>CM066051.1:21262928-21711501 GCA_033557465.1 Ichthyophis bannanicus | reverse complement strand
TCTTATTAATTGTTGATCCAAAGTAGGTTAAAGTTGCCAACTATTCCAATTTCTTTCTCTTCTCCATCACTGATGAAATTTATTGATTTTTCCAGCTGTCCGATCTTTGTCTTCTTTAATGTTAAGGGGCATGCCAATTTTTAAGACTATGTTTCCTTGATATTGATAAGCAAATGTTTTCATATCATCTTCAGTGTTCCGCTAGTAATTTGGTATCAGCATAGCGAAGGTTGGTGTTAAGTCTTCCACCAGTCTTCATACCTCGTTTGAATTCATACAGGTCCTGCTTCTCTGATGATTTGCTCTGTATATCAATTACACAGGTAGGGGGAAAGTATGCGGTTTTGTCGTATAGCTTTGCTGATTTTAAACCAGTCTTTTCCCTCCTTGGTATGTTTGAATTGTTGCTTCTTGATCAATGTAACGGTTGTGCAAAGGAACTTTCAGTGTGTTTCTTGTAGATAAATGCTTCTTAATGTGGGTCCTGAGTTTCTCATGGTTGTAGGTGCTCAAAACCTTGCTATAGTCCAAAAACACATATACAAGATGTTTTGGCTTGCATTTTGGATCAGAGGCTAGGTCATGCATGTGGTGTGATCATGTCTAACAGTCCAAGTTCATCATCACTTTTTCTTTCATATCGTATATAAAGGGACAGATCATTTTCCGGGTCATGTGGCCAAGATGTTGGTCTTCCCCAGATTTCCTGGCAAGAGCGAGCCTTGTAAGTATGGTAACAGATGCATACTCCGATTTTCTGTAATACCTTCAGTGGGAATGCCATCATTTCCTGGCGCATTGTTTCTTTGTGATAAAGCTTCCAATGCTGCTTCTTTTTTTTCATCAACCAGTGGTTCCTGATCATAAGAATCCAAGTTGAAAGCAGCTTGTTGTGTCCACGTGAATCTTTATGACAGAATGACTGTCATATTTCTTTCCACCCTTTTCTCTTGATCTTCTCATCATCATCACCAACATGGATTCTTGAGGCATCTCTTGTGCATTCCAGTTTGAGGCTGGAATTTTTTTGTTTAACTCTCCCTCTCTTTCGGAAAACAGATCTTGTGCTTCCTCTAACGGTTTCTGACTCTATTTTCTTGCCTGTTAAATTGTATTACTTCTCCTTGTCTCATCTTGCTGCATTTGGAAATCTCATCTGAGTTCTGTGATTGCCTCTCTTTCTCCTCTGGCTTTAGCTTCTCTGCATTTCTAGGCAATTTTCACAGAATTTTCTTCGGTCATCCATTTTGGCCATTTCTGCTTTTTCACCTATTGCAGAGACTTCTCACTTTCTCTTCCAACATTACCGTCTTGATGTCAACCCATAACTCTTCTGGAGCACTGTCATTTCAATCTAAAGGCAGCAAATTCTTTTTGCAGACATAGTCTTTAAATCCAGGTGGTCTATTCTCAAGTTTTATATCTTGGCCACATTCATGTGACTTGCTTTTTTTTCAAACTTTAGTACTAAGTTTTGTATATAAGCTGTAATTATTATATATAGCCATACTAGCAAAACACCTGATAGGACTGTTATATTTCCATTGTATTAAAATACTGTGATGCTGCAGACCCTCTGAGAAGAGAAGAAAGTGTTTTTAAACACAGGTAAAAGGCAGGCAACAAGCTGCCAATATTACGAGGAACCAGATAGGGGGAGCAAGAGGGCCTCCGAGGACTGAGGAACCCACGCCTCCGAGGTCATGAGGTACATGCCAAGCCTCTTCCAATCAAGGAAGAGAGGAGTACCTCTTAAAGAGAGTCTGGAAAGACTGGAGAGCAGAACAGCAGCAGGAAACTCAAGCCGAACCCAGGAGAACAGCCCAGAACCCTAGGAGGAGAACGGCCAGGACGGGCATAATCAGCAGAAACCAGCAGGAGTGGGCAGGAACATCCGAATGACTGGGCAAGACCTATCCAGAAGAAGCAGTTACCCCTGGTCAAGGGTTTCGCATGAGGCAGCAGGAGCCGCAGTTGCTTGAGTAATGAATAAACCGTGGAGAAGGTGGGATATCTCAATACAGTGTGAGTGCTTTTCTTCCAGAGAGGCAAAGGCCAAAGGCGTGGCTGTGACTGCTATCTAAAAGCCATCAGAAGGGATGGTTGGACGAACCTAAGGGCCTATTGCTCAGGCCGGGGAGGATCCCAGCCGGAGTAGCCTCAAACCTCAACCGGGAGTAGAACAAGCCAAGCAGAAAAGGTAACCCCTTTTAAACTGAAAGCAGCGTTGCAGGACTGCTGGTTGTATTCGGGAGGACATGGAGCAGAGGAATACTGTCCGTATGAAACTGCTTATGAGAGAAGGTACAAGAAACACGTACCGAATAAGAGACTTGTTAAATGGACAAAGCTTTTGCATGAAGCTAAGGTAAAAACACTTGCAAAAGGAAGCCGGTTCCCAGTAGTAGGAGGGCGCAGGAACGACTCCCTATATTCAACCCATGTAGCATTGGGAGGTTGTACCAAGGAGATATAAAAAGTCTGATTACAATTTGCCAGCAGGAGTACTGACTTGGTTTCAGAGGCTTCAGAAGGGGAAACTGATGCAATGGTGGAATTTGCTTCAGATACCCCCGAGATGGACGGACGTTATTGTAGGACAGGAAGCCTGGAGTCCCTTGCTTAGCACATAAGCTCTATCGGGTGGAATAGAGAAAGTCCTGTTTGTTTTCGATAGCACCATTTATTGTGAAGATAACAGCTTTGCTTTAACGTCATGTTTTACTTTTTCTTTAACCTGAAGTGAGAAACTTGTGTTGATGTTTTTTGTCCAAGCATATGAACCTTTTTGTTTTGCAAGAACGGGAAATAAATGCTCTTTGTTTTTTCCATCCACTCGGAACCCTTGTAATTCTTTGTGATTTTGGTAACAAAGGAAGCTCACCAGGTCTGAAAGTCCCTAGGGCCCTATAAGGACATTAGCCAAACCCAACCTCATATATTTTTATGTCCAACCTACCTTAGTCCATTACGCTGCACCCAAGATAAGGTCTTGTGACAATACTAGTAATAATTCTATGTTTTCAAGTGTGGCTTTAAGGAGGTGGTGTCGCGGGGTGAAGTTGTTGGCCACCAATTTTGGAAATGTTTGAGGATTCACTTTCTCTGTTTTATCCTGTCTCAATATGACCCTTCCTGATGACTTTATGGGTAACTGTCATACTCTCACCTTTGTCCTATGATATAAAACATTTTCTCTCTTATTGATTTCATCCCCTATTTGCAAGGTTTATTGCTCTGTTATATTGGTATAAAAGAAGAATTTATAACTGTCAATAACACTATAGTAGTTGTTCTCACCACAGGACAACATACATGATATTTTCATGGTTTTGGTGCCTTTCCTCATGCTATAATATTGGATTATTTCTGACCTCAGTGAACGTGTTTCTCCCACACAATTGGCCTTTGTCATTGATGGTAAAATCTTGGCCTGGGGGAGCATAAGGGTTATAACTTCCAACAATATCTTCATATCGGTGTCCCCATTGGGTAGATGAACTATCATAGTAGTCATAATATTAATATCACAGTTAAGGATATTCACCATTCTTCAGTCAAAAAAGCTCTCTTCACCCAGCACGTTTCCAAAAGTGCACGTTCTTAAGATAATGATGAAGCTAAAGAATGAGAGACAGATTTTCAGCATGTTTCCTAAATTCCAGGTTAAACATGTCAAGCTCCATACCAAAACCTAGATATTTTTTCCTCTTCTCTCTTTTTGTAAAATTAGAAAATATAAGGAGACCGGGAGGTAGGGCGTGCCTGGAGTAATGCCTAATTAGTGTTGCCTTTCTATGACAAAAGTGAGGAGTCCCATGTACTAAAAGCATCGGGTGCTTGCTATGGGAAGGGAGGCAATGCTACATTAAGCACTGTCAGGCATTTGTTCAGTAGTGACTGTGTACGTATCTGGTGTGGCAGGTACAGTAATAATGGCATGAACTACATCCCCCCCCCCATGCTTTATATACTAACGCTGAAGTTATCACCCTTGTCAACATGTGTGAAAGCAGTCCGCCATACTTCAACATAGAGAACAACTACAACAATTACATGGTCACCAACCCCCACCCTAGACCATAGTGCCAGAGTTGGCAATTGAAGGCTAAAGAAGGCTGAATAAAGAAGATGTACACTACTTCGACATACGGACCAAAGTATGAGGATGCGAGACATGCAAACCACATGGCTAGAGAAAACGTGCAGCACCAGGTGTCTGTGGGTGTCAGAGCAAGAATGTACATGCATATGAGCAAGGGGCCCCTGTCTGGTGAAGGCAATGTCAGCACATGCCAGAATATGGGCACTGGAGTATGAATTCCCCTCAACCTTGTAAGGGCCCTGTTACTTACCAAGAGACTGATTTACTAATTACACTATTTTCCTGTATAGTCCAGATTCAAAAAGGTCAGTACAGGTGCAATCAGAATCTCTGTTTATTAGATTACTGTAATGAACAACTACAGGCAGTGGGGAGGAGAATTTCTGACAGTCATCAGACACAGACAACTCCAGAATCCCTCCTCCCACTGAGTATAATAGTCACTTTAAAGGGATATATAACCTTTTTTGCTTCTGTATATTGCTTCCGTATTTAATGCATAGTCCTCCACTCTGATCCCTCTGTCTTTTCCTCCCCCCTCCCTTCATTTCCTGCTGGCTGACCTCTCTACAACCCTCTGTTTCCTGTTTCAACATTTTCTAAGGCCTCTGTCTTGGTACTCACCAACTGTCAACTTCTACTGTCTTCAGGGACTAAACGGCCCAGCTTTGCATGGTTGTTCCTGTGTATGTGCCTTCTGCAACAGTCCTGCATGGATCCTTCAACAATCCTAAGCATACACTTTTCTGAGGCTTATAATATCCTTATATGGTTCTTTATGATGGCCTATTTATCTTTTGTCCACTGATAATATTAGTTTGGTCTGACATATTTTATTAGAGCAGAACAGAAATAAAAGGCCATCGAGTGGATTATGAACCAGGAACATATCCTTATAATCCCTCAACCCCCAAAGCAAATCCACCAACGCCCAACCTTTGCACTTAACCCCTACACCCTACAACACCCAGGGGTGCCTGATAAACATAGGGTGGCAATAGACAGGATAACAGACCTTGGGGTGGGTTTGGTGTCGTTTTCTATGACTACCCTATTCACCTGGCATAGAACCATCCACCATAGAGGATGGTGAACCCCCTTTTTAATGGGGTGAAGAGGCGGAGCAATGGCCTAGTGTGGCGATTTTTTTTCTTCTTGTCCAGCACAGAACACAACACAGGAGTGAAGACAAATGGGTATTGAAAACCTCTTCTGCCAAGCTCTCCTGCACATCAAGGTCCAAGAATTTCCAGAGCCATCCCCCAGGTCAGAGGGACATCGGATATCAAACACCACAGATAAGAGTTCAGGAGATGGACAACCCTCTGGAGGCCAAACAACTGCATGGGGGAGGGTGAGAGACAAGCCATTGTAGGTCCCCACATGCCTCTCACATGTTGAGAGTTCTGGGTGCAAACACCAACATACCACCACCATAGAGAAGGGCAACCCATTTAGGCCCTCTGCTCCAGGCCAAACAGCTCTCAGGTAACTGAGTGCCTTCCAAACGCTATGGAAACCAGAAAATGCCTCCCCTCAAGTTGAACAAGAACACCTTACCCATTAAGTAATATGCCAGTGGGGAGGGGGACCACTGACCAGAGAAGCTACAACTGAACTAATCTTCATTCCCCCAGTGGTTCACGTTGTAAGCATGTACTCTGAGTCAGAGGGTCACATGGACATGCACTTCTATGGGTCTGGGTGTAATGGCCATGTGACCCCAGGAACAAACCCCATGGCATTAGCACATCCTCTCAGGTGCACATATGCACTGATCCCATATACCTTCTCATGATTGAAGTGGTGGTAGCTGGACTTGCAAAAATGTATGCCAATCCTACACATGGCCAGCAGTTTTCAACAGTGGATTTGGATTCTCCAACACCGCCAATTGTGTTCAGCTCATCTGCCAACCTGCCTATATGGCCCATCTCAGGTTGTCTATCTGAGAAAAATTCTCTGTCTCCCCAACTCCTTGCCAGTGCTGGACATCCAGCCTTTGTGTTGCTTGCCCCTGGAATTGCTATCCTCCAGCCACCACAATATCCATTTCTGGAGGGGGAGCCCCCGCAAACCCACATAAAACACTAGGTGTAGCAACGAGGGCAATGGACCCCCCATCCCCTGCTTGATGGTGCTCCTGTTGCCTATTGTTGCAAGAGCCCACACCCCTGCTATCTGTTTGGCAAAAAGGACTGAGCCATCCTCTTCCATGCTGCAGATGACAGCATGGAGGCTGAGTCCATGTGTGCAGCCGTAAATCTGTTCTGTGGGCTTGTATATGTGTGTATGGCCCAGGGCAGTTTGGAGCATGAGAGTTGCACATATATCATGCATTTGGAACACACAGCTACAGCATATTCCAACTAGAGCCTGGTTTTGAGGCAGGTGTTGTCTATGTTCAAGCTAGCAGTGTCTTCTGTGGTCAGAATCACTCCCTACTGCATCTGTGCTGGCCACATGAGGTTAATCCCTTGCACTCTCCACCCCATTCCTGCTCTAATCCTGCCTATTTCGGAGATACTCTGGTAGCACAATGATTTTTAGCATGGATGCATCTTTATTGTACCTTCTGTGGGGTTATGATACGCGTTAGTCCAGCAACAAGCCACTCTCTTTCAGCTACCACACTGTAGTAAACATGCCCCATAGAAAAAAAATATGCAAAGGTCTATATTAGGATAATTCAATCAACAAACAATTTCATGCATAGATTACAAAAGTCTGAGAAAACAGAGTAAAAGAAATAAAAGGAAAGATGGGGAGCATACCAAAGGAAGTCACAATGAAGGCAATTTTAGAATACTTGTGAGTGTAAAATACACTATTTACATATGCTAATTTGCATGTCCATATATAGGTAGCAATTTTAGAAGAGGTGTTATCTATGTACACAGATATGAAACAAATGTTTTTAACTACATAGAAAGACAAAGCAGAATGGCATTGAGCCAGCACTGGTTTAGTAAAGACAAGCCTTAGCTTACCAATTTATTAGATTTTTTGAAGGTGTATGCAAGGAAATGGGTAATGGTGAGCTTGTTGATACAATGTACTTAGATTTTCAAAAGGTGTTTGATAAAGGTCTTCATGAAAGACTTCTTAAGAAGGTGAAGAGTCAAGGGACAGAACATTGGTAGAGGCATTGTGTTCTATGTTAGAGGGTGTTGAGTCACACAGGATGAAAATTTTGCAGGAAATAAAACACACTGTAGAGTTTGTATGGATAAATATTCCATGTGAGAATCAGCGTACTGCCTCTGCAGGGATTTAGTGCTTCCACTGTCATAGATAGTCTTGTTACTCACTGTAAATTAGAAATGTATGAAAATAGCATAAGGGTAAAGAATATTTGCTTCTTAACTTTTCCTTTTTGTCAATTACTGTCGCCGGAGGTCTTGCTTCGAAAGTACCTCAAAGAAGCACTGGCTTTGTCCGGCACTGCTTCGATGGTATTTTCCAAGTTTTATTATGTGCTCGGTGTGAGGATTCTTGAGAATCCTCTGAGGGTTTTGGTGTTTTGTAACCTCAACCTGATTTCAATTTGACGCAATTCTTAGAAAATTTGCAGGATACTATTACCACCAGAGCTACGTTAATGGTAACTTTACACTCAGAATAGGTCAAGATCTCATCCTCAAAAGTTACTTTAAGAACAAAGCCTTTGGGTTTTTTTGAGGAAAAAGGGTGCAATTATTTCCAGACATTTCAAAGGCCACTCAGGTGTGGAGAAGGGCCTTTTTGGCCCTTAAACCGCCGATGTTGGCCCTTGGAGCATCTTTTTTGTACCAATCATCTGTAATACCTGAAGATTGGAGGATGGCCAATATAACACCAATATTTAAAAAAGGTTCCAGGGGTGATCCTGGAAACTACAGACCTGTGAGCCTGACATCAGTGCCAGGAAAAATGGTAAAAACCATCATAAAGAACAAAATTACTAAACATGTAGATAGTCATGGCTAATGGGAGACAGCCAACATGGCTTTAGACAAGGAAGATCTTGTCTTACTAATCTGTTATGTTTTTTTAAAGGTGTGAATAAACAGGTAGACAAAGGTGAGTCAGTTGATATAGTGAATCTGAACTTTCAGAAAACCTTTCACAAGGTCCCTCATCAGAGACGTTTGGCAAAACTAAAAAGTCATGGGATAGGAGGCGGTATACTATTGTGGAACAGGAACTGGTTAAAAGATAGAAAGCAGAGTGTAGGGCAAAAATGGGTCAATTTTCCCAATGGAGAAAGGTGAATAGTGGAGTACCCCATTGGGTCTGCTACTTTTTTTACATATTGATAAATGACCTGGAAATGGGAATAACGAGTGAGGTTATCAAATTTGCAGATGAGACAAAACTATTTAAAGCTGTTAAAACCCACAAGGATTGTGAAAAATTGCAAGAGGATCTTGATAAATTAGAAGACTAGACATCCAAATGACAGATGAAATTTAATGTGACAAGTGCAAAGTTATGCACCTTGGAAAGAACAAACCCAAACTATGGTTACACGATGCAAGGTTCCACATTAGGACCCACCACCCACCACCCACGAAAAAGATTTAGGTGTCATTGTGGATAACATGTTAAAACCCTCCGCCCAATGTGCAGTGGCGGCCAAGAAAGCAAATAGAATGCTAGGTATCATAAGGAAAGGAATGGAGAATAAAACAAAGGATATTATAATGCCTCTGTATCGTTCCATGGTGTGACCGCACCTTGAATATTGTGTGCAATTCTGGTCGCCGTATCTTTAAAAGGATATAGCATTATTTAAAAAGGTACAGAGAAAAGCCATCAAAATGGTAAAGGGTATGGAAGGATACTCCTATGAAGAGATGCTAAAATGGCTAGGGCTCTTTAACCTGGAAAAGAGCTGGCTGAAGGCAGATATGATAGAGGTCTATAAATAAATGAAAGGAGTAGAACGGGTAAACGTAGATTGATTGTTTACATCATCAGGGGACATGCAATGAAGCTACAGGGTAACCTATTTAAGACTATAAGAGAAAATATTTTTTCAATCAATGCCTAATCAAACTCTGGAATTTGTTACCGGAGGATGTAGTAAAAGCTGTTAGTGTAGCTGGATTTTAAAAAGGTTTGGATAAGTTACTGGAGGAAAGGTCCATAAACCATTATTAAAACGACCCAGGATATCACTTCTTGACCCTGTGCAAGCATTATGGCACCTATGTCTTTTGGGGAAACTGCTACTGACCTAGATTGGCCACCGTTGGCAACAGGATACTGGGCTTGATGGACCTTGGTATGACCCAGTTTGGCATATCTTATGTTCTTTGTTCTTATAACATTCTTGTAAGTGTTTGATCACACTGGAAGGATACAGGTTTAGTTTCATAGACTCTCTGCAGTTGGAGGCATTCCTTGCCGACAGAGAGAAACAAGTGGCTGTTGGGTGAGGTAATGGGTGGGTAGTTATTTAGGTTGTAATTATGGAGTTCACTCTTTGTTTTCCTACTTATCATTTGGTTTTTCTATATTTGTTTGCTCCCTGAGATGTGGAGTACTGGATGTAAAAAAAAAAATTGCTTTATACTGTTGATAAAGTTAAAATTGTATCTTATCATGTTTTCTTTATTCTTGCTCTATAAGTATTTTGCCTTTTGAAAATCAAATTAAAAATAAATTCCATGCAAGAAGTGGAAGGGAATGGCAGTGGGGTATACTACTGTCCGTCTGGCCAGAATGAACATGATAAAATACTAAAAGAAATCTGAGAAAACTAACAAAAGTTGCAACACAGTAATTGGTGATTTCAATTACCCCAGTATTGACTGGGTCAATGTCATAGCAGTGCATGCTAGGAAGATAAAGTTTTTTCATGAAATAAATGACTGTTTTTGGAGCAGCTGGTTAATGAAATGACAGGAGGGGAAACTATTTTGGGCTTAGTCCTAAGTGGAACACAGGATCTCATGAAAGAAAAATTGGTTTTAGGACACTTGGCAATTATGTTCATATTATGATCACATTTGATTTAATAAATGGAGGGAGGATGGCAAGAAAAATTCACAGTACTACTGCTTTTTGATTTTCAAAAGAGAGGACTATCATAAAATAAGGAAAATAATTAAGAAAAACTAAAAGGAGCAGCTGCAAAGGTTAAAGGTTTACATCAAGCATGTGTGTTGCTTAAAAATACCATCTTTAAAGCCCAGACTACATTTATTCCATACTTTAAGAAATGTAGACGGAAAGTCCAAAAAACTGCCAGCCTGTTCTAGAGAGGAGGTCAGAGAGGCTGCTGTAGCCAAAAAGCATCTTTCAGGAAATGGATAAAGGAGTCAAATAACAAAATGGGAAACAGCATGAGCACTGATAAATTAAATGCACAGGCACTGATAAGGCAGACAAAGAGAGAATTAGAAAAAAAGCTTGCCGTGGAAGCAAAAATGCAAAATAAAGCTTTTCCAAGTACATTTGTAGCAAAAAAAACCTGTTAGATAGTCAGCTGAAGCATTAGATCTTAGAGGGGTAAAAGAGGAGCTAAGGGAGGACAAGGCCATAGAGGACAGACTGAATGAATTCTTTGCTTCAGTCTTTACTGAAGAAAGTTTAGGGATATTATCCATCCCTGTAGTAGTATATCAGAAGAATTAAAACAAAAATCAATAAACTGGGAAGAGGTGTTACAACTCTTTGATATACTAAGGAGTAGCGAATTACCTAGAAAGGATGGTATGCATTCAAGGGTACTGAATAAACTGAAATGTGAGATTTCAGACCTACTATCATTAAAATCATCAGCAGTACCTGAACACTGGAGAATGTTTCAATGCAATGCCAATTTTTAAAAAAAGGATTCAGGAGTAATTAGGGAAACTACAGATCGGTGAGCCTGATGTCAAATCGGGAAAAGTAGTAGAAACTATTATTTAGAGTATAATTACAGATATAGATAGTCATGGTTTAATGGGAGAAAAGTCAACATGGATTTAGTCAAGGAAAATCTTGTCTTACTAATTTGTTATATTTTTGAAGGTATGAATAAACAGGTAGACCATGGTGAGCCGGCTGATATAATGTATCCGAATTTTCAGAATGTCTTTGAGTTCCCTGGAAATGAGAATGAGTGAGGTGATCACATTTGCAGATGACACAAAATTATTCAAAGTTGTTCAAGCACTAGAGGATTGTGAAAAATTGCAAGAGAACCTTGATAAACTGGAAGACTGGACATCCAAATGGCAGATGAAATTTAATTTGGACAAGTGAAAGGTTATGCACCTAGGAAAGAACAACCCAAACTACTGTTACACGATGTAAGGTTCCACATTAGGAATCATACCCAGGAAAAGGATTTAGGCGTCATCGTGGATAATATGTGGGGACTCTCCACCCAGTGTGCAGCGGTGGACAAGAAGGCAATAGAATGGAGAATAAAACCAGGGATATTATAATGCCTCTATATCGCTCCATGGTGTGACTGCACTTTGAATATTATGTGCACTTCTGGTCACCATATCTTAAAAAAAAGGATAAAGCAGAATTAGAAAAAGTACAGAGAAGAACTACCAACATGATAAAGGGGATGGAAGGATACCCTTATAAGGAGAACTTAAAAGTTTAGGGCTCTTGGAAAAGAGACAGCTGAGGGGGTGATATGGTAAAGTTCTTAAATTAATGAATACAATAAAATAGATAAGTGTAGATCAGCTGTTTACACCATCAAAAAGTAGAAAGACTAGGAAACACGCAAAGAAGCTACAATATAAACCCATTTAAGAGTAATAAGAGCAAATATTTTCTTCACTCAACGTGTAATCAAACTTTGGAATTCATTAGTGGAGAATGTAGTAAAAGCTGTTAGTGTAGCAGGGTTTAAAAAAGATTTGGACAAGTTCCTGGAGGAAAGGTTATAGTTATGGTTATGGTTTTGTTTATTTGATATACCATAAAAGTGACAAAACATTATTAAAGAAGACCCAGAAAATCCACTGCTTACCCCGGGACAGGTACTGTGGAACCTGTCTCTATTGAATCTACTGTTACCTCTATCCCTTTCTCTATTTTTGTATTGTAGTTCCTTTTCCTTTCTTACAGCATTGACATACTTTTATTGTAACCGCTCTGATTTCTCAAAAAGGGCAGTATATAAACTGCAGAACTAAAGATAAAGATATATGCATTTTGGGAATCTGCCAGGTACTCGTGATCTGAATTGCCCACTGTTGGAAACAGGATACTGGGTTTGATGGACCTTGGTCAGACCCAGGGGCGGCCCAAGGGGGGTGCGGGGCCATGTGCGGAGACTCGGTGCGGGGCCTCATTTGCATAAGGGGCCTCATTTGCATAAATATTTGCATAATGTTACCATACACGAACTTTTAGTAAACATGCCTCTTAATGAGTGTATGAATAAAGAAAGACTAAAAGACTTCTACATTACTATAATCCAGTGCCAACCGCCAGACACATTAGGAACTACTACAAACACTGCCCATTTAGAACCCATAGCAAACCCGCCGTATCCTAACAGCACTACCAGGACTCATAAAGCACCATACCCTAACTATCAAAAGGAAACGCTGCAAATATTAAACCAATACATTTCAGAGAACAACAATACATGACCTACTGGGGAAAGAGAACAAGTGGCAATGTCAAATAGGAATTACATAAACAGAATACCTCAGCTCAGTTACACATGCAGAACATAGACCATCACCAAACAAGGAATCACAATTTAGAAACAGGAAGACAATAATTAAACTGGGAATCCCAAAAGCCAAACTTGGAATGTACAACACTGTAGAAATAAAAACTATACATTAATTTGCTCTTGTACTAAACAAAGCGCAGACGTTAATGATGCACATTTCCCAGAGCTGACATATTCCAATTAATAAATTCAAAATAAAGAGATATTTTTCTACCTTTTGTGCATTTTTTTTCAGCTGCAATTGCTCCAGCCACTTTCTTCTGGTTTCTTCGTGTCTTCCGCTAATTCTTCATCGTCTGCTGTCCATTTGTCTTTTCTTCTCTCTTCTAGTTTTTTTTCCATTCTCTCTCTACATCTGCTTTAACATACTAATCTTTCTCCTTTTCCTCTTTCCTCATTCCTATTTCATCCACTCAAATTTACCCCTCCATCCTCAATCCCCACTTACTCTCCCAATATCGGACAATTGTAGATTTGTCTTCCCTCCCACACAAAAATATTTTTTCCCTCTCCATTTCACTCTCCCAGCTCCATCCCATTCTAATCCTCCCCCAACATCAGCTCCATTCTAGTTCCAGTCCCACCCAGCATCCGCTCCCTTCTAGTCCCCGCATCAGCCCATTTGCAGTCCTAGCCCCCCATATGCCCATTTCCAGTCCTAGCTCCCCCATCTATTTGCAGTCCCATCCAAGTCCCTCCATCAGCTCATTTCCAATCCCAGCCCCCCATGAGCCCATTTCTAGTCCTTTCCTAGCCCCACCATCAGCCCATGTCAAATCCTAGCTCCCCTCCACTCAGCCCATTTCCAATCCAAGCCCCCCATGAGCCTACTTCCAGTTCTAGCCCCTTCATGAGTCCATTTCAATCCTAACCAGCCCCCCCCTGGCCCATTACCAGCTTTCTTCATGTCCAAAACGCAGGCTTCTTTCAGAGCCGCGAGAGTTTCTTTTCTCGCGGCTCTCTTAATCCCGCGGGGCTGATGGGATTTCCCATCACCCTCGGCGGGATTAACAGAGCCTGCGAGAAAGGAAACTCTCGCGGCTCTGAAAGAAGCCCGCGTTTTGGACATGAAGAAAGCTGAAGATGCACGGAGGCTCTGCCGGGCAGGGGGGGGGCCCCGCGGCAGAGCTCTTGCTGCTGCCACGGCAGAGCTCTTGCTGCTGCCCGCGGCAGAAGCAGCCGGTTTGGTTTTTTTTTTTTAAACTTGGGATTCTTGAAGAATGTTTTTTTGCGCGGGGCCCCCTGAAACGCGGGGCCCTGTGCAAAAAACATTCTTGCTCAATGGACGGGCCGGCCCTGGTCAGACCCAGTATGGCATATCTTATTGTTTATGATTCTAGAGAAGACAATGCTGAAAAGACAGGAAACCAGAGAGTAGGGCAAAATGGTCAGCTATCCCCTTGATAAAGGTTCAGTAGTGAAGTGCCCCAAGAGTCTGTAATGGGAACTAGGTTTTTTGGACATATTCATAAATGATCTGGAGGTTGAAGTGATGAGTGAGGTGGCCATATCTGCAAATGAAAAAAAGTATTCACAACTGCTAAAATTGCAGAGAATTAAAAGGATCTGTAAATGGATCTGGTTATATTAGGAGATGGGTAATCTAAATAGTGTACAAAGTGATGGACATTGGGAAAAAGTAATCTGAAGTGATATGCACTGGGAGAAAAAGGCTAGGTTTGGAGTTTATTTATTTAGCTGTATTTTTATACTGCCTTTCACTAGGTCAAAGTGGTATACATTAAACAAAACAGTTAACAATTGCAGTGTAATATTTTACAATATACAGCATGCATTGGATAGCTAAAGTTGGATAACTATATACAAATTTACAATTGTTGAGTGTATCATTCATAGAGGGCGGTTAACTATATACAGTGACTGTCATACACGGGGGGGGGGGGGGCATATCTTCTGCAGGGAATTACTTTGTGGGGCTAAAATGTTCAGAGAAGAGGTGTGTCTTTAGGTGCTTCCTGGAAGTTGCTGAGTTCTGTGACATTTCTCAGTGAATCTGGTAGTGTTTTTCCAAATTGAAGGTGCATACAGTTGGAAGGCTCATTCATAGGCTTGTGTCAATTCAATTTGGTTCTGGCATGGGGAATGACAAGGGTGTTCCTAGCACAGGTTTATCCTTATCTGTTAGGTTTTGGGGTTTGAAACAGAGTATGCAGTTGAGTTGATGGGTCAGCGTGAATGGCTTTGTGAGTCAGTAGGAGGGTTTTGTATTTTATATGACTTGGTAGTGGTAACCACTGAAGCTGTTTGAGTAGGTGTAATGTGGTCCTCCCTTGTTGCTCCTTGGAGGATGTATACTGTTGTGTGAAGAGCGATACGTAGAGGGAGTAGTGTAGTTTGTGGGAGGTCCTGGTAGATAGAATTGCAGTAGTCGAGATGTGATAGAACTATGGCTTGTGTGTTGCAGAGCAGAAATGTGTTGGTTCAAGGAGCGGTAGGAGGCGTTGTAAGATGTTGTAATATATTGCTCTGGTGACTTTGCTTATGTGTGTGAGGTGTTGATCAAGGGAGATTCCAAGGTATTTCACTTCTATCTGGGTCTTGACTTGTGTGTTATGTGTTATGGTGGTTGTTGGAGGAGAAGGTGTTGTCTTTCATAATGAAGAGGGCTTCTTCTGTTTTCTTATGTTGGTTGCTAGGTTGTTGTTTTTCAGCCAGTTGGAGACATCAGTGAAACATTTTTGGATGGACAGAGTAGGAGGGTTGCTTTGTGTTCAGCATAGATGTGGGATGTTGAGGTTATGGGATCTAATGACTGAGCAGAGGGGTTGAATAGGACTGCTGAGAGGGTGGATCCTTTGGGGGCTCTTTGTGTTTGCTGGTATGGGATGGAGGTGTTTGGGGCTGTTTTCTATCTGTTGGTGTCTGTTTGTTAGATAGGATTTGATCCATTGGATAACTGCACTCTGGATTCTGGTGGTTCAAAGACGCTGCAGGAGGATATTTTGGTTAACGGTGTCACAGGCTGAGAAGATATCAATGAAGATCAGTAGGGAATCCTTGATTGATGTTCTGTATCCCTTTTATTAGGGTGTCAACAGGGATGATTAGTAGTGTTTATATTCCATGAAGAGGGCAGAATCTGTGTTGTTTGAGGGTCAAATAGGTTGTTCCTGTCAATATGGTCTTGCAGTTGATGCTGGATGATTTTTTTCAATGATTTTGGCAGTAAAAGGTAGGCTGACATTGGGTCTGTATGAGGTTTGGTTGGAAGGGATTTAGTTCTGCTTTCTTCAGAGTTGGACTTATGGAGGAGATTTTTCAGGCAATAAGACATTTCACCTTGTAGGAGTACTGTTTGGGTAATTTTGGTGAGTGTGTGGCTGAGTTTTCCTTCTTGGCTTTCTTGATCCAGTTGACCAGGCATGGGTCAAGGGGCAAGGTGGTTGGGTTCAGTGATGAGATGATGTTTTCAGTGTGTTCCTCATTAACGCTGCCAATGGAGGACCAAGGCTTCAGGCGGATGGTTGCTTTTTTGAATTCAGATACTTTCCTCATATATACCACCTACAATGTGAGACTATTCCATTGATCCACCAATCTTTCTTTAAAGAAATATTTAAGCATATCATTTCTGTATCTATCCCCTTTAAACCTCATCCCTTGTCCCCTTTAATAACAGAACTTGCTTTCAATTGAAAGAGGCTTTCCTTCTGTGCATTTATGCCACGGAAGTATTTAAAATGTCTCAATCATATCACCTCTATCCCGCCTTTCCTCTAAGGTAATACATATTAAGATCCTTAAGTCTGTCCTCATATGCTTTATAATGAAGACCGCTAACCATTTTTAGTAGCAAACCCTCTATATTGACTCCATCCTGTTTATATCCTTTTGAAAGGTGCGGTCTCCAGAATTGCACACTATACTCCAAATGAAGGTCGCACCAAAGACTTATACAAGAGGCATTATTACCTCCTTTTTTCTGCTAGCCATTCCTCTCCTCTATGCACCCAAGCATCCTTCTAGCTTTTGCCATCGCCTTTTCTACCTGTTTAGCTACTTTAAGATCATCAGACACAACCATGCCTAGGTCCCGATCTTCTTTAGTGGACAAAAGTACTTCACCCCCTATACTATTATTGCTCCATTGGATTGCTGCAGCCCAAATGAATGACTTTGCATTTTTTAATATTAACTCCCAGATGCAAAATTCTAGACCATTCTTCAAGCTTAGCTAGATCCCTCCTCATGTTATCTACCCCTTCCTGGGTGTCTACTCTATTGCCGATTTTGGTATCATCCACAAAGAGGCAAACTTTACCCCACAGCACTTCCGCTATATCACTAAAAAAGATGTTTAAAAAGAATTGGACCAAGGACAGATCCCTGGGGCACACCACTGGTAACTTCCTTTTCCTCAGAGTGAGCTCCATTTAACCTGTACTCTTTGTCATTTAGGAGTCTTACATAGTTGTGTCTATCTTCATTTTCATTGGTTCGCTACCATTTCCATTTATGTATTCAGCGTTGAGTTTTTGATGGTGCATAGGACTGGAGTGTACCATGCGGTTTTTGGAGGGTTTCTTGTGTGAGGGTGGGGGTGTAGTCATTGCAGTGGCCACTTTTTTAGTGATGTGGTTCCAGTTTTCTGTTAGTATGTGGGGATTTCTTGAGTTAGTTTGTAGCTGAGGAAGGATGTCTTGTAAAAGATTGGCCTGGTTGAACTGCTTGAATC
Organism: Ichthyophis bannanicus; assembly: GCA_033557465.1. Taxonomy (NCBI): domain Eukaryota; kingdom Metazoa; phylum Chordata; class Amphibia; order Gymnophiona; family Ichthyophiidae; genus Ichthyophis; species Ichthyophis bannanicus. The sequence continues at coordinate 21,694,014 of CM066051.1, read as the reverse complement.
ATCTTTTCATTGGTTTGATAAATGGGGGGCATGCTGGGGTTTGGCATGGGAGAGGGAGAAGCTGATTAATTTGTAGTTAGACCATGGTACCTGGTGTGTTAGAACGGAGTACAGGAGGTCAGTTTTGGTGTATGGTTGTTGAAGAAAATCAGGTTGAGGGTGTTGCGTTTTCATGCGTGAATGTTTGTACGTGCTGGCTGAGGCCAATTGCTAACATTGCTTCCAGGAATGAGGAGACATGTTTTGGTTGTAATGATGTGAGATTAAAGCCTCCTAGGACTAGGAGGTATTTGTTCATGTTAGAGGCCGTGAGCACTCCAGGATGTTTGAAAGGTTGTTGGAGGTAGTGGTTGGTGTCCTGTACATGAGGTTAATGGTTAGCTGTTTGTTTCTTATGGTGTGGGCGTCAGTTTTCATTTGTATTCTCAGTTGCATCGTATCAGAATTTGAGGTTTGCCTTGGCTGTGATCATCACACCCCCTGCCTCTTCATTTGGATTCAGGGCCGTGGAAGAGGGTGTATCCATCTGGTATGAGCTGGTTCAGTAGTACATTGTCTGTTTCATTAGGAGATGGGGAATCTAAATGGTGTACAAAGTGATGTACATTGGAAAAGAATAATCTGAACTACAGGTACTAAATGCTAGGTTTGGAATTAGAAAGCATCTCCCAAAAAAATGATCTTAGAGTCAATTTTAATACCCTACATTCTCTCAATAGTAAACCTCTCACTAACCCAAGGCTACCTCCCACCATCACTCAAACACGCACAAATACGGCCAATCCTTAAGAACAGCAAACTCGATAAAACTTCGCCTGCATCATATAGACCCATCTGAAGCATACCATTCTTGGCTAAAATAATTGAAAAAGTGGTTCAATTACAGACACAGGATTTTCTAGACTCATCTTACCCTCTTGATGAGCATCAGTATGGCTTTCGACCCCGCCATGGAGTTGAAAACACTCCTCACAGTTTTAATAGATGTGCTCCTAAGAGGGATCGACAATCATAAACAGGCCTTCATTCTACTTTTCATCGATATATCTGCCGCGTTCGATAACGTACACCACACAATAATGCTCAACAACTTGAGACAAATAGGCTTAAACTCCACAGTACATAAATGGTTTCTCATCCTACCTAAACAATAGAACGCAAAATGTAAGAATTGGGAATCAAAACTCAACCACATACAAACAAAAAATTGGATTACCACAAGGTTCAGCGCTGTCAGCCCTGCTTTTAATATTTACATAAAACCAGTCTGCAACATTTTCAAAAAATTTGGAGTAAAATATCGATACGCAGACGATATTATGATGTATATTCCATTCACGATACCCAACCTACCGCTTCAACTCCTATCGGACTGCTATAATGAAATCACAACTTGGCTAAAAGCACAAAACCTCCACATAAATCACACTAAAACTGAAGTCCTAATCGTGACCAAGAACAAATCCTATATCCCCCCACCACACATAAGACTTCAAAACCAAGAAATTAAAATAAAAAAGGAAATAAGATATCTAGGTGTTATACTAGACACACACCTTACGATGGAAACACACATTAGCAATACCATAAAGAAAATTTATTTCAAACTCAAAACCCTTAAACAACTTCATCCGCTAGTATTTACACAAGACTTTATCAACATAATCCAAGCCACCATAACCCCACATTTTGACTTTGCCAATCTAATTCTAACAGGCATATCAAAACAAAACATCAAACGATTGCAATTAGCGCAAAACGCAGCGGCCAGAATCATATTGAAAATTAACTCACTCCAACACATATCACCAATACTAGCCTCCCTCCATTGGCTACCAATTCAAAGCAGAATAATCTACAAAACAATAATAACTTCATTCAAGGCCTTATATGATATGGCTCCGACCATGCTATGTAACTTAATACACAAAGAACCATCTAAGCCTACACACAGAAAAGGACAATTGAACAGATTAAAGATCCCGAAAGATTATACAAGAGCCCATGAATCAACAAACAATAGAGCCTTTTCTCACATAGCTCCAACTATCTGGAATTCCCTCCCAGAGGAGCTACGAACACTAACGGAGATCATGGAACTCCGCAAAAAATTGAAAACTTATCTGTTCACCAAACACTATAACCATAGATAACTCATCACCTCCTTTAGACAAAGGTTAAGAAGTAATCTGTTCGCTTCATGCAAAAACCATTTAAACTAAAACAGATAGCACACACTCATGATGATCTCTCGGCTTATGTCCTTCCACTTCCATGTATATATACACATATATAATATTGTATATAGTTGACTCTGTTCTGCATTATCTCACACTGTTTTGTTTTGTTTGTTTTTTTTATTTTCTGTTTATGCAATTTTACAAATTTAAACATCAATCAATAATGTTTACAGAAAAAGATGAATTCTTGCGAAATTAATACAAAAGAAAAAATCAACAGTATCTAAATATTTAACAAGAAACATCATTAGTCCCCATAATGGGGGAGTGATTACAGAATAACTGAAGGCAGGAAAAAAACCCCACAGCTAACAAGAAATTATTTCAATAATAAAGATGGTAACAAGAGGTTAGGATCATATTCATAAGCGGATGGTGAAACCTTAAGAAGGCGTTGACTCAACAGTATGCGTACTGATAAATGACGACAGGTCTCCAGGCTGAAAAATGATATATTTCTGGGACTTAAAAAGAATTACACACTTACATGGAAACCTTAACGTGTAAGAAGAAGCCCCAATTGAGTAACCCCAGGTTTCAACAAAAGAAAGGCTTTACGGCGTTTCTGGGTTTCCTTTGAAACATCCGGAAATACAGAAATCTTTTTTCCCATAAACAAATTGGCTCTTTTCTTGTAAAACCATTTAAGGAGCCAGTCCCTATCGGACAAAAGGGCAAAGGATACCAACAATGTAGAAGTTTTAATTTCACCCTCCCCAGGGGAAGAAAGCATAGCGGAGACATTTAGAAAATCAAAATCCACAACACCTTGAATGGTCCGACCCTCTTTCCTACCCAAAGGTAAGTAAAAAACTTTCTGTACTGGAGGAATTAAATCCACAGGGACCATTAAAGTGTCAAGAAGATACTTCTTAAATAGTTCTAATGGTGCTACATCTGGAACCATAGGAAAATTTAGCAACCTAAGATTTGAGGCCCTAGTAGCATTCTCCAGCGACTCCAGCTTCATTTTCAACATTAAATTGTCCTTCATCAGGGAAAAAGTTGAATCTGAAACCTGTGAAAGCTTCTGATCGGAAACAGCGATATTAGTCTTAACTTCCACCAGATCGTTAGTTAGGGAAAGCACATCCTCCTTAAGTTTAGTAACAGTTGAAGAAGAAAGAGTCAATTGCTGAGTCACAGCCCGTGAAAGCTGACTAATTGCTTCCCAAATGTTATCCAAGGTCACCACAGCCGGTCGGGTTAGTAGAAAGGAAAATGGAGGCCCAATTGGAGTGGAGCTTTCCCGCGATGATTCTACAGCATTTAACATACCATCTCCTTTGCTCACCTCGGCTAGACCTGGAGCTCTAGGTACACAAACAGCCGCCTCAGAATCCAACAGCTGCACTCCGGAGCTTTCACTCATCGCGCTCCGCTTCTGGACCTTCGCCACATCCAACATCGGGAGAGGAGAAGGGCCATGCCCTAGAGCGATCCCCGAAGGTCCTGGAGCCACCGGAGGTGAACGACCATCTGGGGAGAGAGACAGTTCTAGGACGGAAGATGCCGCACTTTCCTCAAGCGGCGAAATCAAGCCCGCTCTAATCTCCCCTATCTGACCCACACTGAGCTGCACAAATTTGTCCATCGGACCCACTGCAACAGCCGTCGGCTCTGCGGGGGAGCTTTAGGCTTTCCCTTGCGTTTCGGCATAAGCTCAGATCCTCTCGAACGCCATCTTGGAAATAAACCACTCCCCATCTCACACTGTTTAAACTGTTTATTCTATATATAATATATTGTTCTTTGTAAATATGTTCTGTTATAATACGACGTTCCCTGTAAAACAAACTTGCTTTGTTAAATATTGTTGACTGTAAACCGCAACTGAACTTTGGAAGATGCGGTATATAAATGTGTATAAATAAATAAATTGTGGACAGCACTTTAACATTTTCAGCGCAGTGTGCCATGCAAATGGAATGTCAACGATCTTGCAAGAAAGGATGCAATATCATTATCAGAATGTGATTATGTCTTTGTAGAGCTCCCTGGTGTGACCACAGCTTGAGTCTTCTGTGCAGTTCTGGTAATCTTGTCTCAGAAATGACATAGCAAAACTAGAAAAGATTCAGAGAAGGGTGATATAAATCATACCACGGTTGAAGCATCTGCTTTTTGGGCTCTTGGCTTGGAGAAAAGGTGACTGAGAGGGGCTTTGATAGAAGTTTATAAAATTATAAATGAGGTAAAACAGTTAAATAGGGAATGATTGTTTATCCTTTCAAAGAACATTAAAAAAAGGATATACCATGAAATCAAGGTCCTGAATGAAACCGCCATAAATTATTATTAAATAGGTAAACTTGGGAGATCCCATTGCTCAGCCATAGAAATGAACTACATGTAATAGACCTTCTTTTTGGGATCTGCTGAGTACGTGTGAGTCGAACTAGCCATTGTTGTAGAGAGGATCCTGGGCTTGATGGACCTTGGTCAGACTCAGCATGTTTTTTTCTTATGCTCTTATGAATACAGTAGCACAAGTTATGTAACAAAAATGTGCCCTATTCTTGCCAATAAAAACCCCAAACATTTTGGGTTGTTTTCTGTAGTTTCCTTTTTAAAGCTATGCGGCTCTTTTACTAAAATGTGTTAATTTTGTTTTCATTTAAAGCACAGTTAGTGGAAAAAGAAGCGTGCTTTAAATGCAAAGCTTCCATGGTAGCTGTCATGGGTGTGACCAGCATGATCCCAGCAGTTAACACACAGTTCACTGCACTACCACTGTGGATGCAGCTATCTCCATCTATTGAGTAGAGGTAAATCAACCTGCACTGATTGCAGCATTGACAGTTACTGAGCGATATGTTGCCCCCCTCCCCCCACATTAATGGCCTTGTGCTCATCACACCAACTCTCCATCCCTAACCTGCCTGTTCATCAACCTAATGTGTGATTGGCAGTTAGTGTGAAAATCAGCATGTATTAACTGTCACCCCTCAGTAACTTTTACCGCAGGCCAGAATATGCAGTTATCGAGCATTAAATAATGCATTAGCTGCATATCACACTTTTATAAAAGATCTCCTATATGAAATAACATAGGCTATATTGCTAGCATTACCAAAGTCATTTCGAATGACTGCATATCCCTACCATTTCCAGCTGTAAGTAACCTCAGTATTCCAAGTCAACGTCTGCATGTGTTACATACTTGAATACTGGGTAGGGTTTGCATGCACTTACATACCTAAGATTTAAAAAAAACTGCAGTCCATCTAAGATTTTAAAAAACTGCAATCCATGACCATAGATATGAAGAGATGGTTTTCTTCATCTTAAATGGTTTGAAGGTCCTGGTATCCTTCTCCTTCCCCAAAAAAACAAAATATACTCTGGTGTGCAGACGTCACCTTTCATTCTCTGCACACTGGTGTACCTTAATGTTTTCATTCATGTCAGCACCCAGGCCCTGATTGTGGGCAACTGTCTCCAGAGCCAAATTCTATTAGGCACCAGAGCATTGCTTCCATGCCTTAATCTAGACCGTCTTTTTGTGAGGACAGGAAATTGAGGGGATAATCTGGGCTGAGGTGATTGGTGGTGGGGGGGGGGGGGGGGGTGCAGCACCAATTGGATTGGAGCAGCACAATTCAGGAAATTCCCACACACAATTAACCGTGGGTACCTTAAGAGTAAATTCAGCACTATCCGCACAAGTACACTTCATTTCATGTTCCTCCTCTCAACTTTGTTCCTCTTCTAGCAGAGCTATCAAACCCTGAGCTGAATTCAGTGATATGAGGGTTGACTATCTGAGAGAATAAGGGCCCATTTTCTCTTCCCTTGAAGACTTTCTTTTCATATCTTTTGCTGTATACACTATTTTTTCTGAACACAAGATTTCTATAAGAAATGATGTTACCTTCCATGGTAAATAATCTGAAACTTTCTGACTTTGTCCACTCCATATGATGTTGTCTCCATAGGTAGATGTAAGCATGTCATGCAATGCATGAGCCAGGGCATACACAGCATTGTAGACACTGTAGCTGCTCCCAAGGTATTTGATGTTACAGTATGTATGGGGGGTCAGGGTTTCATTGGTACTGCAGGATCTTCTGAGGCTTGTGGGGCAACGGCTGTCACATAGATTCCTCCACCATTGCTGAGTATCTTCATCACTTGGAAAGAGGGAAGGATTCACCTCCCGGATAAATTTTGAGAAGCTTGGAATATTCTTCTTTATCACCATGAATGCCAGCGAATAATCTAAGTGTGTATCCCATTCGGCTGTGGTGATCCATATTTTACCAGGTATATTCATATATATATTCTTATAGAAATTCAAGATATATTCTCTATTACAGTAGAGAATGATCACATTAGTTGATGATGTATGAATTGTCTTATTAATTTTACTTATCTTATCTGGTATGGCACTGATATGAGAAAAAGTTTCTATGAACTCAATACAGCCACCATTGTGTACAATTCCTTCTTTCAGGATCTGGACAGCTCTTATACTGCTGTCATCATCAGATGCAATGATACCGACCCAGGTCCAACTGAAATGCTTTAGTAACCTGATAATGCCAGTGCAGAGGTGCAAATCACTAGGAACAGTTCGGTAGAAATAAGGAAACTGTACAGCATCACTCATAAAAAGATTCTGTGATTTGTAACTGATCTGTTTAAAAAAAATAACAGATCTATCACCATCTTTGTCATGGTAAGATAATATTGCAAATAATCTATAACATTTGAAACATAATTTCATACAGAAATTTGGAGACCCAGAAATGTGAGTTGATAAAGCTGCTATGCAGTTTATTTATTTGTATGAGGGTCATTTTAAAATGCTTTCATTTGGAGGTCAAAACCTCAGACACTTCTCCATGGCCATTCCACAAATGCTGGCAGACTTCTCCAGTGCAGGGACGTTCAAGTAGGTATCTGGGTGTGTTGGAGGAATGGACTTACACTTCCCCATTGGATCTTAGAAACATTTGCAGGTACATCCATATTAATACCTATTCCAGGCATGAATAGGCATGAGAAAAGTGTTTGTTTTCATCTTAAAATATCCAGAGAGCATAGAGAATTAAGTGACTAGCCGTAAATCCTAAGAATTATACTGGGATTTGAACTCTGGCCACTTCTACTTGTGAACTACTATTCTAACCATTATGCTTTTAGATGCCTGAGGACTCAAATGCTTTCCTGAGGACATCTATATAGACATTTCATACACGTGGGTTATAGGGCAAGTCCACGTTTGCAAATACATGACTGAACTGCACCTGCTGCTTTTTATTTCAGACGTTCTGTCGTTGACGTCCCAGATTGCACTAGGAGGTCCCATTGTGAAATGTGCCTCTGTCTCTCCCTTTTACTTTTCAGTTTGTTTCAGTGTTAAAGCTTTGCAAACTGCCAGAGATCTATTGCCCTGCTTGCAGAGCCGGCCCAAGGGTTTCTGCCATTCCAGGCATAAGCCCCAGCCATGCTACCCTCCCCCTCCATGTCAAGCCACATCACCCTCTCTTTCCTGCATTGAGCCATATGACCACCCACCTCTGCCATTGATTAGTACAACGGTGGCAGCAGGGCATGTGGCAGGTCATGTGCTTCAGCACACATGGCCTGCTGCTTCTGAACCCCCTCCAATGCAACTTCCTGGATATTAATGTTCTGAGACTCATATTTATCACTTCAGCAGCACAGAGAATGAGAACATTCAGATATCGCGGGGCATGGTGGAGATGGGCCCTAGGTGCAACAAAGGAATTGCACCTCATGGTGCATTTCTAACAGGGACTCAATTGCAAGCAAGGTAATACTGTGTGGCTTTTAAATATAAACTCTTAAAGGAGTTTTGTTTTTCATTTTTAAAAGCTAATTCTTTTTCTATACTGCAAAAGGGGAATTTTTTGTGGTACTGGGCAAAGCTCTGTCAGTTGGAGTTCATTGTCTTTTGTTCCAGTTACCCATTCACAGCTAGCTCTTTCAAGCAACTGACCTCATCAGGTGTTACATCCCCCCCCCCCCCCCGCCATTCCATCTCCCACCCACCCATGTGAGCATTGTTGCTTTATAGGGCATCTCCCCAATTAGCTACACACAGGGACCTAGAACAGCACTGTTAGAACACACTTAAAAGAGGTTAACTGTGTTTTCTCTTAAAGGACAGCTGAGTAAGTTGGTAGGTCTCTCTTTTATTTCAACAGGTCCATAAGCTACAAATGAGCAATGGATGGGAACAATCATATTGCCAAAGCTATTGCCCCATTACAGCTTCTGCCTCTGTCCAGAGATCCCAATGCCAGTTGAAGGACCAGTTCCATGTGCAGGATACCTGCATGCTGAAGCTCTCAGGAAGGAAGTGGAGGAGCTCGGAGAAGATGTAGCAAGACTGAGAAGGATTCAAGACAGTTAGAAGTACATTTATGAGCTGCTTCTTGAAACATCGAAGCTCTCCAACAGAGATGAAGATGGGAGGCTACAGAATGAAGAAAGATGGAGATGAGTCACCAGAGCCTGCAGAATCAACACTTCAACTCCTCCAGCCCTTGAATTGAAGAACCAATATGCAGCCCTTGAAGTGGAGGAGGTGAAAGCATGCCAGGAAAGAGGAGAACCAGAGCTCGAGTACCCCAAATTTGCAGAAACAGTGACCACAAGGAAGTGAACGGTAATGGTGGTTGGTGACTCTCTTCTGAGGGGTATTGAGATGTCCATCTGCCAAGCAGACTTGATGTTCAGAGATGTGTGCTGCCTGCCAGATGCCAAAATCCATGATGTTACGGAGAGTTTGCTGAGACTCATAAAACCTACTGACTATTATCCAATGTTGCTCAACCCTGTCAGCATAAATGATATTGTTAGGAATCCCTCTGAGCATATCAAAAGTGACTTCATAGCTCCGGGACAGAGGGTGAGGCAGAAAGATGTGCAGGTGGTGTTCTTTCCATATTGAGGATAAAGGTTGAGATAGAGAAGCTCGCATCCTGGGGATGAATGCATGGCTGTGTGGATGGTGTCATTGAGAGTTTTTGGTTTCCTGGACCATGGGATGATGTTCCAAGGGCTGCAGAGCAGAAATGACATTCATCTGTCCAAGAAGGGTCAAAGTATCTTTAGCAGCAGACTAGTTAACCCACTGAAGAGGGCTTTAAACTAGATTCACTGGGGATGGGTGAAGAAAGTCCACAGATAAGTGAAAGCCCCCAGGTAAGTGAAACATTAAATACCTCTGTAAAAATGGGTAAAAGGGGCAACCTTTGGAAAGCAGTGTGTATAAATTCCCATAGCATAGTAAATAAGATCTCAGATATTGAAGCTTTAATCAAAGAGGCTGACTTGGAGTTAGTGGAGATTATAGAGACATGCTTCAAGGACCAACATGATTGGGATGTAATTATACTTTATTCTGAAAGAACAGGGTAGGAAGAAGGGGAGGAGTTGAACTATATTTAAAAAGCTATAGAATTACAGGGAGAGAGGAGGCACTGTGGGTTAAACTAGAAAAAGCAAAAGGGAAATCCATTTGCATTGGAGTGATATACAGATCCCCCTCAAGTGGACGGAGATTTAATAGAAGACATACACATAGGGGTATGTTTACTAAACCGCGCAATTGTGCGGGGCACACTTGAGTGTGCACTAAGGTACCTTAGCGCATGCTAATAGTGCATCTTCAGTGCCCCGCATGCGTGCGCGCCGCACGCACAAGTGCTCGGCACGCTAAAGTGCGATAGAGGCGTGGAAAGGAATTCCGAGGGCGGAGGAAGGCTCCCGAGGGGTGGGGGTACGGGGTCAATGGGTGGAGAGTGGGAGGGGAGAGGCTCCCTGCACAGGAGCGTGGCTGAAAATCAACCTAAAAAATACCGCGAGTGAAAACCTCGCGTTAGAGCCGATTTAAAGGGAAGAGAAACCATTTCCGTCAGCAATGTACAGCAAAACTGGGGAAACCTACAAAACGTGAGCAGTGTGATACATGTGCACAGAACAAAATTGCAAATAAAACCTGAAAATGACCACAAGAAAAATTGAAAAAATAATAATTCAGCTGGGCAACAGTGATAGCAATGGGCAACAATAAAAAACACTCCCAGGAAATCTCCAGAAAATAAAAAATGATTTTTGGAAGGTTCTACCTCCGTAGACCCATTCCAAAATTCATTTCATTTTATTGGAGCTTTCCTGGGAGTGTTTTGTAATGTTGCCCAGTGATATCACTGTTGCCCAGCTTGGTTATGGGTGTTTGCCTCTTTTTTCGAGGTCATTTATGAGGTTTATTTGCACTTTTGTCTCCATAAAGGTAAATGTGCCCACAGTAAAATTGTGCAGAGCAGGATTTCTGACTCGTCAGGACAGGTTTCCTATCTCCAGGGACTGCACTGTCTCTGTGGCCACAGTGTGGTGCAACGGACACAGCCAGTGCCTGTTTGTTTATTTATTTATTTATCTGTATTTATATTCTGCTTTTCACCGGGTCAAGGCGGTCAATTGGGGGATACATTTAACACGAGGGGATATGACACACATAAGTTAATACTTACAGGGAACATGAGCAATGGAGGGTTAAGTGGCTTGCCCAAGACCACAAGGAGTGCCTATAGGACTAGAAATCCCAGCCCCTCCGGCCTGAGATTGCTGTCCCCAGGTGGGACTTGAACCCCCGGCCCGCAGTACCTTGTCCTAACCACTAGACCACTCCTCCCTAGTCCTGCCTGTAAGACCAGAGGGTAACAGGTTCAATTCCCAGCTGGGGCTCCTGCCAACCCAGTCCCCATAGTTTTACTCACCACTAAACAGTGATAGTAAAGACACTCCTTTATTGCAGAGAACATAAGCATGGTTCAATCACCCATATTTTACCCTACACTGCACACAAACCATAACAATGGGCATTACCTACAGCCGAGTCCCCCAAATGCAGTCCTGGAGTGCCACAACTCAATCAGGTCATATGCTTTTTCCCAGATAAGGACATGTCTGCATGTTGGCGGAAGGGTACAGGTGGTGGAGGGGGCAGTGGCTGCAAGCCACAGCAGACAGTGGCCTAGGCCTATGCAGGCTGGCACCGTCCACCGCAACAGACAGGCTCTGTTGGATGTACAGTCATGGACTCCTGTCCCCCGCAGCCCCCTCTGGTGGCAGCGTAGTGGTTCCACGGGGCTGGGGAGCTCATAAGAATAGGGGTATTAGGGTTGACCTGTTCCGAGGGTCATGAGGTAGCGGCCCTCTGTGTCAGCCTCGTGGTCAACTTCCCAATAAAGCAACATTTAGCCAAGTGTAGGGAAAAAGAAAAGGCATTTATTTCACCTTTACGCAAACGGTTCAAAATATGCGGCTGAGAAAAAAAATAACAGGGCTGTATCCTTTCTTGTATCAAGTGCAATTCACAAAAACATTCAAAGTAACATTGTTAATCTTCACAAACTCAAAACATAAAGCATCCTGTATTCTCTTCATACATTTGGTGCTCCAAATAACTTAAAACTTTCCTATTGTGCAATAATTACAATCCATGGGTTCCACGGCCTCATTAACCTCAGATTCCCCTGGCATCCACTCCATCTCTGAGGGGTCCGAATCTGAAACCTCAGGAAGGTTGGATTCAGGCTTTCTAAAAGCATGCCATACTGTGTTCCAATGTTGGCTTGTCAGTTTGGGGCGTCGGCTTTTAGCTATATTGTAGAACCATGGATTTTCTTCTGCTACAGGATTAAAAGTTCGCTTATCCCAGCCTTTATTAGTACTAGCCTTTTTCCTAGAGAGATTATCTGGTACCTTTGGCATAAAAGTGTCCTTATCATACAGATAAAAGTTATTCCTTTGTTTCTCTCTTGTGCTAGGCTTAGGTAAGCACTTGCAGGCAACCACTGTTTCACCTTTTAACTTCCTGCAGTCTCTTTTGGGAAAGGCTTGAGGCCTAGCCTGAATGTCCTCCACTTCTTGCAGGCTCAAGTGTTCCCTGGGTGTCTTTCCTCCTTTAGAATGGGGAGTAACTCCTCTGAGGCATGGCTGCGGCTGAGGCGCTTGTTCTCCACTTCCACCCCTGTGGCAGTTGCCTACTGGCCGCGCCCTCTCAGCATTTCCCTGTTCCCCAGGCCTCTGAGTTTTCCATTCCTCTTTCAGGTTATTTTTATAAAAGCTTTTAAAAGTACCTTTTTCTCCTTGGGTATTCCTTGCAACCGGATATCTCTTCCTTAGCTTGTATCCCAGTCCTTCTCCCTGGATAGGGCTTCCTTTCAGGCTGGAAGGGAGAGCACCTCCTTCCCTGGCTGCTCTCTGCAATGCTGCTCCTTCCAGTTGTATCTGGCCTTCCTCTAGGCCTGCTCTTGGGCCTTCACCTCGGCCTGCTCTACGAGTTATTCCTTGGTCTGCTTCTCGGCCTACTCTCTGGCCTGCTCTCCAAGCTGCTTCAACTCCTTGAGCTGTTCTGGGTCTGACAGTGACTCCAACTCTCCGAGCTGCTCTTTCCAGTCCGGCTTGGACGCTCACTCTGACTCTGTCTCCCCGAGCTGCTCTGCATGATTCAGCTCTGTCCCTGCTTAAATCGGGACTAACTGATTCAAGGTCCTGCCCATAGAGGCGTGGTTCCTCTGCTTCCAGGCTTGCTCTCCTGCTCCCTCTATGTGGACCTTCAGGAAATTGCATGTAAATCTTGTTTTTTTCAAGATTTAAAACTTCTTTTCTTTCTGCTAGAGGGTCCGCAGTATCACACTCCCCAGGGAATGCAGCATATCTGTGGCAACACTGTGGTGCAGTGCACACAGACAGTGTGTGCAAGAACAGAAGGTCACAGGTTCAAAGGCCAGCTGGGGCTACTGCCAATCCTGTCCACATATTTTTCCCACAACTAAACCGTGATAGTAAGGACAAACCTTAATGCTGAGAACATACGCATGGTTAATATGGCTATATTTTACCACACCAAACACAGACACCATAAACAGGCGCATTACCTAGAGCAGAGTCTCCCAAATGCAGTCCTGGAGGGCCCCACACCATTCAGGTTCCATGCTGCCTCTAACAAAGATGCCTGTGCTACATATCTATGCACCACCCCCATGGTATGCAGATGTAGCTCATGCATATTTATGAGGGACAGCATGAAAACCCAAACAGTGTTTGGAACACCAGGACTGGAGTTTGGAAACTCTGCCGTAAAGCAGCAGCCAACAGGGCCAGACACACCCACACACACACCCACAGGCCCCATTGGCCAATGCCTCCTGGAGAGGCAGGACATTGGGCCCTTCCTGTATCTCCCAAAACTAGCAGTTGCATACCTTAGCAATGCCACCCTACACCTGGGTATATGGTACACAGCTATCAAACGTTTCCTAAGATAACTGGCAGATATCAATTCCTACGTTAAGCACATTTTGCTCATTGAGCTCCACCATAACAATCATTCTGATGTCTGCGGTGTGTGCTGCAGGTCTGGTCTCTGACAGCGTTTACCACCCTGGGGAGTGACCCCCAACAGTATTGCGTACCATATCCATGCCTGTACTGTGCCCTGGACTGGTGTGGTGGGTATGGCTGCTGAACACCTCTATAGTAGCACAATAGTGGCATAGGTGTGGGGGTGGCTGTCTGTCTATCCAGTGTGTGGTGGCTGCAAACACCTTCCACAGCCCACACTGCCAGCAATGTTGCCAGTATTGGGCAGCCAATGTACATAATGAGGCCAGACAGGGTGGCCTGGCCAGGGTGCATCTTCACAGGGCATAGGGCACTGACTGGGACATTTTAGTGTCCGGCCACCACCTACACAGACAGGGTGACCTCTGTATGTCCTGCTGGGGGATCACTCTCACCCTGACTGTGCAGTGACGACAGCATGGCTAGGCACCCCCATAGTGCTATATAGTATTTCTCTCATGTGATATATATGGGTTTCCTTTTGGGGCCCAGTCACTGACTTATCTGATTGCTGTGTATGCTGACAGCCCAGTTCTGGGTGCATGCATCTCCACTGGGAACATGCACTGTAAACTAGCTTGCAGACTGTTTGCAGCTGGTATGTGTCTTGATGGAGTGGCTTGCAGGGTGCAGCGGCTGATGGCTTGCTGCAGGAGAATATCAGACAGTGTTGGGGTGAAGCTTAGCATATCCAGGCCTAATGTCTGTCTGCTATTGTGTTAGGGATGTGTATAGAGCTGACTTGACTACCCTGTGGGGTGTCTGTTCCTCAGCAGGACCAGGGTTGCTGTTCCCCTCTACTGCCACCTTTGCAGGGAGGTAGAATGTGGATCTATTGATAGGAGACCCTGTTTGCCACCCTCAGCCCTGGAAGGGGGGGTGGTGGTGGTGGTAGTGCATAGCCCACCTAGGGGTCCATAGGGGCTACATCTGACTGAGATAGACAGAGATATCCAAGGTGTTTCTGCAGAAACTACCTATCTCACACATTAACACTGCTTTGGACCTCTGGCATGGCCTCTTTCAGCCATGGAAGTTGTTAAGGACCTGGTCCTGGGCGCCTCATCGCGCCCTCAGGGTGAGCACAGTACCCGCACAATGTGACGGTGTGTAGCTACTCTGTGCCAGTAAAAGGCACCGTCAGTACCCCCTACCAGGCCGAGGTGCTGTGGGGGTGCATTGCCCATCTTGTGTTCATCTGTGGACAGCTGATTTGCATGTGCAGTGCATCATGGGTATGGGTGGGCTGACCTTATCCTGGTGACCACAGCAGACTGTCTGTGTGGTGACGTGCAGGCTCTCTGCAGCCAGCCAAGGGTTTGCTATAGAGCTGTAGCCCAATGGTTACTTCACTGCCTGTGACTCTAGAGGTCATGGGTTCAAACCCACAGTGGGGTTATTTGATAGGGTTGTCCAAAGCAGTATCTTTTGTTAATGTACATATTTTGATGCCAGCAAAAACACCATCAGCGTACTGTACCCATAAGGTGCCTCTGAGGGCGCTTTATAGGGCATCCTATAGGGCACCTTATGGTTCCCGTCCATATAAGGTGCACTATACATTATCCTGTGACGCAACTTATAGGGTGCCCTATAGGGGACATTTTAGGGTGCCTTGGCGGACAGTGCACTTTAAAATGTGCCTTATAGGGCGCCTTATGTTAACACGCTTTGAGAGTGCGTTTGCTAGTAGTGATAATTAAACTAAACATAAAATGACTCCTAAAGCAATCTTCCCTATAATATGTAATGTCTCAGCTAGCCTTGTTCATTGGGCACTGTGGGGGATTGAAGCCTTGATCCCTGCACCATTGGTGAGTATTTTACCCATTGTGCTGTGGCTCTGTTCCTGTGTTTGCACATTAGCGCGCCCCTTATGCCGCCCAATATTAAAAAGCCGCCTAAATCAATAGCACACCACCTAATGCCCATCAGTGTGCCGCTTTATGCAGCCCAATATTAGACTGGCTCCTAAAGCAACGCCTCAGCCAGCTGTCATTTATTAGGCACTGTGGGGGATTGAATCCCTGACCCCTGCACCATTGGTAAGTGCCTTTAACCATTGTGCTGTGGCTCTGCTTTTCTGCTTGCACATCAGCGTGCCACTTATGCCTCTCGCGCAGCTTTCTCATGCGCTAATGTGCGGGGCGCACATGGGCGCCGCGCACCTTAGCGCATCTGTCAATCACGGTTTTTCTTTTTCACACAGATACGCCCACTCCTTATATGGCACCCGCACACTAGCGCGGCCCGCACTTTAACGGTGTTTTAGTAAACATACCCCATAGTATATGATGGCAGATTAAGATCAGTATGATCCATCTAGTCTGTACAGCAAGGCGGCAAGAGTAGCTGTACCTGCCGCTACATGCAGGTCCCCTCCCCATGCCTTTGTTTAGGGGTGTACCCATCACTCCATGTAGGTCACTCTTATTTGTTGAGAAATCACCCCTATTTGTTGAGATATAAGAGATATTTATTTTATTTTGATTTTATCCTGTTGTTATAAAGGGATCAACTGTGTCTGTCCCAAGCCATTTTGAATTCTGTCACTGTATTTGCCACCACTGCTTCCATTGGGAGGACATTCCAAGCATCTACCACCCTTTCAGTGAAAAGTACTGAAAAGTATTACCCAGTACTGCCACGCAAGGAGAAATACTACTGATAGTGATTTCAATATGCAGGCTGTTGATGGGGCACATCCCTGCTGCGGTGGCATCTAGAAGTAAGGAGATCCTGGATTCTCTGCAGGGAGAACAATTCCAGCTGCCAGTAATAGAACCCAGACATGAAATAATAATAAGATTAATTTTATTATTATTGTTCTGTTCTTTGTAAACCATCCCTGATCTCTGGAAGGGGCGGTATAGAAAAATGTACAAATAAATAAATAAAAATAAAAATAAATGAAGGGGCCATACTGGACTTGGTGCTTACCAATGGGAAAAGTGTTTCTGATATCATGTCAGAGTGGGAGAATATCTCTCATCCAGTGATCATCAGATAGTGTGGCTCAGTATTAAAAGGCTGATAAAATCCATTCAAATGTGAGGGTCTTAGACTTTAGGAATACTTACTTTGCCGAGATGAAATAATACTACAAGGAGTCGTTTGAGTGATGTAGAAAAACAGTGGGCAAAACTAAAAAGGGATATTTTAAAGGTAACAAACCTCTTTGTTAGAAAGGTAAATAAATGTAAAATAAAAGGAGACTGCTAAGGTTCTCAAAAGAAGTAGCTGAAAAGGTGAAGAAAAAGAGGGAGGCCTTCATAAAATACATGAGATCACAGAGAAAGTAAGACAGCCATCTATATTTGGATAAACATAGAGAAGCTAGCAAAGTAGTCAGGAAAGCACAAATGCAAAAAGAAGAAGAAATAGCCAAGGTAATAAAATGGAGGGACAAGACATTTTTCAGATATGTTAATGAGAGGAGGAAGGACAAAAGTGGTATTGTCAGACTCAAGGGTGAGGGGGAGGAATATGTTTAAGCTGATGAAGAAAAGGCAGAATTGCTTAACAAAGATTTCTGTTCTGTGTTCACAGATAAAGGGCCCAGAGCAAGACCTCAAAAAACACCCACAAATAGGAAAAGAAGTGAATACTGAAGGAACTGAGGAACGTTCTAGAGACTCCATTGACTGACCTTTTTTAGTGCTTCTTTAAACTTGAGAGTGGTCCCAGATGACTGCAGAAAGGCACATGTGTTCCCTTTATCCAAAAGTGGAAGTAAGGATGAGGCCAGTTAGTCTAACCTCTGTGGTGAGTAAATTATTAGAAGCACTGCTAAAAGACAGAATAGTGAGGTTTCTTGAGTCCAATGGATTGCAGGAACCAAGGCAGCATGGATTTACCAGAGGTAGGTCTTGCCAAACAAATCTTGACTTCTTTGACTGGATGACCAGGGAGATGGACCAAGGCAAGCTCTAGATGTGGTGTACTAGGATTTCAGTAAAGCCTTTGGCACTATTCTTCACTGGTGACTTATAAACAAACTGAGCACCTGAGAGATGGACCCTAAAGTTACTGATTGGGATACAAATGGGTTGAGTGGGAGGCAACAAAGGGTACAGGTAAACAGAGCTCATTCTGAGGAGAAGGAGGTTACCATTGGTGTGCTTCAAGGATTTGTCCTTGGTCCAAATTTTTTTTAACATCTTTGTTAGCGGCATTGTGGAAGGGCTGTTGGGTAAAGTTTGCCTGTTTACAGATGATACCAAAATCCGCAACAGAGTAGACAGTCAGGAAGGAGTTGATAACATGAAGAGGGATCTAACTAACCTTGAAGCATGGTCTAGAATTTGGAAACTGAGATTTAATGCTAAAAAAATGCAGGGTCGAGCATTAGAGCTGCAAAAATCCAAAGAAGCAGTACAGTACAGGGGGTGAAGTACTTCTGTCCTCAAAAGAAGAGTGGAACATGGACATGATTGTATCTGATGATCTTAAAGTCACTAAACAGGTAGAAAAGGTGATGGTGAAAGCTAGAAGGATGCTTGGGTGCATAGGGAGAGGAATGGCTAGCAGAATAAAGGAGGTGATAGTGCCTCTGAATAAGTCTCTGGTGTGACCTTATATGGAGTATTGTGTGCAATTCTGGAGACCGTAACTTCAAAAGGGTATAAACAGGTTGGGGTCTGTCCAGAGGGTGACTACTAAAATGGTTAGTGAACATAAGAACATAAGATCATAAGATATGCCATACTGGGTCAGACCAAGGTCCATCAAGCCCAGTATTCTGTTTCCAACAGTGGCCAAACTAGGTCATATGTACCTAGCAGTTTCCCCAAGAGACAAAAGTTCCACAATGCTTGTACTGGGTCAAGCATTGATATCTTCGGTCACTTCTTAATAATGGTTTATGGACCTTTCCTCCAGGAACTTGTCCAAACCTTTTTTAAACCCAGCTACACTAACAGCCTTTACACTAACAGCCTTTAGTGGACTTTTTAATAAAGCATATGAGGACAGACTTAAAACTGTTAATATATGTAAACTTTAGAGAAAAGGTAGGATAGAGGAGATATGATAAAGATGTTTAAATACCCCATTGGCATAAATGCACAGGAGGACAGTCTCTTTCAATTGAAAGCAAGCTCTGCTATGAGAGAACATAGGATGAGAGTGAAAGGGAATAGACTCAGAAGTAATATGCGGAAATATTTCTTTACGGAAAGAGTGGTAGATGCATGGAATAGTCTCCCAGTGGAGGTGGTAGAGATGAGGACAGTATCTGAATTCTGAAAGGCATGGGACAAACTCAGAGGATCTTTAAAGGAAAAAAGGGAACTATTGTAGATGATATGGAAGGGCAGACTAGATAGGCCATGTGGTCTTTTTCTGCCGTCATGTTTCTATGTTTCTAAGTTCAGAATGGCACAAGCGTGAGGTGTCTGTGGCTAGACCTGCTCTGACCATGAATTAGGTGCAAAAAAGTACCTGTTTCATGGCTGTGATTCCTTCAGGGGGAAGAATAAACTGAGCTTACACCAGAGTCATTAATATTTTCTGACTGAAGAAAGCTGCCTGGAAACAGGGACAGCCTGACTATTGTGTGGAAATGTTGCCTGCACATAGCCTCACACAACGGGAGGCCCCATGCCTGCCTGACCATCTTCAGAGGGAGCCAGGGAGGCCCAATGCTTGGCACTTTGGCTCAGCTCTGCACAGCAGCGAGAGTAAGAAGCGGAGTTTTCCTCCTTTCCCGCCACTGTTAACTTGCAGCCCACCAGACCTGCTGAACTCATAAAATTAAACAGAGGCTCTTCCTGTCTTGCCAAGGCAGGAAATGCTCCCATTTAACCTCCTGGCACTCAAAATAGAGGAGGGCTGCAAGTTAACAGCTGCAGGATTGGAGGAAAATGCCACTCTTTACTCTAGCAGCTGTGCGGAGGTGAGTTGGGACGCCAGGCTTCGGGCCACTCTGCGGGGGGCTCTTCTTCTATGGGGCCAGGTATGGCAATTGAGAACTGCTGACCCTAGAAAAAGACTGGGGACTAGGACTGGAAATGGGCTGATGGCGGAGGGAAGCGAGGAGAGAGAAGGACAACCAGTGGGACACTGTGATACCTGGATACAAACTATATTGTAATTACAGAGCAGATCAACTTGGTGGAGGGGTTGCACTCTATATTAGAGAGGGCATATTGAGTCACAAAGGATTACATAAGAACATAATATATGCCATACTGGGACAGACCAAGGTCCATCAAGCCCAGTATCCTGTTTCCAACAGTGGCCAATCTAGGTGATACTTACCTAGCAGTTTCCCCAAAAGACACAGGTTCCACAATGCTTGTATTGGGTCAAGCATTGATATTCTGGATCCCTTCTTAATAATGGTATATGGAACTTTCCTCCAGGAACTTCTCCAAACCTTTTTTAAACCCAGCTACACTAACAGCCTTTACTACATCCTCAGATAACAAATTCCAGAATTTGATTACACCTTGAGTGAAAAAATATTTTCTTTTATTAGTCTTAAATAGTTTAACCTGTAGCTTCATTGCATGTCAACTAGTCTTTCTATATTCTGATAATGTAAACAATCGATCTACGTTTACCTGTTCCACTCCATTCATTAATTTATAGACTTCTATCATATCTCCCCTCAGCCATCTCTTTTCCAGGTTAAAGAGCCCTAACCTTTTTAGCCTTTCTTCATAGGAGTATCCTTCCATCCGCTTTACCATTTTGGTGGCTCTTCTCTGAACCTTTTCTAATAACGCTATATCCTTTTTAAGATACGGCGACCAGAATTGCACACAATATTCAAGGTGTGATCTCACCATGGAACGATATAGAGGCATTATAATATCCTTTGTTTTATTTTCCATTCCTTTCCATATGATACCTAGCATTCTATTTGCTGTCTTTGCCACCGCTGCACACTGGGCCAAGGGTTTTAACATGTTATCCACAATAACGCCTAAATCTTTTTCCTGGGTGGTGGTTCTTAATGGGGAACCTTGCATCGTGTAACCATAGTTTGGGTTGTTCTTCCCTAGGTGCATAACGTTTCACTTGTCCACATTAAATTTCATCTGCCATTTTGATACCCAATCTTCCAATTTATCAAGATCATCTTGCAATTTTCCACAATCTTCTTGGGTTTTAACAACTTTAAATAGTTTTGTGTCATCTGCAAATTTGATAACCCCACTCATTATTCCCTTTTCCAGGTCATTTATGAATATGTCAAAAAGCAGCGGACCCAGCACAGATCCCTGGGGTACACCACTATTCACTTTTCTCCATTGGGAAAATTGGCCATTTAGCCATTTAGTTCCTGATCCACAATAGTACACTGCCTCCTATCCCATGACTCTTTAGTTTTGCCAAATGTCTCTGATGAGGGACCTTGTCAAAGGCTTTCTGAAAGTCCAGATATACTATATCAACCGACTCACCTTTGTCTACCTGTTTATTCACACCTTCAAAAAAACATAACAGATTATAAGACAAGATCTTCCTTGTCTAAAGTCTTCTTGCATGTCTCCCATTAGGCCATGACTACATGCTGCATAATTTTGTTCTTTATGATGGTTTCTACCATTTTTCCCGTTATTGACGTCAGGCTGACCGGTCTGTAGTTTCCTGAATCACACCTTTTTAGAAATGGGCGTTAAATTGGAACCTTTTTAAAAATTGGCGTTACATTGGCAAGCCTCCAATCTTCAGGTATTATAGATGATTTTAATGAAAGTTCACAGATTACTAATAGCAGGTCTGCAATCTCATATTTCAGTTCTTTCAACACCCTTGGATGTATACCATCTGGCCCAGGTGATTTTCTACTCTTCAGTTTATCTAATAGTTGTAATACATCTTTCCCGATGTATCGATATTTCCTTCATTTCTTCCGCACCTTCAAAAGGGATTATGATAAAATGAGGAAAATATTTAAGAAAAAACTAAAAGGAGCAGATGCAAAGGTTAAGGATTTATATATAGCATGGGTTTTGTTTAAAAATACTATCTTGGAAGCTCAGGCAAGATGTATTCCACACTTTCAGAAAAGTGGAAGAAAGTCCAAAAAACTGCCAGCATGGTTTAAAGGTGTTGCCAAAAAAACATATTTCAGGAAATGGAAAAAGGAGCCAAATGACGAAAACTGGACTGGCAAATTAGATGCAAGGCATTGATAAGGCAGACAAAGAAAGAATTTGAGAAGTTTGCTGTGGAAGCAAATCGCATAGTAAAGACTTTTTCAAGTACAGTCATAGCAAAAATCCTCTGACACAGCAGTTGGACCATTAGATGATAGAGGGGAGAAAGGGACAGTAAGAGGGGACAAAGTCATATTGGAGAGGCTGAATGAATTCTTTGCTTCGATCTATACTGACGAAGATGTAGTGATGCTACCCATCATTGAAATGGTATTTAAAGTTGATGCTGCAGAAGAATTGAAGGAAATAACGATACACTGGGAAGATGTATTACAACTATTTGATAATCTGAAGTATGCAAATCATGTGGACCAGATCGTATACAAAGGCAAAAAAAGTACAACGCCTCAGGCCTCTCATTGAACAGCAGGACTTCAGGACAGTCATGTAAGCCATGATGCTCCCCCACCTGGACTATTGCAATATAATCTACCACGGACTACCTGCCACCCACACCAACCCACTACGAACTGCCTTAAATACCACAGCAAGAATTATCCAGAAAGCAAAAAAACAAGATCACATCACCCCAGTCCTGAGAGAACTGCACATACTCCCTCTCGAAGCAAGAATCAAATACAAATCTGCCCTACTTATCCACAAAGCCCTATATCAAACTCAGACTTTCCAGCTCCGCACTCTACTGCCCCAACCCACCCACAACAGAACAACCAGACAAACCACCAGCAACTCCCTCACCATCCCCCACAAATGGACTAAATACAATCAACAGACCTGCAACAGAGCCTTTGAACTGTACGCACCATCCCTCTGGAACTCTCTACCAAGCCATATCAGAAACAACGGAGATCCCTCAACATTCAGGAATCAACTAAAAACCATCCTATTCCAGGAATACCTCAGACCAGAAACAAACATCCATCACTGACTATCCCCCAGACCACCAGACCCCCTAACATACCCTCAGATCTATTTACTAAGAGACTGATGTCCATTGTTTATGTCCTTAATGTCTGTTCAGATCATTAATGTTGCCCCCCCCCCAGTGATAGCCCCCACCCTAGAACTGATTTCTGTCCCTCACCCTTTGATGGTAAACTGCTTTGACCTGGTGAAAAATGGGATATAAATACAGTTAAATAAATACATCCAAGGGTGTTGAAAGAAATGAAATATGAGATTGCAGACCTACTGTTAGTGATCTGTGAACTATCATTAAAATCATCTATAATACCTGAAGATTGGAGCATGGCCAATGTAACACAAATTTTTAAGAAGGGTTCCAGGGGTGATCCAGGAAACTACAGACTGGTGAGCCTGACGACAATACCGGGAAAAATAATAGAAACCATTATAAAGAACAAAATTACTGAACATAAGTCATGCCTTCATAGGAGATAGCCAACATGGTTTTAACTAAGGAAGAAGATCTTTTCTTACTAATTTATGTTTTTTTGAAGGTGTGAATAAACAGTAGACAAAGGTGAGTCAGTTGTTATATATATAGTGTATATATAGTGTATCTGGATTTTCAGAAAGCCATTGACAAGTTCTCTCATGAGAGACCTTTGGCGAAATTAAAAAGTCATGGGTTAGGAGGCAACTGCAGAGAGTAGGAGGCTAAATGGCCAATTTTCCCAGTTGAAAAAGGTAAATAGTCGAGTACCCTAGGGATATGTGCTGCTTCTGCTGCTTTTTAACATATTTGTAAATCACCTGGAAATGGGAATAATGAGTGAGGCAATCAAATTTGCAGATGTCACAAAATTATTCAAAGTTCTTAAAACCCATGAAGATTGTGAAAAATTGCAAGAGGACCTTGATAAATTGGAAGACTGGGCATCCAAATGGCAGATGAAATTTATTATGGACAAGTGCAAAGTTATGCACCTAGGGAAGAACAACCCAAACTATGATTGCACAATGTAAGGATTCACCTTAGGAACCACCACCCAGGAAAAAGCTTTAGGTGTCATCATGGATAACATGTTGAAATCCTTTTCCCAGTGTGCAATGGCGGCCAAGAAAGCAAATAGAATGCTCGGTATCACAAGGAAAGGAATGGAGAATAAAACAAAGGATATTATAATGCCTCTGTACCGTTCCATGGTGTGACCACACCTTGAATATTGTGTGCAATTCTGGTTGTTTGTATCTTAAAAAGGATATAGTGCTTTTAGAAAAGGTACAGAGAAGAGCCACAAAATGGTAAAGGGATTGGAATGATACCCCTATGAAGAGAGGCTAAAAAGGTTAGGGTTATTCAACCTAGAAAAGAGATGGCTGAATGGAGATATGATAGAGTTTTATAAATTAATAAATGGAGTGGAACGGGTAAACGTAGATTGATTGTTTATGCCATCAAAATATAGAAAGACATGCAATGAAGCTACTAATAAAAAATATTTTTTCACTCAACGTGCAATCAAAATCTGGAATTTGTTACCAGAGGATGTAGTAAAAGCTATTAGTGTAGCCAGGTTTAAAAAAGTTTTGGAAAAGTTCCTGGAGCAAAGGTCCATAAACCATTATTAATGGAGACTTGGGATATCCACTGCTTGCCCCAGTACAAGCATTGTGGAACCTGTGTCTTTTGGGGAAACTGCTAGGTACTTGTGACCTAGAATGGACACTGCTGGAAACAGGATACTGTGCTTGATGGCATATCTTATGTTCTTTGTAGAGCTACCTGGTCCATCTAGTCAGCAAGAGTAGGTGCACCTGCCGCATCATGCAGGTCACCTCCCCCCCCCCCCCCCTGAGTTTGTTTAGGGGTATATCCACCGATCATGGTTGTTGTTGTTAAGTGCCGTCGAGTCGGTGTCGACTCATGGTGACTATCTGGATAGTTGTCCTAAATTGTGTTCGGTCTTCAGTCACGTGGCTCATTGTTGACAGATTGGTACCCGTAGCTGCTGTTATTGCATCGATCCATCTCATTTCTGGCTTTCCTTTTTTGCGTTGACCTTCTATCTTGCCAAGCATGATTTCTTTCTCTAATGATCTCTCTCTTCACATGATGTGTCCAAAGTATGAAAATCAAAGTCTTGTCATCCATTTTGGCCGTTGTTTGCTTTTTCACCTTTTGTAGAGACTTCTCACTTTCTTCCAACACAACCTTCTTGATATCATTCCATAACTCTTCTGGAACTCTGTCATTTGTATCTAAAGCAGCAAATTAATTTTGCAGGCAGTCTTTAAATTCCAGCGGTATATTCTCAAGGTCATATTTTGCTGCAATCATGAATGGTTTGCTCTTTTTCAACTTTAGCTTGAGTTTGCATACTAGTAGTTGATGATCTGTAGCAGTCAGCTCCAGGTCTTGTCTTTGTTGATGTTAAAGAGCTTTTCCATCGTTGACTTCCACAGATGTAGTCAATTTGATTTTTATACAATCCATTGAATAAAGTCCATGTGTACAGTGTGATGGCCAAAATGTCCCCAAGTCCTTAGGAAAGGGAAAAGAGCACACTTTTACTTAAGGGAGAGAAGCAGCAGGCGGGGATGTGAAACACAAAATGTTTTGAAACAGGAAAAAACTCACCTAGTGAATAGCCGCAGGCCACGCCCCAGCTTAGGAACAAGCTGTAGGGATAATGAAGACCAGCTGGGGAAGCAGCACGTGATCACTGCTCAGACACGTGCAAAGGGAGTTCCCAGGGGATTACAAAAGGAAAGTAACAGAGAGCAGAGGAAGGACAGGCACAGGCACAAGCAGTTGGGGCAGATGCAGATGAGGCAGAGGAAGCAGCACTTGGAACACAGACACAGAGTGGAGAGAGCTGAGTCAGACAGTTCAGACAGGGGTGAAGAAAGTCTGAAGAGCAGCCTGCTTCCTGAGGCATATTCTGATGCCTATGCTAATGCTGAGGTTGAGAAGCAGCATTACAGGAAGAAGGGAGTTCCCAGGGGAGGAGCTACTGGAGACTCAGAACGGAGCAGGAAGCCTAACGTGCTGGAGGGAGGAAAAAGCTCTCGGGTATCTGAAGAGAGAGGTATTTCCCAGGACAGCCCAGCCTTAGAGGAAACTGCTAGAGTATTCAAAGGAACAAGCCACAAAGCAGGGAAGTTTGCTTTGGAACCGGGAGGCAGGAGATTTCCTTTGGAGAGAGATTTGAATGAGGACAGTTTTACTATAAGCCAAAGGCTTGGTAAAAGCCCATCTGATAACAGGAGAACCGTGAGTAACCCTCTGTCTAACAGACAGTTAAACAAGCTGAAAGCATTAAGCCATTCATGGAGAGAGGAAGAATTGCCAGTATGTGCTAAGCAGCCAAGAGACAGAAAAACCTCTAGGTGGAAGGAAATTTTTAAGCTTTTAGAAAGTGTAGAGCCGGGTATTACCAGGAGGAGTTTTAATCTTGATGTACAAGAGCCAGACACTGAAGATATGGAATTAGGAAGTTATTCTTCTGACAGTGAATGTGAATGCCCAATGGAATGTGCTATATGTTACAAGACAAGCGTTTAAGCCTTGGAAAGGGGAAAGCTCAAACAGCTGCCTTTGATAGTTAAAAGGTGTAAACAGGCTGGACTGTGTTTTAAAAGCCTTGTTACCTTTTACAAATGTTCCTGGAATAAAACCAGAAAGTGCTTGCATGTGAAGATGTTTTAGCAAGGCAAACTAGCACTGGTGTTTAAGAGGCTAGGAGAAGTAATGAAGCTTTTGTTCATGAAGTCTGGAAGCAACTGAAGTTAATTGTATCAGGAGAAGAAATCCTTGTTTACTTTCTTGTTTTGCGTTGAGCTTTTACACAAGCTCTATTTTGGAGAAGCAGTGAAAATCAATAAATTTCCTGTGTTAGCCTTAAAGCCTCTCGGACTTTCATTTCCACATGAAAACCCACAACTACACAATAAAGAGGTGATGCGCCCTATTAGGCGACCGCCTAGGGTGGCCATTAGGGGGCGAGGACATCACAACAGTCACTGCTTGTGTTGCTGGAAGAAGGTGTTTGAGATAAATAGATCATTGGTCTTGCAGAATTCTATCAGTCTTTCTCCAGCTTCATTTCTGTTGCCAAGTCCATATTTTCCAACCACTTTGCCTTCTTCTTTGTTGCCAATTTTTGCATTCCAATCACCCATGACTATCAGAATATCCTGTTTGCATGTTCTGTCAATTTCAGCTTGAACTTGTTCATAGAACTCTTCAATTTCATCCTCTCCTGCAGCTGTTGTTGGGGCATATACTTGAATTATAGTTGTATTGATAGGCATTCCTTGTAGACGAATAGTTGAGATATAAGAGATAGTTATGTTTAATTTGATTTTATCCTGTTGCTATAAAGGGATCCACTGTGTCTGTCCCATGCCATTTTGAATTCTGTCACTGTATTTGCCCCCACCCACTTCCATCGGGAGGGTATTCCAAGCATCCACCACCCTTTCAGTGAAAACGTTTTTCCTGACATTACCTTTCAATTTACCCCTTTGTAGCTTCATGTTATGCCTTCTAGTTTACAGCTTCCCCATCTTTGGAAGAGGTTTGTTTGTTCATTAATACTCTTTAAGTATTTAGAAGTCAGAGTGTACATATTTAGGTCTTCAAGTCTCTTCTCATAAGTCTACTGATGCAAGCTCCAAATCATTTTGTTCGCCTTCCTCTGAACTGTTTCCAGTCTTTTTATATCCTTTGCGAGATGTGGTCTCCAAAACTGAATACAATATTTCATATCTCCTGCCATTCACTGAATCATTAAAGTACTCACTTTAATTCCTAAGGACCTCACAAGAGCTTTTCTTACCAAAGAGTCTGTCCAGCTATGCAAAATGCAATATGCAGTCATCATTGATCCCAAAATAATTTTCTTTTTCTGAACAATTAAAATAAATCTTCTTTACCAAACTTACAGTACAAAAACAGCTTGTCAAACTGTTCATTCATTTAAATTTGCACAACTCACTCAATGTAGAGTTCTTCTTTCGGCTATGGATCAGAAGGAGTGATTGAGGGGATAATTGTTGTTCATATCCCATTTTCCCATTTTTTTTATTTTGCTTCACTGGCTCCAATTATACATATAACTTTCTGACATGGACCCACTATAATTGTAATTCCTCATACTTGGAAATCACCACTTGCAGGTACAATCACCAAAGCAGACATGGATATCCTGAATGAATATGCATATCCTGACTCCATTGTATGCAAATAGATCTCATGCATATTCAGAGTGGAAAATCATGAAAACCTAAAAGGAATGGACTCTTGAGAAACAGGTATAGGGATTCCTGGCCTAGATTCATCAAGAAGGAAATTGTCATCAACTATGTCTTTTCTGTCTTGCTCTAATTTTTTTTTAATTGGGGTTTTACAAATACTTACAATAAGCAAGCATCAGGAAGCATGAAGGAGATATTCACAATGTAACCAGAAATAAACAAAACAAGATAGAACATTTTAGAAAACATTATTCTATCAGTATTTGAAAGTGGTAAGATCTCTTTAATGTACTTGAACAGGGAACAATAAATGAATCAAAAATGCAGCAACACAGCATACCTGAATCTTAAGACCCTCAAACCTCTACGTCCTCTTCTCCAAGACAACGATTTCAGATCATATTTCCAGACTATAATCACACCCTATCTCAATGATGGCAACATACTTTGTCAGTTATAGACACATCAGGTCGCTAACACATAAAAACAACTCTCAGGAGATTACACTGGCTCCTAATTGCCCAAAGGATTAAACACAAGACTGCAAGCACCATCTACAAAATCCTTTATAAGCTATCAGCTCCCTGTCTTGATGATCATATCTCAAGAGCATCGACAATAAGACCCAGAAGATCCGCAAATCAGAATCTTCTTGTCATTCCTTCTTTCAAGACCAAAAGCTTCACTGTAGACAAGCAATAGAGCCTTCTCACCATTTGCTCCAAAGATTTGGAACTCACTATCTGAAGTCATTAGATCCGCACAATCTCCACAAGATATGAAGAAAGTATTACAAAAAGACATCTCTTCATAGAAAGCTTTGGTCCTAATGACTTTACCTAACCGTATATACTATAACCATCCACACACCATTGATTCATCTATAACTCACATATTTAAAGCCAAGTTTACTTGCCTTGTTTCATGTAAAACAAATCTCTTGAGATTGTATATTGTTGTTCTATGTAAACTGCCTTGGATCAAAGGCGGTCTATGAAAATCTTCAACATCACCGCTGCCATCTTTGAAGGCTCCCCGGTCGGGGTAGAGCACAGGGCGTTCGGAAAGTTCCCGCTCCTGCACTCCAACCCAATCGGGGTTGTGGGAGGTGCCAGCGGCCTGCATAAAACAGTGCCGCCGGCAGGAGAGAGCCCTTCAACATCACCGCTGCCATCTTTGAAGGCTCCCCGGTCGGGGTAGAGCACAGGGCGTTCGGAAAGTTCCCGCTCCTGCACTCCAACCCAATCGGGGTTGTGGGAGGTCCCAGCGGCCTGCATAAAACAGTGCCGCCGGCAGGCGCACCCGCGCCTTGCGGGCCCGCGCCTGAGGGCCTCGCAAGAGGGCCCTTTGGCGTGGCCCTTAGGCGGGGCACGACAGGCGTCAACCTAAGAGGACAATCTCCGAACAGAACACGACACAGCAGACAGTAACAAAAACGACTCGCTATCAAAGAGGTTGCTCTCGGGAGAACACCAGCTGATTCCAGTTCTTTCAAGAGTTGTGACCCAAGCTCTCCTAGGAAGGAACGAGGTCCACACCGCCCACAACCACAGCAGGAAGTACTTCTGGAGCTGCAAGTATTACCAACACCATTAGAACAGTATTAGACTCCGTCACATCTCTTAGTCCTACTAACGCTGCCCTCTCAAACATCCCAAATCGCCTTACCGCTACAATTAGCCCATTCTCATCCACTATACCAAAGTTGTTACTGTTGCTAGTATTCCAATCTCAATCAACTGTCTTAACCAATTTACTGATATCAATATTTACTGTTACCAGTATCTACCCTCTTGCCATTACTTACTGTTGCCAGTATATACCCCCATTCACTGTATTTACTATTGCCATTACTTACTGTTGCCAGTATATACCCTATCTACTGTACTTACTGTTGCCATTACTTACTGTTGCCAGTATATACCCTATCTACTGTACTTACTACTGCCATTACTTACTGTTGCCAGTATATACCCTATCTACTGTACTTACTGTTGCCATTACTTACTGTTGCCAGTATCTACCGTATCTACTATGCTTACTGTTGCCTGTATTTACTGTTGCCAGTACTAACGTCAATCACCGTATTTCCTATTGCCAGTATTTACTCTCATTCTACTCTCAATCCACTGTGGTTCCCTCCACTGTTGACAACAACTCCACATTCACTTAACTGGGTTGCCGAACTACTCTTACCAGTAACTTACTCTCATTCAACCATATCAGTCTTCCTCAATTCACATTAGAAGTAACCACCCAAGGAAAATCATCCTCAGCCAGAAGCCACACCAATTGTCTTGCATATACCTCCGCCCCCCTGCACCGGCTCAGAAAGACCCAAAATGAAGCACATAATCTTCATCCTAGTGAGTATTTACCTTATACTCACAATCTTGCCATCCAGCTCACTAGCACTAATGACAACACAAAACCACATCCCAACACTCTCAACTGGTGGAAGAAAATGGCCCGATAACTCCAACAATCTTTATCATGGAGCTAGCTATCCACGCCGCCCCCACCTAGTTTTCATTCCACTACAAAACTCTTCAAAACCTAAGCAAAATAAACGCCCACTCACTAGCAGTCTGAAGTGCGCACTCATTAACTCTCGTTCACTTCGCAAAAAATGGCCAGCAATCACTGAAACAATAACGCATCTTAATTTAGACATCATTATGATCACCGAGACCTGGCTCTCACCGGAAGATAACACCATCCTCAATCAACTCCTACCACTCAACTTTGTTACTTTCACCAGCCATAGGCAAAACAAAAGAGGGGGAGGAGTTGCCATCATCACCAGATCTGACCTTCAATTCAAAATGGTAGAATCCAACAGCATCAACACCCTTGAAACAGTATCTATAGCCAATCACTTCTGCTCCATAAACCTTATTTATAGAGCGCCCTCAGCCGATCCAGACAACCTCTCCAATATCATAAACTTAGCATCCAATACCCATGCCCCACACAGACCAAATTGGATCCTAGGTGACTTCAACCTGCCATCCCTACAGGACAATCAGGCAACCGCCTTCATAGAAGCCCTAGATATCCTGGGATACACCCAATTGGTACAAGAACCAACACACACAAAGGGAAACATTCTTGACCTGATATTCGCCCCACAAACAGTACTTCAACAGGTTCAAAACGTCACGCTATCATTAACAGCAGTTCCATGGTCCGATCATAAGCTCATCTCCTTCCAGATTCCGACCCCCATCAAGTCACAAAAACCAAGTTCGAACTCACATAAGAACACATTCTCCACTGCCAGAAGTTTTCACCCGTTCAACAAAGAACGCATCATGGCTGAAACAAGCACTCTCCTTGACAAGACCTCACAAGACCTAGATGTCCTCATCTCCACATGGAACAGCAAACTTAGCACTATCGCAATCCGCCCCCCTACTACCAAAGCCCCAAACAAAAGACCATCCGCACCATGGTTCACAGCTGACCTAAGGGCGTCATTAACCATCCTACGGAGATTGGAAAAGCGCTGGAGGAAATCACGTACCAGCAGTGACCAAGCATCATACACCCAACACCTACACACACATCGTAGGGCTGTTACAGACAAGATGAAACAACATCACACAGACACCCTGAAACGTTCATTAAACAAGCCACACGACCTCTTCAACCTGGTCAAAACTCTTGCCAAGGAACCGACCCCGGAGCACCCAGGAACTATAGACCCGCAGGACTATGCCACCTTCATGCAATCAAAACTATGCAAGACCGACAAATTGATGATACCGGACCCCTCTGATTCTCAAGTATGCTCAGCGTATCTAACTACCTTTACCACACCATCTAAGAAAACTATTGAAGAAACCATCGCTACCCTAAATACTTCCACTGCTTTCTCAGACCCATGTCCAGCATTCTGGATAAAAGATCTGTGATCCGACCTTGCACCTATCTTATCTAAAATGATAGAACTATCTTTTAACACCGGGTCTTTCCCATCCACGCTCAAACAGACCTCCGTCAGACCTCTACTTAAGGACACCAAATTAGACCCTCAAAAGGTCGAGTCCTACAGACCCATATCCAGCATCCCGATGCTCGCTAAAATCATTGAAAAGATAGTCTACAGGCAGCTACAAGATCATGTGGACACCAATGCACCCCTAGATTCATCACAACATGGATTCAGAGAATCACACGGAGTGGAAACACTACTCTCCACTCTTTTCAACACCATAATCTCAGGCATTGACAACTCACGCTCAGGTTTCGCGCTCATCTTTTTAGATATGGCGGCAGCCTTCGACTCAGTCTGCCATGAGATTCTCCTGAGTCGGCTAAGAGAAAAAGGCATCACCGGAACAGCTTTGGAGTGGTGCAGGTCTTACCTGTCTGGAAGATGGCAACAAGTCCGAGCAAATGGAACAACATCCGAGCCATTCCTACAAAGTCAAGGAGTCCCTCAAGGTTCATCCCTATCATCACTTATGTTCAACATCTACATCCAACCCATTTGTAACATCATTAGATCGTTCAACGTGAGCTGCATGATATACGCAGATGACGTCCTACTGTACCTACCAATATCCCTGACCTACCCAGACCTCACCCCACTAACTAATTGTTTCAACGCAATATCCGAATGGCTCCTCTCCCAAAATCTACGCATCCAACATTAAAAAACGGAGGTCCTGTTTATATCCAGAAATCCTGATTTCACACCACCTAGCCACCTGACAGTGGACAACGCCAAGTTGCAAGTAAAATCAGCCATACGGTACCTCGGAGTTACATTGGATCAGAACCTCAATATGAAGCAGCACATAGCTAAAACAGTAAGAGCTATCTACTTCAAGATCAGATCCCTCAGACACATACGCCCCCTACTCGATCCAAGCGACTTCCGCACCGTATATCAAGCCCTCATCATCCCTCATTTCGATTATGCAAACGCCATCTTACAAGGACTACCTCAAGCAACCCTACATCCCTTACAACTCGCCATGAACAGTGCAGCGCGAATCCTTTTCGGAGTACCAAGGAGAGAACACATCACACCCCTCCTGAAGCAGCTACACTGGCTCCCCATTCCAGCTAGGATTAGCTTCAAGACCTTAGTGATGACATTCAAGGCCATCAAGGGGCTCTCCTCTTCTTCACTATGTGACCTCATTCAACCACCCACTACCACCAGGCTAAGAAGAACCTCAGTAGCCAACATGCTAGCAATACCGAGAGACATGACAAAATGCTCCAAAGCAACATCAAACAGAGCCTTTAGTCTAAGCACCCCAAGCCTCTGGAACTCCCTACCACCAAACATCAGAGCCATCCCCAACCTGAGCCAGTTCAGGAAGGCCTTAAAACACTTCCTCTTTATTGAATACCTCACAGACTCCACTGAACCCCAACCATCATGAATGATCTACGCACAATAACTCCATCTCACATGTACATAGTTATCTATTCAAATTTCTGCACATGTAGATAGTTTCCCCTGTTATCCAAGTTAATTGCTCCTGTTCTTTGTAATGACCTGACTCTTGTTTATTGTCGGATACTGTTTGTTCTATGTAAACCGCGCTGATCGCAAATAGTGCGGTATAGAAGAAATGTAAATAAATAAATAAATAAATAAATAAATAAATAACTCACCTCTTTCAGCAGGCATTCGACCTCCCTTATCCCTAAGGTTATCTCGCTCCATCAGCTCCCCTCTCCATCAGGCTATTTCTTCTCTCTCCCCTTCCCTGTCTAACTCTCCTTTTCTGTCTCTTCCTATCCCTCTCTTTCCTATTCAAATAATGGTGTTCTTTTCTTTTTCTAATTGATTTTATTGTACACCACCCTGACGCATACGCTTGAGCGGTATATCAAGCACTAAATAAAGATAAAGATAAATAAATTAAATAAATAAATAGGAACATTGAGAAACTGAATATTTTTAGACATAGGAATTCTCAAAGAATTCTAATCTACAATGAATAGTTAAGCTATCCTTAATAGAAGAGGCACTAACTACCTGCAACGAGGAACACTTCAGGATCTGATTAGAAAGAAAATTCACATGCTCTTCGGCTCTTCCAGTCTTGTCACAATTTCCTGTGAAAATTTGCAAAACTGGGAGACCGTGATCACCAGAATCTTCTCAGTTCTTGTAACCACCCTTCAGTTGTCGGCTAAGGAGACATGAGATTCAGGCATCTTCTTGGGGTCAATCAGGGGTAGAGACCAAGTAACAGGTAAAAAGGAATAAATGTAGTGGAGTGCTCTGCTGAAATAGCTGACAATTTTCTGCCAACATGGGCGGAGTCACAGTTGATGGGGGAGTAGATAGAGTGAGTTCAGGGGATCTTAAAGAAGCTCCCACCGGAGATGCCTGGGGGAAACAGTACCTGCAGAACGAACACCAGCTGCCTTGCTATAAGATATCTGTCCATTGGGCCAATGTTTCCTTCAGCTGTGGGGAATATTTTCTTTTCCTCTTCCCCATGATGCATCCACAGCTATAGGGGAAACCACTGGTGCTCCTAAAGAACTCCTAAGGGGTCTGATCAGCCACTTGAGGCATGCCTCTGAGGGCACACCACGGCCACATGAGAACGGCTGCATGTCATGCAGCAGCAAAGGTCTAAAGGGCCCCGCTGATGTCAGGGGTTGTCCTTGCCGCAGCCTGCACACCTCTGAATTGCTCAGCTGCACAGCTAGCCTGCCCTTCTCTCCCGGACATGCATATCATGAATGTCCACATTTGTGAAATCATGTCTGCACCGGGACGTGCCTGCTTTTTTTTTCAGATGTTCTAGCTTAAACATCAAAGATTGCATATGGATGTCCTTTCTATAATCCCCCTCCACAAGTTTAAATGCCTCTAATTAACTACAAAGGCTGCTATCTATATTTCATTTCAATTTCAAGGGGGAAATAATAACGTGAGATTAAGCAGCACAAAACCCTAAATTTCTCCTGTCAAGAGCTTGCTGAAATGTGCACTTATTACAAACCTCTATGTGCTAGAGAGCAGCTGTAAATCCTGATATGGACAATTTTTGCCGTAAATGTGAATTTCCAATATGAAATGGGAAATACACATGTAGAAATTTGACTTTCCCAGGCTCTAATCGCATAATTACATGCTCCTTGCAATTTCTATATATTATGGACATCCATGTATAAACTGAACCCTTTATAAAACCACCACTTACATGTGGATGCCATTTCTGTGGCTAAATGCTGGATTTTCCATGTGGAAATTGTGACTAAGGCTTCTAAAATAACTCACCCTCTATGTATTTATTTAGCAAGATTCTGTATGCTGCCTTTCACCAAGTCAAACTGCTTTGACCCTCTATATTTTAGTGCCAGTTCCCTCCCGTTTCTCAAATTTCACAGGATTCGGGATGTGCACGGATTGTGTATTTGGATCCAAAGACTGAATGACAATGATTTTGAATTACTAGGATCAAATATTACTCTAGCTTAGAAATAATCAAAACAAGTATATTCTTATCCACCTCATAACTGTTCTCTTGCGTATATTTTATTTTTCATTACAGTATTTGTCTCTTTATTAATATTATCTGGTCTTCATAATTTGGCCCGATTTTCTTTTGTTAGGGAAGATATTCCATTGGTGTGGGTAATGTACAGAAATCCTTTACCTGTGGGTAGTGGTATATCCTGAACACCTTGGATATCTGATTTGATTCTTCAACTGAAAGACCTTCAATTATAGCAGCAAGAGTACCAGATGTTTTGCAGTTGTAGTTAGCAATAAAGGTATATCTTCCTGAAAATATGCTTATAGCAAACTGAAAAAGGATGAGGGGATTGTTGTAAGAGTCATAAATGTGGAAGCCCAGTGTGAGGTTGGGTAAGAGCTCTGAGCTATTGTTGATCTCCTCTACTGCAGAAACAAAGGCCAGGAAGTCGTAATAGTTTCCACCATAAGAGCTGTAATGACATTTAACATAAGACAATATACAATCAGCACCCAACTAAAGAATGTAGCAACAAAGGGCCCTATATAAAGCTGGCCAGATCATCATCTTAAGTTAAGTATCACACAAGGATGCTGGGTGCAAGAGACCTTTCGTGTGCTCCAGCATGGCACTTCTAATATTCTTATATTCCTATTTTTATGTTATTTATTTAAAACTAATTCTATATCATCTTTCTGCTATTCAAAGCGGTTTACATGTAAAGTATAACATTAAAAGGGCATGAAGCTCATACTGTTTTACAATAAACAGAACATAGTAATTAATTTTAACATTTGAGTAAACTAAATACATGGAACTGTTAACAAAAGCTCAAATTTACATTGTTGAAGATGTGGGTTATGTGACCCTGAGATTTTCTTAGTTAGATGGGCTAGGGCACATTAGTTTGGAATGCTGATGCTGTGGGTGCATTGTAGTATTCTTGAGAAAGGTAAGTTTTCAGTTTCTACAGGAATTCCTATATTCTATTCCCCGAACCTCTGGTACCTCAGTGTTTCTGCCCATCCATATGCATCTGCCCTTTATATGTATATCTGCATGGACTGTAGGGAAGTGCACAGGCAAAACTTTATCAGTTTCTTTTCAGAAATTGTTTTCCTGATTTTCAAAGATTTTTCCATTTAGTGACATGCATTTCTTTTCATAAGCAATTCTTGAATACATACTAGAACTTTTAACAGGTATAAATCAATTGTATACTTACCAATTTGGAGGTTAGCATGTGTTAAATCTATTATGAGTACAGTTAAACTTTTATGACCTGCTAATGAACTGACAGTATGCCACAAATGCCAACCACTAATGGGCAAATGAGAGACAGTCTTGAAGGACTACAAAAGGGGATTGATACTTCTGGAGAGAGATCTGCAATTGTAGCCTTTACTTCTGGGAATTTTTCTAAATCTTGGGGAAAAAGGAATTCTTTAGATTAAAGTTGATTAATTTGTGAACCCAGTATATTTGTTAAATGAGTCAGGGCCTAGTAGCGGCAAAAAACTTTCAGTTTAAATTTAAAACACAGAAGAGAACTTATTCGTTAAATTTAGAACCCAAGACTCCCTCTATCCAAGCAAGGACTGTGGGACTCCTCCTGGAAATTGGCCACAGATTACCTTAGAAGCACAGGACAGGGCTGACCCAATACAAGCACTGAGGAACCTGTGTCTTTCGGGGAGACTGCTAGGTACTTGTGACCTAGATTAGCCATTGTTAGAAACAGTATACTGGGCTTGATGGACCTTGGTCTGACCCAGTATGGCATATCTTATGTTCTTATGTTCTTATTTTACTGTGCAGCGGCCAGCTTTAAATAAGTCTTCTTTCCTTCCCTCCCTCCCTGACACCCACCCACCTATTGGAAAATCATAGCTTTATAGATGCTTAAACCTCATAAAGGAAAGGGGGTGCCATATTTATTCTTAGGTGCAGCTGTTTATCCGCATCAGGTATATATTAGGGACCTGAGATTAATTAAGCTTCAGGTGAACAAAGTACTTTAAACGTATTAGGTATAGTTGTATCAGTATAAGTATCCCCAGCAAATCTTAGTAAGTAAAGAACTTAAATATCTAAATACAACCTTAAAACTAAGATGCAGACAGCAGTCCAGCAGCGAGATGGGGGCTTTCCACTCTTTTGCAATGAGTGTCACAGTATGATTTTCTCCCAGTTGGTGAGGGGTCTTAAATGTCCACTAGGTGCAAGGAGCTCTTTACTCTCAGGGAAAAAGTCCAATCTCTGGGGGCTAGAGTAGTAGACTTGGAGGAGATAAGGAAGACAGAGCGGTACATAGACGAGACCTACAGGGATATAGTCCTGAAGTCCCACCTCCAGTCTGGCAGCATCCCTGTTGCCATGGAGGAGAGAGGTCACGTGACAGGAGACCATCACCCTGCTGTGGCAGGAAGTGATCCTGTAACTAGGAGCTGTCCTCAAGGTGATGTAAAACCTCTCACACTGAGGAAGTTTCTCCAGGGCCATGTGTCCATGAGGGAAGGATTAGGAAAGCCGTTATAGTTGGTGATTCAATCATTAGTCATGTAGATAACTGGGTGGCTGGTGGACGTGAGGATCATCTGGTAACATGCCTGCCTGGTGCGAAGGTAGTGGACCTCACATACCACCTAGACAAGGTCTTAGATAGTGCCGGGAAGAAGTCTGCTGGCTTGGTACATATTGGTACCAATGACATAGGAAAATGTGGTAAGGAGGTTCTGGAGGCTAAATTTAGTCTTTTAGGTAGGAAGTTGAAATCCAGAACTTCCAGGGTAGTGTTTTTCTGACATGCTTCCTGCTCCTTGAGCAGGATCCAAAAGGCAGGCAGAGCTCCGGAGTCTCAATGCATGGATGAGATGATGGTGCAAGGATGAGGGTTTGGGATTTGTTAGGAACTGGGGACCATTCTGGGGAAAGAAGGAGCTCTTCTGAATGGATGGGCTTCACCTTAACCGGGATGGACCAAGGCTGCTGGCATTAACCTTTAAAAAGGAGATAGAGCAGCTTTTAAAATAGATAATAGGGGAGAGCCGACAGTCGCCCAAGAGCGCATGCTTCAGCAAAATGTATCCTTGAAGAATACTACCAAAAGAATGAAGTTAGGGCATATCAGCAGAGAGGTTCCAGTAAAGACAAAAGTAGCCCAAATGCCCTTGAGCACAGAGCAGACAGAGATTAAAGATTACAAATTACCCCTGCCTACCAATAGCCAGATTAATATGAATAAAATACAGTCTCTAAAATGCTGTATGCAAATGCTAGAAGTCTAAAAAATAAGATGGGGGAGTTAGAATATAAAGCACTAAATGAGAGGTTAGATATGATTGGTATCTCAGAGACATGGTGGAAGGAGGACAACCAGTGGGGCACTGTGATACCTGGGTACAAACTACATCATAAAGGTAGAGCTGATTAAATTGGTGGAGGGGTTGCACTCTATGTTAGAGAGGGCATTGAGTCACAAAGGATTAAAGTTTTGGAGAAAACACAATTTTCTATAGAATCTCTATGGATTGA
Organism: Ichthyophis bannanicus; assembly: GCA_033557465.1. NCBI lineage: Eukaryota > Metazoa > Chordata > Amphibia > Gymnophiona > Ichthyophiidae > Ichthyophis > Ichthyophis bannanicus. The sequence continues at coordinate 21,655,092 of CM066051.1, read as the reverse complement.
AATTCCATGAAAAAAGGGGAAGGCGATGGCAGTGGGGTTGTACTACTGACCACCTGGCCAGAATGAACAAACAGATGATGAAATGCTCAAAGAAATAAGGGAAGCTAAGAAAAGTTACAGCACAGTAATAATAATGGGTGATTTCAATTACTCCGGTATTAACTTGGGTCAGTGTCATGGCAGGACATGCTAGGCAGATAAAGTTTCTAGATGAAATAAATGACTGCTTCTTGGAGCAGCTAGTTCATAAACCAACCAGAGGGTAAGCCATTTTGGACCTAGTCCTTAGTGGAATATCAGATCTGGTGCAAGTGATAATGGTGTTGGGGCCATTGGCAATAGTGATCATAACATGATTGCCTTTGGTTTAATTAATGGGGGAGGGATGATAAGGAAATCCACAGTACTACCTTTTAACTTTCAAATGAGAAACTATGATAAAATGAGGAAAACAGTTAAGAAAAGCTAAAAAGAGCAGTTGCAAAGGTTAAAGACTTACATCAAGCTTGGGTGTTGTTTAAAAATACTATCTTGGAAGCCCAGACCAGCTGTATTCCATGCTTTAAGAAAAGTGGAAGTAAGTCCAAAAAACTGCTAGCATGGTTTAAAGGTGAGATCAGAGAGGTTGTTGTTACAAAAAAAAGCATCGTTCAGGAAATGGAAAAAAGAGCCAAATGACAAAAACTGGAAACAGCACAAGCCCTGGCAAGTTAAATGCAAGGCACTGATAAGGCAGGCAAAGAGAGAATTTGAGAAGAAGCTTGCTGTGGAAGCAAAAACACACAATAAAGACTTTTTCAAGTAAATTCATAGCAAAACACCCATGAGAGAGTCAGTTGGACCATTAGATAATAGAGGGTAAAAGGGGCACTAAGAGGGGACAAGGCCATAGCGGAGAGACTGAATGAATTATTTGCTTTGGTATTTACTGATGAAGATGTAGGAATATTACCCATGATTGAAATGGTATTTAAAGGAAATGCTGTGGAAGAATTGAAAGAAATATCGATACACTGGGAAGATATATTACAACTATTTGATAAACTGAAGAGCAGCAAATCACCTGGACTGGATAGTATACATCCAAGGGTGTTGAAAGAACTGAAATATGAGATTGCAGACCTGTTATTAATAATCTGTGAACTATCATTAAAATCATCTGTAATACCTGAAGATTGGAGGATGGCCAATGTAACACCAATTTCTAAAAAGGGTTCCAGGTGTGATCCGGGAAACTACAGACAAGTGAGCCTGACATCAGTACCGGGAAAAATGGTAGAAACCATCATAAAGAACAAAATTACTAAACATGTAGATAGTCATGGCTTAATGGGAGACAGCCAACATGGCTTTAGACAAGGAAGATCTTGTTTTACTAATCTGTTATGTTTTTTTGAAGGTGTGAATAAACAGGTAGACAAAGGTGAGTCGGTTGATATATTGTATCTGGACTTTCAGAAAGCCTTTGACAAGGTCGCTCATCAGAGACTTTTGGCAAAACTAAAGAGTCATGGGATAGGAGGCAGTGTACTATTGTGGATCAGGAACTGGATAAAAGACAGAAAGCAGAGGGTAGGGCTAAATGGCCAATTTTCCCAATGGAGAAAGGTGAATAGTAGTATACCCCAAGGATCTGTGCTGCTTTTTGACATGGGATAGGAGGAAATGTACTATTGTGGATCACAGATTGATTAAAAGATAGAAAGCAGAGGGTAGGGCTAAATGGCCAGTTTTCCCAATGCAGAAAGGTCAAAAGGGGAGTATCCCTGGTATCTGTTCTGGGTCCGCTGCTTTTTGACATATTCATAAATGACCTGGATAAGGGAATAACAAGTGAGGTTATCAAATTTGCAGATGACGCATAACTATTTAAAGTTGTTAAAACCCATAAGGATTGTGGAAAATTGCAAGAGGATCTTGATAAATTGGAAGACTGAGCATCAAAATGGTAGATGAAATTTAATGTGCACATTATGCAGCTAGGAAAGAACAACCCTTGCTATGGTTCCAATATTCCATTATGCAAGGTTCCACATTAGGAATCACCACTCAGGAAAAAGATTTAGGAATCATTGTGTATAACATGTTAAAACCCTCCGCCCAGTGTGCAGTGGCAGCCAAGAGAGCAAATAGAATGCTAGGTGTCATAAGGAAAGGAATGGAGAATAAAACAAAGGATATTATAATGGCTCTTTACTGTTCCATGGTGCGACCGCACCTTGAATATTGTGTGCAGTTCTGGTCTCTGTATCTTAAAAAGGATATAGTGTTATTAGAAAAGGTACAGAGAAGAGTCCCCAAAATGATAAAGGAGATGGAAGGATACCCCCTATGAACAGAGGCTAAAAAGGTTAGGGCTCTTCAACCTGGAAAAGAGACAGCTGAGGGGAGATATGATAGAAGTCTATAAATTAATGAATGGAGTGGAATGAGTAAACATAGATCAATTGTTTACATCATCAAAATATAGAAAGACTAGGGGACATGCAATGAAGCTACAGGGTAACCTATTTAAGACTAAAAAAGAAATTATTTTTTCATCCAACATGTAATCATACTCTGGAATTTGTTACCAGAGGATATAGTAAAAGCTGTTAGTGTAGCTGGGTTTAAAAAGGTTTGGGCAAGTTCCTGGAGGAAAGGTCCATAAACCATTATTAAAAGGGACCGAGGATATCAGTTCTTGGCCCAATACAAACATTGTGGAACCTATGTCTTTTGGGGAAACTGCTAGGTACCTATGATCTAGATTGCCCATTGTTGGAAACAGGATACTGGGCTTGATGGACCTTGGTCTGACCCAGTATGCATATCTTATGTTCTTATGATAGACTGATCGAAGGAGAGATAGAGAGGGTGTCTGCAATTAGCATGTTACTATTTCTGTGAAAATGCAGCAAAAATATCTCTGCTAATAAAATGTCCATGGCCATTGACTTGGTTCCTAAGTTGACTCAGTTCCTAAATATTAACCCTTGCTAACCAATCCACAATGTTTGATTGCGTCAAGGTCAATATTTCAAAGGACTTATGTATTTAGCAGTATCTCTTATCCAGGTAAGTCCCATTGAGAGAGAGATTCAGTAGTACTATCCACTATTGAGTACTATAGTTTGGGAACAGGCAATGAGCAGTATAGGAGGGATACATAATTAGGGGAGGGGATATTCAGCAGCAGCAGCTAATACTGATAAATCAGGTAGTCATTGTCACTGAACATTGAATCCGGATATTCAATGCCAGGTTATATCCAGCCTCCAGCACTGATTACTTCTGGATTACGAGTTTATTAACCAGTCAATGGCAATATTCAGCTGCTTGCTGGTCAGCTAAAGTGGCTAAAGTTAGACCAGACATTAAAGTGCCTATCTTTAGCCACTGCAGGATAACCGGCTAGTGGCTGAATATAGATGCAAGTCTATCACCCCTGGACGTTGCTTCCATTCTACTCTCAGAACATCCTGATGCTAGTCGTCTAGCATCGGGGAGCCTAGAGGCTGAAACCAGGAATATTCAGGGTCAATGCTGCTGAATATCCCACTGAGTGGCATTCAGGCTTTGAGTCTCGCAGATCATGCTGGAGACAAAATCCAAATGAATGTTAAGAAGGTGGAAAGAATTCTAAGGAAGATCACCAAAGAGATACATGATCTTCACTTTAAGACATATGCTGAAAGGCTGAAGGAGCTGTGCTTGAAGAAGAGAGAAAGATGAAGGGAAGACGTAATACAAATATTCAAATATGTTACTGGCTACAATAAGATACAAGTCTATAATAATTTCCATAAAATGAAAATCAGAAGATTAAGGACATCATTTCAAGAAAAAAGGAAAGACACAAAAGGAATGTGAGGAAATATTTTCTTTATAAAGAAACTGGTGAATACTTGAGTTATTAGGAATTAAAACAATGCCAAAATTCTAATATGTATGACCCAAACTGAGAGTAAATTACATTAAGGTACATTAATATTAGAGGTTTGGGAGGAATATAACACAGAGCAAGTAGGTCCCAAGATTTAATAAGAAGCAGGGGTGAAGGAGCAGATTGTTTGGACTAAGCTCCCATTATCTGCTGATACCAGCTATCTTTCTATGGTCCAGGAAATATGGATTTGCCAAGGAACATTTACAGAATATGTCAGCAGTTTATGAAATCTATTCAGATAATTGTTCAGCATTCAGCTGTGATAGTTTCTTATCTTTTTAATTGCACATAACGATTTTTCTCACAGGCACAAGCTACATTTCCATTTTACATCTGAGATTACCCAAAATGAATCTCAAATTATGTCTTATACTAAAACTTAGCAACAATACTACTTACCTTTTAACTCCAGTCATTGAAGGAGAAATTGCAAAGGATATAGGCTTCTCTATTCGAAAAATGTTAAGAGTTACGATTCCCCCAATTATGATATCTCCATCCCTGTAGTATCCCTTAACACTCAATGATGGACACTGAATCTTATCAGTCCTCCACAGGATGTTGAAAAACATCAATGAAATCAGAATTAGAGGGGATCCCATCTTGGAAGCTGTGAAACAGTTTACTGTATAAAACACCTGATTTTCCTGCTCTTTGACTACACTATATTTTTTGATGAAGAATAGTATATAGATCTTGGTGACGCTATCCACCTGTATCTTTCAATAAGGGGAGGTAGACCTCTTCACATGGGTAGATCTCTGCATCGACACAAACTATACTGAAGATAATGTGGTCTTTATATAGCTCTGCTCCTGAAAGATTACCCTCTTGGGATATGTCATCCTGATCTTTCATTTAATATTAAAAAATAGATTGTTTTTTTTAAAGTACAACCTTTAAGAGTCCCTGCCATCTTTAACTGAAAGATAAATATCAATTTGACTGAATATTTGATGACCACAATAATATTACTAATCGACAACACTGTACATTTTGGGGGTCATTCTGAATCACGAATAAGCCGCCTATATGTCTGGCATAGATGTGTATCTAGTGAAAAAGTGTAGAACCCTATTCTGACCCTTTGCCGTCGTGCACGTACACGGCACTTAAAGAGGGATCGCAGAATGTGTGAGGGAATGAGCGGAATGGGGGCTTGGCCAGCCATAGAAACATATAAAGCATATTCCTGTCACACCTATGTATGTCCACAGTCGGCCCTACAGACGTCCAGGTTATACCAGCAAAACCGTAGAATAAAGGTGGGACTTAGAAATATTACTGCTCCTCACCCCAAAGCAGCCAGTAGTGGTGAATGCATGTCTAACCTACGCTATGCACTGGTGTGACTGCAATTTGGAAAACCACAGCATGCAGTGTTATGGAACAGAAAGCAGAGGAGAGAGAGGATGTAAGTCAAAGCAGCAGAAATAAATACCCCCACAAATGTATGCTTACAGCACAGATGCTCAATCCGGCTAAGCTGGCATTTGCTGTTTGAACTAAAGGGGCACAGCTAGGGCTCCCTAACAATGCCCACGTCCTAGAAATGATACCAGTGATGGAGTCCTAGCATCCCATGTGAGAATGTAAGCCCAGTCATCGGCACTATGTGCAGTACCCAGTCAGCTGGAGTGATGCACTCCACACAGTGGATCTCTACAATATGCTCTATGCAATGTGTACAGTCTCCTGATGCAGATAAGGTCATATGGAAATCCTATCAAAGCACTATATTGGGAATAATGTACGCTGATGGCTACATAACACATATTGTGTACACAGGTCACTGTTGGGGTTGTTTACATATGTGGACCTATGATGTGCAATGCACATACGGGGTTTGACCCTTGAGGCAGATATCCTGGAAGGGTTGTTTGGGTCTACTGCAGCTCTGTAGCAGATTGAGGTCCATCATTGTAATTATGGTGTATGTAGGAAGCCAAATAGAAACGTAGTGAGCAGGTGTGATGCTGGGTTGGAAGCACTGATTGCTATGGTTTCCTTTGCATCAGCTAAGACGTTCGGTGCAGGGCATTCTTTTGGCAGACGGCTGTTTCTGTGGGACTGCAAGTGAGAGTGCGTGTGTGTGCATGGTTGGAGGGCTGCACAGGGAGTCCTCGGGGATCTAGATTGCTCATCCACATATCTGGGAGGGACAGGTACCTGGACCATAGGACTGTCTGCAGCATCCCCAGGTGCCAATGCATACAGACAGGAGTGAGCAGGACAGTTCCGCATTGAATTCCTGTCCAGACGCTACCCTGTCACTACTCAGGGGACCTTAGAGGGAGGACGTGCAACAGTGCAATGTGCAGTATACCATTCTCAGGTGTGCCAGCATTGGTCTCTACAAATGTGCACAGTTGTAGGGAGTGATGATGGTATCTCTGGGCATGTCTTTGGGGTGCTTGCATTGCTGATTGCTGTCATTCCAGTGGCGCTTTAGTAGTACAGGGGGAATGTTTGGATAGTTCGCTATGGGGCACCTGTTCTTCTGGAATCATGTCCTTACTTAGCATTGTACAGTCATGTTTCTGAGATGTTCACAACATGCATATATCGGGAGGTCGTCTACTGCCATGTATGTAGTGCTGCACTGCATCTTGTGCCAGTAGATTCACTCTCTACCTGTTTTCCTGCTACATTACTGTGCACTGCAGTTGCTTTGTAGTGGTCTGAGCATGCCACAGACTACTTTCTATTGTTTAAATTGTATCGCCAATTTTCATTGTCATTCAGCCTCATAACAGCACTATCCGTGCCCACAGCAGCTTCATAGCTTCACATTTTAAAGGGGGGGGGGGGCATGGCCATTCAAGGTATATTGCGAAGAAGGGCAGGGTTGCAGATGTATATTTTTTCAGAATACAGTGAGAGCAGGGACATACAAAGCCATTTTCAGCCTTTACCCGTCTTTGTACAACATAGCGCTGTGTGCGGGTTGCACTTAGCATGTGTATGTGGGCTATTCTGTACATGCGGCTGTGTCTATCCTTGCATGTGCAGAATCGGGCTCTATTCCTGCATGTTTCCATTTGGAAATGCGCGCTGCCCAGGCATGCACATTTTCGGAATTGGCCTTTCTAGAAATTATCAACTATGTACCCTATGTTGAATATCAAATCTAGTGTTGCTTTTTTTAGCAAACATAAAATATCAAGTGTGAGCACTCCCAGTAAGAAATGGTCCAGGGTGAACCTGAGGCATGCCAGGATATCTAATTTGTAGAAATTTGACCATATGCTCTCTCTATACTATACTGAATCACTTTCTGGTGATCATAAAGCACCCACAGGAACAACAGCAAACAAAATATGACCTTCTTACTGTCTATGACTTCTGTTCAATCACAGATACAAGTCCTGTTCAGCTATCCTTTAGCTCCAGGGGTTCATCCATAGGTACAGCACGCATTCATAGAACAGGTAAGCAGTGGTTCTATAAAACCCACCACCTCCCATCATTTTCATGTCATTCTCTCCTGCAGTCCCAAAGCCCAGTTGGGGCTCTTCCTGAACCTTCAGGGATATCCCTCACCAGAACATTACCTTTTCAATCCATTGTCCTTTTCACTTGAGTCACTGTTCCCTCTTGCTTCTAAGGCTTCTAAAGCTTATGACTTCCAGTGAATCCTTATGTCCTTTGTGCTGGACCCTATATTCTAGAAGTCTTGGGCCATTTGTCGTTTTAGCAACTCTGGAGTATCTCCCTTCTGGAAATTAGGCAACTTTATCTGTTTGACAGTTATGGGCAGTGAGGAGTGTGAAACCCCCTCTTATAGCACCCCCCCCCCCTGCTCTCCAGTAAGCCATAACTAGTCCCCACCTGTTTCTGCCTATCAGTATTCCTAGCATCCCTATTTGTTGCCTTAACAGTAAGTTTTATAGACAGAAGCTACTGGGACTAGCATGCCTCACTTCCTTCTGACTTTTTTCTTTGCTATTTAGCCTTGCTCGATCACTGCTAAATAATGACCCCTTGCTGAATGAATAGAAGACTTTAATTTAAATAGTTAAAGTTGACCAGTTAGATTTAGAAAAATTATTAGTTGTAAGCCTGCTGTTTACGTTTATCTGAAAATATGTCCCATAACTTGCTAATCAAAATTGTGAGGTCTTTGAAAATCAGCTCCTTGAGCTCAAACCTCTTTTTCATATCCGTCTATGCCTATTTTCAAAAGTTTGTTTGGTCTTTAGACATTTGCATGTTGTTGGAGTAAATGCAGTCAGACTTTGCAAGGGATCACTTTGCATCTAGGGAAAGGTCACAGACTACTTTTGACTCAAATAGGGCAATTTTATAAAGTTATTTTTCATATTTGCAGTCACCTAAGTGCATCTGTGATCTGTTATAAAATTCTAACTGGCATAAATATATGTATGTTGACAACATGGTGCACACATGAAGGAATAGTTTACCAAGGACATTCAAGTGCACTCTGAGACATTCATCCAGAACATCTAAATAAAAAAGCAGGCACGTGCAAATTCAGGCACAATTTAATAAACATGGATATAGGAGGCCGCAGTGCGAAGTCCCTCGTTGGCCTCTGTAACCAGGCACGTGCAAATTCAGGCACGATTTCATAAACATGGATATGCCTGATATGGATATCTGTGGGGACGTCTACTACTACTACTACTGAGCATTTGCATAGCACTACCAGTCGTACTCAGCACTGTACAGAAACATGTAAGAGACAGTCCCTGCTCTTCAGAGCTTACAATCTAGTCAGGACAAAACACAGAAGGTGTAGGCAGGGCTAAAAACTAGGGGAAAGAAAAGGAGATCTGGTGAGTCAAGATCCAAAAGCATCAGCGAAGAGGTGAGTTTTCAACTTGGATTTGAAGAGGGTGCCTGGCGTACAGACACAGGTAGCCTGTTCCAGGCGTAAGGTGCACCAAGGTGAAAGGAGCGAAGTCTGGAGTTAGCAGTAGAACAGAAGGGCACAGATAGAAGTAGTTTGCTAGAAGAGCGGAGTTCCCGAGGGGGGCTTATAAGGAGAGATGAGAGAAGAAAGTTACTGAGGAGCCGCAGAGTGAATGCATTTATAGGTCAGCAGGAGAAGTTTGAACTGAATGCGGAAATGGATAGGGAGCCAGTGAAGTGACTTGAGAAAAGGAGTAATATGGGCATGATGAGGCTGGCGGAAGATTAGTCGCACAGCAGAGTTTTGAACAGATTGAAGGGGAGAGAGATGACTCAAAGGGAGACCAGCAAGGAGTAGGTTACAGTACGAAAGTTATACAGTGTCGTACTGAAAAGCATTTCAGAACGGTGATGTCTAATGGCCTAATGATTAGAGTAGCAGCCCGCATTCAAATACCAGTCAAGGCAATGGCAGTGAACCGCACGTTCAAGTAGTTTAGAAATGAAGGGGAGGAGGGAGATGGGTTGCTAGTTAGAAGGATAGGTAGGATGAAGTGAGGTTTCTTGAGGAGAGGTGTGACCACAGCATGCTTGAAGGCTGCAGGGACAGTTGCCGTGGACAGCAATAGGTTGAGAATAAGAGAGATGGGAGGTACAACAGTGGAGGAGATGGGGCTTAGGAGACATGTGGGAAAGGGATCAGAGGAGCATGTAGTGAGACTGGAGGAGGAAAGAAGGCGTGCTGTTTCCTCCTCAGAGATCATAGAAAAGGAAGAAAGGGTAGCAGAGGTAGAGGGGGAAAGTTGGCAGTGAAGAGGGGGAAGAGGGGAAGTAGCTGACTTTGTGGGGAAATGGAGGATGATCTTGCCATGGAAATAGTCAGCCAGCCCCTCCAAATGCTTTTTAATTGCGGTACTGGTCCAGGATTAAACATCATTGCTTACTACTATGCCGATGACATCCTACTGCTTTATCACTTAGATTCACTTAGGCCTGACTTTTCTTTCATCGATCAAACACTTGATCTCATTGCTTCCTGGTTTTCACACCAACTGGCTTAAATTAAACCCCAGAAAACCATCCACCATTTGGTTCACAGGAGGCTCTTGATTTCCTCATTTGTGCCTTATATAGACCATTCACCAAGTCACCTCAACCTCAAAATATCTCAGCTTCAGACTGGATTCCGATCTGTCGTTCTCACAGCACATGAATTCAATTATGAAAAAGTCATTTTTTTTCCACTGCATAACTGTCGTACCATTTGTCCATTCCTTCATTCCTCCTCTTTGGCTTCTTTGTTACTTAAATGTGTTATCACCCATCTGTATTACTGTAATTCTATTTATGCCAGTCTGCCTCTTTCATCATTAAAGCATCTCTAAGCAGTCCAGAATTCTGCCCGTCTCATATAATCTTTTGAGGGAAAATACCATCCCACTCTTGAAACATCACCACTGGCAAACAGTATCAGCACGTGTCCAATACAAATTGTTGATTCTTGAGCACAAGGTCCTCTCAACCGGGTCCCCTGCTTATCTGTCTTTGTTTCTTACATTTTACACTCTGCCTAAGACTTTTTGTTCTCTTCATGACAACAGGTTACACATTCTACCTCATAATAAAGCCTGTTTAGAATTTACACATCCCTTGGCATTTTATTTCTGTGTGCCTAGCTTGTTGAATTCCTTGCCCTGACCCATTTGTCTTGAACCTTCCTTTACCTTATTTAAGACTCACCTTTTCTCTTGAGTGTATGGAGCCCAGGTTGTTTGGGATCTAATCCAAACTGCTTCCTGCTCTTGCCCTCCTCTCCCCATACCTCTACTATCTGTCCTCTCTTTCTAGTTTCCACTTTCCAATTAGTTTATGGCACTCTTTTCCTTTACTTGTATTTACATTTGTAATCTGCTTTGCCTCTGCACAGAAAAGCAACATATAAAGTGGAGGAATGGAGGAGTGGTTGGGGCAAGGTACTTCAGGCCAGAAGGTTAGGGGTTCAAATCCCACTAGAGGACAGCAACCTTGGGCCAGAAGAACTGGGGTTTCTAGTCCCTGGTGCTCCTTGTTGTCTTGGGCAAGCCACTTAACTCTCCATAGCCCATGTTCCCTGTAAAATAGTTATCTCCAAGTTATAATGCCCTGTCCAATGTAATTTCAGTTTGTTCAATGTAAACTGCACTGATGCAGAATAGCACAGTATATAAGAGGATGTAAATAAATAAAGTCTCCAATAAACAAAAACAAGTTTTGGGTGGAATGCACATCAATCAATTGTACACACAGTGAAATTCATAACTCTCTTTACCAAAGGAACTTTTCTTTAGTGATTTCTTTAGATCTTTCTTCCACCTTTGATTTAGTTAACCGCTCTATTCTTCTCTCTAGTTTCATTGATGCAGGTTTGCATGGCACTGTCTTACAGTGGTTGTGGTCATTTTTTTCTGATCGTTCCTTTTTAGTCTCACTGGCTTCTGTCTCCTTCCCCTCAAATCCCTTCAAGTGTGATATTCCTCAGGTGTCGGTACTAGCACCTCTGCTATTTAATAGCGTTATCTTACCTCTAGATACCATAATACAGGCAGGGGCGGCCCAAGGGGGGTGCGGGGCCATGGGTGGAAACTCGGAGCGGGGCCTCATTTGCATAAGTGGCCTCATTTGCATAAATATTTACATAATGTTACCATATACTAACTTTTAGTAAACGTGCCTCTTAATGAGTGTATGGATAAAGAAAGACTAAAAGATTTCTACATTACTATAATCTAGTGCCAACTGCCAGACACATTAGGAACTACTACAAACACTGCCCATTTAGAACCCATAGCAAACCCGCCGTATCCTAACAGCACTACCAGGACTCACAAAGCACCATACTCTACCAATCAAAAGGCAACACTGCAAATATTAAACCAATACATTTCAGAGAACAAGAATATATGACCTACTGGGGAAAGAGAACAAGTGGCAATGTCAAATAGGAATTATATAAACAGAACACCTCAGCTCAGTTACACATGCAGAACATAGACCATCACCAAACAAGTAATCACAATTTAGAAACAGGAAGACAATAATTAAACTGGGAATCCCAAAAGCCAAACTTGGAATGTACAACACTGTAGAAATAAAACTATACATTAATTTGCTCTTGTACTAAACAAAGCGCAGACGTTAATGATGCACATTTACCAGAGCTGACATATTCCAATTAATAAATTCAAAATAAAGAGATATTTTCTACCTTTTGTGCATTTTTTTTCAGCTGTAATTGCTCCAGCCACTTTCTTCTGGTTTCTTCGTGTCTTCTGCTAACTCTCCATCGTCTGCTGTCCATTTGTCCTTTCTTCTCTCTTCTAGTTTTTTTCCATTCTCTCTCTACATCTGCTTTAACATACTAATCTTTCTCCTTTTGCTCTTTCCTCATTCCTATTTCATCCACTCAAATTTTACCCCTCCATCCTCAATCCCCACTTACTCTCCCAGTACCCGGCCAATTGTAGATTTTTTATCCCTCCCACACAAAATATTTTTCCCTTCTCCATTTTACTCTTCCAGTCCCATCCCATTCTAATCCTCCCCCAACATCAGCTCCCTTCTAGTTCCAGTCTCACCCAGCATCCACTCCCTTCTAGTCCCTGCATCAGCCCATTTCCAGTCCTAGCCACCCATCCGACCATTTCCAATCCTAGCAACCCCCCAACCCAATACCAGTCCTAGCCCCCCCATCAACCCTCTTCCAGTCCTAACCCCCTATCAATCCATTTTCAGTTTAAGCCCCCCCTATAACCCATTACCAGTCCTAACCCCCCATCAGCCCACTTCCAGTCCTAACCCCATCAACCCATTTCCAGTCAGCCCCCCATAGTCCATTGCCAGTCCTAACCCCCCTCCCCCATCAGCCCACAGCCTATTACCAGTCCTAACCCCATCAGCCCACCTCAAGTCCTAACCCCTCCCCATCAGCCCATTTCCTGTCCTAGCCCCCCATAGCCCATTATCAGTCCTAACCCCCCCATAGCCCATTACCAGACAGCCCCCATCAGCCCACAGCCAATTACCAGTCCTAACCCCATCAGCCCACCTCAAGTCCTAACCCCTCCCCATCAGCCCATATCCTGTCCTAGCCCCCCATAGCCCATTATCAGTCCTAACCCCCCCATAGCCCATTACCAGACAGCCCCCATCAGCCCATTACCAGTCTTAACCCCCCCATAGCCCATTACCAGTTCTAACCCCCCCCAACAGCCCACAGCCCATTACCAGTCCTAACCCCATCAGCCCACCTCAAGTCCTAACCCCTCCCCATCAGCCCATTTCCTGTCCTAGCCCCCCCATAGAACACCGTGAGAGCACAGGTCATGCTGAACACAGAAACAACACAGTCACGAGAGTGAACTAAGTGGAAAGACAGAGTCCTTTATTACCAGACGGCTGCCCGACACAGGCCGTGTTTCAAACCCTTCATCAGGGGCTAGCTAGGCAAGAAACTAAAAACAAACATATTCAATTATAAAAACAACACAGGAACAGAAAAACCATCCCTTAATACTACATTACAAACATTCATACATTAAAAACATAAAACAATAAATATTTAAAAGCTATACATCTAAAACATAAAATAATAAATATTTAAAAACTGCTTAAAAACAAGCATACAGAAAATCAAAGCATAATAGATACAAATGCTGGAATCAAATAAAGTACTGGTGGACCAGAATGAAGAATGCTACATAAAATAAAATACTAACCTCTGTTGCAGTTCGTGAAGAAATTGAACTTCACACTGTTGTACTAATATATAAATGGTATGCTAATGCTAAGAAATAAAAAATGTACAATTAAAACACTTATATACATAATTGTAACCAATAATTCTAAAGCAACTAAATGGGAGAACACAGAAGAGGGACATGAAACAGTGTCTCTATAAAGTACTTATAGGAAACACAATGTAAAAAACAAAGTGACATGATGTCTATAACCTAAACAGAAAAAAACAGGAGGAGGACATAGGACAGAATATGCACAAGCATCTAAAGCAAGACAGCCATAATATCACATTAAAAAAGAGGAAGAGAACAATTGTTTAAAATGCTAAAGGAGTGAGTCAGTGAGCCCTTCGATGCAGATACTTACTTACATAAGTTATATGCTGAACTTATCATAACGATGAAAAACGGCAATGTGCCAGTCTAGAAATATAAAGTAAAAAGGCATCTTAAAGATTGGCAGTGTATATGAACGAACCCTGCACACAATAGTAATGAATTAAAACATCCAGACGGGGATCTAAATAATAGTACACTAATAATTGTAACCCGAATCGGGACGACATCGAAGTTGCCGTTGCTAAAAAAGTGAGAAAAAATGTTATAAATTCTGAAATACAAAGCGGGTTTTGCTATAGATTATGCTATGCAGAAGAGTGCCTCTATAGATTATAGTTTTGTGTATCAATGAAAGCGGCACGAGTACCAGTCTATGAATATAAGGAACCCCGTGGCCAAGAATACATCAGCATGTATGGGCTAACCCGCCCGAAATTGACAGCCGATATAGTGCACTTTGCAATCTAAATCTAAACATAAAACTTAGCCACAATTGCACTATGCTAATAAAACCAATATGAGAATATTAGGTAAAAAGCTGAAAAAGCAAGACAGTCAAACCTCCAAAAAACTGCTGTCTTCGCACAGTCGACGAGCAGCAGGAAGAACGCCCACACATGCGTGCTGAAAAGGAGGAAGGAGGGGGCGGGGCCTCCAATGGCGGGATTTACACAAATAGAAAAAGAGGATCATAAAACCAAAATCAAGGCATAAAAAATATTGAATTGTTGTAGTCCTTAAGAAAAATCGCTAAAAAAACCATTGTGGCCAAGTTATAATGCCCTGTTCAATGTAATTTCAGTTTGTTCAATGTAAACCGCACTGATGCAGAATAGCGCGGTATATAAGAGAATGTAAATAAATAAATAAATAAATATAGTATCATTTAATGCTGCCGATCCTACAAAAGAGTGCTCCATAGAAGATATACCTCTTCAGCCACTCCGGACTTATACAGAAGATCCTCATATGCAAAAGATAATACATAATGCATAATAAATAAACGGACAGAAATGGTATGGGCTTCTCACCTATATTAAAAGATACAAAATCAAGAATATACATAAAAACGTTTTAAAAACCATTAAAAACTAAGGGACTACAGACCAACTCAGAAGAGCACCGGCTGAACCAAGGGATAACATACACTAATTATAAGCATTGCGTCTCTGTTAAGCCCGCAGGGGCTGATGGGAAATTTCCCATCTGCCCCTGCAGGCTTAACAGAAACACAAGGGAGACACTCTCCCTTCACGACTCTCAAAGCCAGCACGGAGAGGCTCAGCCGTCACGGAGGGAGGGAGGTAGCAGCCAGCGTTTTGTTTTTTTTTAAATTTAATTTTGAAAAAAGAAGAATGTTCTTTGCGCGGGGCCCCCTGAAACGCGGGGCCCTGTGCAAAAAACATTCTTGCTCAATGGACGGGCCGGCCCTGAATACTGGACTGCGACATCTTGGCATATTATGTAGTACACAGATGAAATCCTTCTTGTTTTCTACACTAGCTCAGTTTTGCCAGACTTATCTCCCATTAATTTCTGCCTTTTCACAATCACTTCATGACTAAAGTCAAACCTCCTCAAACTCAATATAGCAAAGACCTCCGCCACCTGGTTTACTGGGACCTTGGATCCACCAGTCATTGCCCAACTGTTATATAATACTACTCTTACATATACCTGTAACCTCAAATATCTTGGGGTCATCCTAGATTCTCACCTCTCGTTTCACAATCATTTAAGTGCTGTGGTCAAGAGTTCATTTCTTGTTCTCCATCATATCCGGTAAATCCGCCCTTTTCTCTTCCCAGCAGTCCTTACCTGGCTTTCCTGCAGGAGCTCTCCAGATCAACCAACAGTAAGGATTTAAGAGTTTGTTTTTTATTATATTAAATTGTTAGCTGTCTGACTGGGAGCTCTTAAAAGGGTTTTTTGTACATTTTTAAAGCAAGGTTACTTTCTTTTGGTGCTTTAGAGGGACTTTCCTTGAGCACAGTAGGTAGTTGAACTCCAGTAACCTCCTCAGCTTTGGGAACTGCTAACACCTTATCAGGAGTTAGTGGGTCTGATTACCTGAGAGCAGCTGAGGGCCTGCATAAAAGGCTCCAGTGCCCTGCCCTGTTCAGGCTTTCCTACAGGAGCTCTCCAGATCAACCAACAATAAGGATTTAAGAGTTTGTTTTTTATTATATTAAATTGTTAGCTCTCTGACTGGGAGCTCTTAAAAGGGTTTTTTGTACATTTTTAAAGCAAGGTTACTTTCTTTTGGTGCTTTAGTGGGACTTTCCTTGAGCACAGTAGGTGGTTGAACTTCAGTAACCTCCTCAGCTTTGGGAACTGCTAACACCTAATCAAGTGTTAGTTCCCTCCCTACAAACCCCTATCGAGTAGTCTTGCTTTATAGGGCACCTCCCCATTTGACAAAGCACAGAGAATTGGACCAGCACATTTGAATATAATTAAGGAGATTTAACTGCTTTTTCTCTGAAAGGACACCTGGGAAACCGGCTGGTACTTGGTAGATCTCTCTTTTTTGCTTTAACAGATACCTAAGCTCCACGAACAGAACAATGGCTGGGAAAAATCATATCGCTAAAGCTGTTGCCCCTGTTACAGCTTCTGCCTCGGTCCAGACAGAGGTCCTAATGCCAGTTGAAGGTCCAGTTCCATGTGCAGGGTGCCTGCATGCTGAAGCTCTGAGGAAACAAGTGGAGGAACTCAGAGAGGAGGTGGCGAGACTGAGGAGCATTCAAGACAGTGAGAAGTACATTGATGAGATGCTTCTTGCAGCAACCAAGCTCTCCAGCAGAGGAGAAGATGGGTGCCAACAGAATGTCGATGGTTGGACACAAGTCACCAGGGCCTGCAAAATCACCAATCCAACTTCTCCAGCCCTTGAATTGAAGAACCATTATGCAGCCCTGGAAGTGGAGGAGGTGAAAGCATCCCTGGAAAGGGAAGAACCAGAGCTCAAGTACCCCAAAGTTGCAGAATCAATGACCAAAAGGAAACGAAAGGTAGTGGTGGTTGGAGGCTCTCTTCTGAGGGGTACTGAGGCGTCCATCTGCCGACCAGACTTGATGTCCAGAGAGGTATGCTGTTTGACAGGTGCCAAAATCCAAGATGTTACGGAGAGTTTGCCGAGTCTAATCAAGCCCACTGACTATTACCCAATGTTGCTAATCCATGTTGGAACAAATGATACTGCCAGGTGTACCTCGGAACGTATCAAAAGTGACTTCATGGCTCTGGGACAGAGGGTGAAGCAGTTAGGTGCACAGGTGGTGTTCTCTTCAATCCTCCCTGTTGAGGGTAAAGGCCAAGGCAGAGAGGCTAGCAATCCTGGAGATGAATGCATGGCTGCATGAATGGTGTCCTCGGGAGCATTTTGGTTTCTTAGACCATGGGATGCTGTTCCAAGGGTTGCAGAGCAGAGATGGCATCCAGCTGTCCAAGAAAGGTCAACACTTCTTCAGTAGTAGACTGGCTAATCTACTGAAGAGGGCTTTAAACTAGATTCGTTGGGGATGGGTGAAGAAAGCCCCCAGGTAAGTGAAAGCCCCCAGGTAGATGATATATCAAATAACTTTATGGAAATGGGTAACAGGGGTAACATATGGAAAGCAGTGTGTATAAATGCCCGTAGCATGGGAAATAAGATCCCTGATGTTGAACCTTTGGTGGGAGTGGCTGACTTGGATATAGTGGCAGTTACAGAAACATGGTTCACAGAAAACCATGATTGGGATGTAACTATACCTGACTATACTTTATTCAGAAAGGACAGGGTAGGATGTAAGAGAGGAGGAGTGGCACTACATGTAAAAACTACTATTAAAGCTTTGGAATTACAGAGCTTAAAAGGGAGAGAGGAGGCATTGTGGGTTAAACTAGAAAGAGGGAAAGAGAAATCACAAGAGGAAGAGGTGGACAGAGAGTTAATTGAAGACATACGCAGCTTTGCTAGGAAAGGGGAAGTGCTACTGATAGGAGATTTCAATATGCCAGATGTTGATTGGCACATTCCTGCTGCAGTATCATCTAGAAGTAAAGAGATCCTGGATTCTCAACAGGGAGAACTATTCAAGCAATTGGTAAGAGACCCCACACGTGAAGGGGCCATACTGGACTGGGTGTTTACCAATGGTGAAAGTGTTTCTGATGTTGTAGTGGGAGAACATTTTGCATCCAGTGATCACCAGATGGTGTGGTTCAGTATTAGGACTAGGGCTGTTAGAATCCATTCAAAGGAGAGGATCTTAGACTTTAGGAAGACTAACTTTGCGAAGATGGGCCAATACCTCAGGGAGTCTTTAGTGGGATGGGAACAGCTGAGGGATATAGAAAAACAGTGGGAAAAACTGAAAGGGGATATTTTAAGGGCAACCAACTTTTTTGTTAAAATGGTAAATAAAGGTAAAAGAAAAAGGAGACCGCTATGGTTTTCGAAAGAAGTAGCTGAAAAAGTGAAGAAAAAGAGGGAGGCCTTCATGAAATACAAGAGATCACAGAGAGAGGAAGACAGGCATCTGTATTTGGAAAAACTTAGAGAAGCTAGCAAAATAGTCAAGAAGGCAAAGATTCAAAAGGAGGAGGAAATAGCCAATTCAGTAAAATGGGGGGATAAGTCATTTTTCAGATATATTAGTGAGAAGAGGAAGGGCAAGAGTGGTATTGTCAGACTCAAGGGTGCAGGGGAGGAATATGTAGAAGCTGATAAGGATAAAGCGGAATTGCTTAACAGAAAACACCCACAAATACGAACAGAAGCAAAGGACATCTTGAACAATTTTCAAAAGACTGTGTTCGTGAGAAACTATCTCAACTTAAAGTAGACAAAGCAATGGGACCGGATGGGATACACCTGAGAATACTGAGGGAACTTGGGGATGTTCTAGCAGCTCCACTGACTGACCTTTTCAATGCCTCGTTGGACTCGGGAGTGGTGCCAAAGGACTGGAGAGAGGCTCATGCGGTGCCTTTACACAAAAGCGGAAGTAACGATGTGGTTGAAAACTAAAGGCCGGTTAGTTTAACTTCGGTGGTGAGTAAATTATTGGAAACGCTGCTGAAAGAGAAAATAATGAGGTTTCTGGAGTCCAGCGGATTACAGGATCCGAGGCAGCATGGATTCACCAGAGGCAGGCCTTGTCAGACAAATCTGATTGATTTCTTTGACTGGGTGACCAGGGAGTTGGACCGAGGGAGAGCCCTAGATGTGGTGTATTTAGATTTCAGTAAAGCCTTTGACACTGTTGTAATCTTCTGGAAAATGTTATCTTTTGCTGTTCTCTACCTTTGGCTACACTCCGTTTGGTCCTGGGTTCATTTCACAGAGACAGTATTTATTTATTTAGACAGTTTTTGTATACCGCCTTATCCTTCAATCAAAGCGGTCACAACACAGTTGGAGGATACATTTAACACGTGGGGATATGAGACACATACACTAATACTTACAGGGAACATGGGCAATGGAGGGTTAACTGGCTTGTCCAAGACCACAAGGAGCATCTGTGGGACTAGAAACCCCAGTCCTTCTGGCCCAAGGTTGCTGTCCTCTAGTGGGATTTGAACCCCTGACCTTCCGGCCTGAAGTACCTTGCCCCAACCACTAGGCTACTCCTCCCTCTACAGTAGGGTAAGCAGCACAAATAAGACAACCAAAACTGGTGTGGCTTGGAAAAAGAGTTTTATATAGAAATAGGCTTATTACATAGATACAGAACAGAGTTATATAGTGGTTGTTACAGAGCTGCTTCAGTGTGCATCAATGAATCTGTGTGTGTGTGTGCATGTGTGAAGTGTGAGAGAGAATAGAGTATATGAAAGACTTATGTGTGTGCATGTGTGTGTGAGAGAGATATCAGAGAGAGAGAGAGAGAGAGAGAGAGGGGGGCGGGGTGAAGAGGTTGTCAGAGTCTCATGTCCTTCATGTCTGATGAATAGGGAGAGAGAGAGAAAAAGGAAGTATTTCTGTCCTTTATAGTGAGTTTTCTCCAGCACCTCCCTTTGAGGTCTGCTATTGTTTCCAGCACGTCCCTTTAAGGTCTGCTATTCTTTGTCCTGCAGACTAATCTCATCAAGCAAATTAAGACCATCAAGTTCTCTCCTGATTGGCAAGGAGAGGGTGTGTCTTACAGACACATCAGGTAAACTACCCTCATTAAGTCTGGAGACTGACATCCTCAGGGGGGTCCAAGCTGCTTGCACTCCAAGGTCTGGGAACAGCCATGACACCTATGCTATGCATAATGTCATGCTGATTTATGCTGTCATCTCCCACACCTTTTTTATTGTTATTTATTATTTGTGCCTGGAAATGGTGGAAGCAAACCTGTGGTACCTGTCCCAGATGCAAATTCCATGATAGTAGGCAGCTTGTCTAATACCTCCTGTATTAAATACCTTGCTATGTCTAGCAGGTCCCCTGTCCTGCACAGTACTGTCTCTAGTGTTCTAGAGATAAACAAGTCCCCTTATGAGTCCAAACCTCGTGTCTTAGGTAGGGCAGCCACTACTGGGGGGGGGGGGGGGGAGGGGGACCCCAATATGCTACCTCAGTGCCCGTCTTAGAAAGAGTGAACAGTGCATAAGGGCTGCAGGAATTTTTGAGGAGGTTAAAGCCGAAAGGTACCAGGATGCTATGAGTGAGGATAGGAAGCAATACTAGATTACAGCTGACTCTGATATTCAATGTAATAGGAAATGCCAAATTAGCCAAATTAGCAGGCCAAATGAGCCTGGATGTAGAGGTAGATGCTGGAGAAATTAAGTGTAACTACCTTAAAATGTTGCTGATGTTCTGTAGGACATGCACTGCACAGAAATGTACATTTGTTTCATTTTACAACACAGGAAAATTATGATAATGCATAGCAATATTTGTACAGCAGTTAAAATAATAATAGAGTGAATAAGAACATTAAAGACATGATCAGCAGTAGGTGAGTAACCAAATAACAATTCCGACACAGACACATGAGCATCTTGTAGCAAGTGTCCAACAATTTGTTGAATGTGTCCATTCTCATAAGCAATGGTGTGATTCACTTCAGTGGATGTTGTTTTAAGGTGATCAATATAGGCATGGAGTTCTGTAAAGTTGAGAAGTTTATGAAGTGTCTCTTCTCCCATGCCAAGTGGTAATGGATGCACAGCATATGAGATAAAGTCTGGAATGTCCATAGAGTCATTGGTAACCAGCGGTGTGGAATAAGTTGTCCCGTTAATAGTGATGGAGACCAGTGGTGTATGACTGCACCAGGTATTGTTTGGTAAATAGTTTGAACTGTACAACAAAGTGTTCTTGGGAAGGTGAATGTCATGCATTCTGGGAGCAATCGAAAAAGAAACATTCTGGGGAAAGAACAGATGAAAACAAAAGTGTCCAGCTCCAGATTATGCCACTATTGAATATGCCTCAGCAGTGAATATGCCTCAACAGTAACTATAGGGGTATTTGAAACTGTTGAGACAATTTACATAACTACAGGAAGATGCTGGGAGATTAGGGAGGAGTCCTTCTCCTAGCAAACAAATAGAGACCCATTAGAGAGGTCAAAAGAACACTTCACCTAGGAGTCCTTCTCCTAGCAAACAAATGGAGACCCATTAGAGAGGACAAAAGAAGCCTCCCTGGAAACCAAAGTTTGGAGAGGGACTGGTCAAGCAAAGGTGGATGGGGTGGAGAGTGTCTGTGGGGAGAAGCTCATGTGTGAGGACTAGCTGCAACACATTTGTGCTGTTGGGAAATTTGGCTTAGGTCTGCTTATATATTGGCTTTATATGACTGCACCCTTACCTGGTGAAACTACACAGCATATGGAAGGCACAGAAGACAAGCATGTGGGTATAAAGGAGTAGATGCAGCCTGCTATGGAGGATTCTGGGTAACCATATTCTGCATAGGAGTATGCAAAATATTGGGTCTAGTCATATCAGCAAGAAAATACAGGTCAAGCAAAGAATTCAAACTAATGAGCACAAGCACTTTCTCTTGCCCTGAAGGTTTCAATTAGTGCCAGAAGAAGGAAAAACACAGGAAGGGGCAGAGGTCACAGGCCATGCATAGATAAGCAGACCTAAAAGCAGATCCATATGTATAAATGTAAAGGGATCCTCCCCTGGGGAAAAGTGTTACAGGACGCCTGGGGCCTTGCAGACACTTAAGAACTTATGATGAATTCACTGAAACTAATTTGAAGCAGACATTTGAGACAAGGAGAAATGTATATAAACCAGCCATTTTAAAGAATGGTGGGCAATGCTTTCTCCCCTTATAGAGAGAAGGTGCTGTCCGTCATCTCTAGACAGGCTTTGCTGTTCTGCATTACACTATTATTTTGCTATGCTAAAATAAAAGTCTTTGTAGCTAAAGCAACTGCTGTCTAAGTAATTCTTTGATTGGTGATATTTGGGCAACCGTTTGTGGGAATCAGGCCACAATTGGTGCCAAATCCCTTCTGAATTTTTTTCTTTCCAAATTGCCCAAGGACTCCTCTGACTGCAGTTTTGACTTGCCTGCGTTTTTGTCAGAGGGACTACCTCCTGTTTTTCACAGAGAAAATAAAAACAGGGGATGAGAATACCTTCTCATTAGGAGAAGAGGATTCCTTCTGCTGGTATAGAAGATGGGAATACCGTTCTGAGTGATGTCGAGAGAGATTTTGATACCCTAGGAAGACTCCAGCGGGTGAGGTTTGTTTTTCCTGTCTACAAACAAAGACGGAAGATTTACCTAGGTTCGATTGGTGGGTGAGTACCAAATTTACACATATGCATATGTATTTTATTTAGTTGTAATGTTAGGGAAAGAAAGTTTGAAAGTTTTGCCCAGACATTAGGTCTCTGTATTTCCAGGATTGATTGGTGTACGCTTGAGACTGTACATATTGTTGATACAAAGCGAGTGTGTGTCCCTATCCACGTTTCCATACCCCCATCACGGCGAGGGGATTGGCTGGGTTTGGACGAAGCACAAGAGTTGTATGTTTGTATGAGTCCTGGATTCGTAGTTTCTCACCTTTGTAAATTAAGAGGTTTGGATTGCCACCTAAAAGCGAAATTATGTGTGCCTCTGTAAATAAGGAGGTTCAAGTTGCTATTGGTAAAAGGTGAAGTTAATTGCCCCTGTCCCTGAACAGTGAAAACACCAGGTCTACATAGACTATAGAGAAGGGACAGCTAGGGAAATGTTTAAAAGAAAATCCAAACAGGAAGAAAATAATGAGAAGGGAGGTCCTAACCCCATAGATAGCCTTGTTAAACAGAATCCCCTATTAGAAGCCTCGATAAAAAATTGTTCTGAACAATGGGAAAAATGAACGAAGAAAACACCCTCTCTTGCCTGGCCAGCAGGGGGGTCATTTGATCCGCTCATTTTGACCAAAATTAGGGATCATATTTTATTTAACAAATGTGGCAAAGCCCAATTGGAACATTTGCGACATATTTCCCTGTGGATACAGGCCAGTCCAGAGCCTTTGCCATCTGCCCCTGTACCCCCACCTTCTTATTGCGCAGCCGAAAGTAAAGCTATGGCAGCCATAGGCTATTCCGACCCTGTCTTACAGCCCAAGTCAGAACCGACTTCTCACCCAGCAGCCTCTCCACCCCCAGAACAGGTCCTGCATAAACTCCTGGACACTGAGGGAGCTTGGGCAAAGATTGAGGGTCATGTTAACTTAAAAGCCACCCCTGCCCCAGATCCCAATGCATATGCTGAGGCACAGGCACAATTAGAAGAGTTGAAACAACAATTGACAGCAGAACATGAAGATTTAGTGAGTCTGGCTCAGGTTTTAAAACAATCTGAGGAAAGAATTACTGGGAATCTTAAAAGATGGGAGTTAGACCTAGCAGATAGGGAAAAACATCTTAAGGCGATTATAGAAGAGGAAGAAGAGGAGAAGGTAGATGAGGAAGTAGATGATGAAGAGAAAAAAAGTGAACTTACACTGGTTTGTGGAGTCGTGCAAGGTGGTAAAACCCCTCGAGCTCCACAACCATGTATCCTTACTTTTATTACAGAGCAGGAGGATGGAAATGGTTACTATGTTTACCGATGGTCCTCCAACATGTACGGTTGGACAAAAGTCAACCAGCCCCAGATGTTACAGTGGCCCCCTAATGGATCACTGGAAACTGTACACCTTAACACCGCCCGACTCTGCATTCGCGGAGGAGTGGGAGACCCTAACTGGGATTCTGCCTATATGGAGGCAGGTCTTAGGGTTTGGGAGAAGTATGAGAATCAGGACGCTAATAAACAGCTTCTGTTTCCAGTAATCTACACAAATGAAGGAAAATCTAAATATATATCATGGAGTTTTACTAATATGACTAATATAGCTAGTAGTCTACTTCCTCTCAGTAGAGGGGGAGAGACATGGATTCAAAAATTTGAAAGAATTACGGCTGGATATAATTTGGCTTTGGGAGATATCAAAGCTTTATTGGCCAAAATTCTGGGAAATAGTGCGACAAATCAAGTGTTCGCCAATGCCGACTTAGACCAGGTGAAGTTCACAGTTAACACTTATGATGGTGCTTCCTTCAACGAGTATCGTCCTCATATTTGGGATGCCCTCAGGGAGATGTACCCTACTCAGTGCAGTTTGGCTCCTCTCACTACCATGAGATTCCAAATAGGTGAGGATATCAGTGCATACCTCGTACGATTTCAAGATTTATGGGAAGCACAAATAGGGGTACCATACGATGATGTTTGTATGAGACCCATATTTTTCCAGACTTTGTGTAATACATTACCCCCATCTGTAACTGCAAAATTAAAGTCTATAGTAGCCTTGGAGTCTGAGCCGTGGCCCGAACAACAGGCCCATATTTTGCATTATATTCAATCCTTAGAGGAGGACACTTTGAAACCTGAGAAGGATTTGAAACAGGCCCAAGCACGCTTGTTACACCTTGAAATTAAAGGGTTACAAGAAATTAAAGATCCCCAATCCACCACCAAATCACATCTTGATAAATCTAATAATGAACTTATTAGACAACTAAAACAAAAAATTAGGGAACAGCAGGAGAACATTGATGGCATGGAATATCTGGATCCTTATGAGGATGATGTTCCAGACCCCTGTGATGAAGTATGGGATACAGATAAGGAGCGCATTTACTATAACGTAGACCAACGACCCCGTTATCCTCAGCCACAGTGTTGAGGTCCCTCTTACGAACAAAATAACCGTACTCCTGCCCCACAGTGTTGGAACTGTGGTGGTTACGGTCATTTTCAGCGCTCATGCCGTGCTCTGCGCAGAAATGAGAACTGTGACAGGAGGGGTTTTCCCTTGTGGACACCTCCCCGGGATTATGGACCCCCACCCCAACAATGACTGGGAATCTATATCTTACAGGCGAGGCTCACCTATCAGGAACCTCTGATCACAGTATATCTTAATGATGAGCCCACAGAAATGTTACTTGATACAGGAGCCACTTCCTCTGTATTAACTGCTTTACCACAGAGATGCCAGCTTAGTAGAAATAAAATGACTACCACTGGTTTTGATGGTAAACCCCTTACATCTTACCTAACTACACCTATTTGTTTAAGAATAACAGATCAGCAGATTTCTCATTCTTTTCTGTTTGCCCCACATTGCCCAGTAAATTTGATGGGTAGGGACTTATTGGTGAAATTACAGGTTGAATTCACCTATGGTCCGCTGGGAGAAAAAGACCCTGAGCGGTCACTGCTCCTCAGCCCTTATGGCCGAGTTAAATCACATCTGCCTGTTACCATTCATATTAAGCCTGGCTGTAAACCACCAAAGATTCCGCAGTATCCTCTCCAACCGGAGGCCCTGCAGGGATCTCTCCAGGAGATTCAGGAGCTGTTACAGCACGGAATCATTGAACTCAGTAACTCCCCATACAACACCCCACTATTCCCTGTGAAAAAGCCTAATGGGAAGTGGCGAATAGTTCATGACTTACGTGCACTTGACAGTGTCATTGAACCCCAGTTTCCAGTAGTCTCAAACCCTGCCACATTGTTGACAACGACTACCCTGTACAAGTATCATACTGTTCTGGACCTTTCCCATACCTTTTTTGGGATAGAGGTCGAACCCACATCTAGGCAGTTTCTGGCATTTATTTTTGAGGGTCAGCATTACCAGTGGACCAGGTTACCCCAAGGATACGTGAAAAGTCCCTCCATATTCTCTCAAGCACTAGTTGCTGATTTGCAATCATTCAGGGCAGAGCTGCCCAGCAATGTGTCTTTGTTACAGTATGTAGATGACTTACTGCTTTCCACAGCTGTGGCTGCAACAAACCTGGCCCTCACAGATAAACTTGTTTGTTATCTTTTGGAAAGTGGTTACCAGATTAACATGGCCAAGGCACTGATCTGCCAAACTGAAGTCACTTTTCTGGGTTTCCTAGTAGGAGAGGGAATGCTGTCTCTGACAGAGAAAACTAAATAACACTGCCTGCAATTACAGATGCCCTCCACTGTAAAGCAATTACGATCTCTGCTCGGCATGATAAACTTCTGCCGTAATTGGATCCCAGGTCACAGTCAACGCACACATCCCTTTCGCAAATATTTAAAAGGGGGGGGGGGGGGCTAAGGGATCGACTGCTATCAACCTGTCAGCCCCTGACCAGATTTTGCTTCAGTCTCTTTTGTCTGATGTCTCGCACACACCAAGTCTCTGTCTCCCTGACTATTCAAAGGAAATGCTTCTCATTAGCTTTCACGGACATCACACGTGGGCAGCTGTGATTTACCAGGATGATGGTAAAATTGTGTCCTACTTGTCAGAATCTTTTTCTGTTAGAGAAATAGTTCTGCCTGACGTTGAGAGAAGGTTAGTAGCCACCAGTGAGGCAGTCAGGAAGACCTATAACACCTTTCATCCCTTGCGACTCACTGTTTGTTTGTTTATTTATTTATTTATTTAGCATATATTTGTATACTGCTACTTCCAGCGATCAGGAGCAGTTTGATTTAGTAAAACAGAGAAAGGCCAGATCAAAGGCAAATTACAAGAATTACAGCGTGATTTACAAGGTTATATGATAGGTTGTTAGAACAAAGCCAGTCATTTTCAATTATGTGTACAACATGATTCATGGGTTATGCACAACACACAGTTAGGAGGGGGGGGGAGGGAGATTTACATATATATATTTTACACTTGATTACGTTTCGGAGCGTAAAAACATTTACACTTGACTACTTTTTGGTGATGCAGATAGTGGTTGAGAATGCATTTCTGTTCAAGGCCTGTTGAAATAAGTATGTCTTCAGTTTTTTTCTGAAGATCATCAGGTCGTTGATTGAGCGCAGTTCAGGCGGAAGTTTTTTCCAGAGTGAGGGGGCAGTATAGGAGTATGCCCTGTTGCTTGTGGCTATTTAACTGATCTTATACTTATTGGTACCTGCAGGTTGTTTATGGTGTTGGTTCTCCTATTTCTGTTGGCAGGTTGTAAGTTGATAAGGTTAGTGAGGAAAGTTGGTGCCAGGTTATGGATGAGTTTAAATGTGGTCGTTAGGGTTTTGTATCTTATGCGAGCTGTGATGGGGAGCCAGTGTAGTTCAACTAGAACTGGTGTGATGTGTTCTGCCAAGCCTGTTTTAGTGATGATTCTGGCTGCGACGTTCTGTGACATCTGAAGTATGCTTAGAGTTTTTTTTGGAAGGCCCTGAAGGATTGCATTACAGTAATCGAAGTGAGGTATGATGAGGGCTTGAGCTACTGTCCTAAAATCGGAAGCTTCAATGATGTTCCTTAGTGGCTGTATAACCCTGAGCTTGTGAAAAATGGCTCTGTTTACTATGCGGAGGTGTTTTGTCATCTTTAGTTCACTATCAAGTGTTACTCCGAGGTATTTTATTTCATTCTTTGTGTGATAAGTATTTTCGCATAGGGAGATTGTAGCTGGTGGTTTGAACTCTGGTTTTCTTGAGATGTACATGACTTTGGGTTTTTTATGGTTTATGGCCATGTTGCTTCATTGAAGCCATGTTTGCATCTCTTCTATGCATTCTTCAAGCTCTGAGTAGTTTGGGTTATTTGTGTCGAGTTGAGTATAGAGCATAATATCATCAGCGTATATGTGATAATGGATTTTATGCTTTTTGAATATTTCTCAGATTGGCTTCATGTACATGTTGAAAAGAAGCGCGGATAGTGCTGAGCCTTGTGGTATGCCCTGAGTTTGGGGGAAAGCCTCTGCTTTTTCGTTGTTAAACTGTACTTGTTGCATTCTGTCAGAGATATACGATGAAAACCATTTTAGTGGGGTTCCCGTTATTCCTATATCTTCTATTCTGTTTAGGAGTGTTTGATGGTGAACCGTATCAAAGGCTTCTGAGATGTCAATGAATATGAGAATGAACATTTTCTTTTTGTTTTCAATCCCTTTGAGTAGGTTGTCTAGTAGTGCAATAAGCAGGGTCTCGACCCCATGGTGTGGCCTGAAGCCGTATTGGTGCTCGTCTAGTGTTCCGTTGTTGTCCAGGTGGTCTTGTAATTGTTGTAGGACCGCCTTTTCAATAATTTTTGCTAGCAGTGCTATGCTGGATATTGGGCGATAAGATGCTGGGTCTTCCTTGTTGAGTGTTTTGTTTTTTAGTATTGGTCTAATGATGGATTTCTTAAGTTGTGTTGGCATGGTGCCCTGTTGGAGTGATTGGTTTATTATGTGTGCGATTTGGTGGGTGGTTTCTGCTTTCGTTGTTTAATCCATGCAGCTGGGCATGGGTCTAGGGGAGAGGTTGTGGTGTTAATGCTGGCAATTATATTCATGATGTGTTTGTCTCCAATGCTGTAAAAATTGCTCCAGTGGGTGATGGGTTTGAGTCGTCATCATGGTAGGTTTTGGCGTGGTGGAGGTCACATCCAAGGGTGGTAAGGGTTTAGGTCCAATCTGTGGGTTTAGTTTGCCAGCATAGTGATCTGCTAGGGCTTGGACCTTGATTTTGTCGTTGTATTGGTCATCTTGCACTGTTTTGGTGAGGGATTTGACCAGGGCGAACAGCTCTCTGGACTTGTTTAGTGCTTTGTTTAGTAAGTTTGTGTGATGTGTTCGTTTTGACAGGTTGACTTCGTTTTTGTATTTGGTGAGTAGGGTTAGGTATTCTGTTTTGTGTTCGTTGGTTTTGCTTTGTTGCCATTTTCTCTCTATTCCTCGTAGTTCTTTCTTTAGGGTGGTCAGGTTTTCTGTGTACCATGGTTCGGTTTTGGGCTTGGGTTTATTATTTGTTGCTTTCCATTTTGGTTCTGACTTCTCTTGAATTCCTGAGTTCCAGCTGGTTATTAGACTGTCGAGGTCAGTGCTTTCCAGGTCTATGTGTGATGTGACGGAGTTGATGAGGGCTTCGCTGTTGTATTTATTAAAACTTCTGCGTGTGTGTGTTGGTTGTTCAGATTTTGGGTTACTAGGTATCGCGGGTAGGTACATCTTGATCTCAACTTGGTGGTGATCTGACCACGGTACTTGAGTTATTTTTATTTCAGAATTTTTTTGCTTGTCTGGTTGTTCTGTGGGTGTGAATACCATATCCAGGGTATTTCCTTTGTTATGTGTTGCATCATTTATTATTTGTTTGTAACCAAGTTGTTCCATGGCTTCAATGAAAGTGTTAGCTTGGCATTGTGGTAGTGAAGGTAAGTTTAGATCTCCCAGGATGATTTGGTGTTTCCTGATTGCCGTGGTTGAGACACATTCTAGTGCTGTGGCCAGTGTCTCTGGGTGTGAAGCCGGGGGTCTGTAGATTAGGCAGATTGCTATAGCATTGTTTTCCACTTTGAGTATGTCAATGTCCTTGGTTATGCTGAGGGAGGTGCAGGTACGTGATAAGGTGGATTTGGCTGCATTTAGGACTCCTCCACCTCTTCTGGACGTACAAGGGCAGTTGAAAATCTTGTATCCAGGAGTGGTTATTTGGTTTGTTATTGCAGCGTCGACATCGGTGATCCATGTTTCAGTGATGCATAGAATGTCAGGCTTGTCATCAGTGATGATGTTGTGTATGATGTGTGTTTTGTTCCTTATTGATCTGGCATTGATAAGGATGATGGTATAGTGGTCTTGCGTCTGTTGGTCTTTCCGTTTGTGTTTGTTTTTTCTTGCTAGGTGTTTGATATGGTTCGATATTTTCGGTTTGGAGTATTGGGGATCTCGTGCTGCTGGCTGGTTCACGAGGGGAGGTTTTAGATTTGGTGGTAGTGTGTGCTCTTGGTGGGAGGGGTGGCTGGGAAAATATTTATTGCATTGATTCTGTTGAGGCAGTGCTGTTATTAAAAGAGGGTGGTAGATGTAATAGATTGGACTTATGATGTGGTACAGGGTAAGGTGCAGGTTAGTGTTGAGAGTGAGTGTTGGTGCAGGGACGCCACTTTTGAAGGTGGCTGGCTGCCGCTGAGATCGCTCCCACTGCCTCGACTGTGTATTGCTCCGGTGATGTAGAGGCATTGTTATGCAGTAATACTCTCCACTTTACGCCACATCGGGTGCACCAGCTGTGTGCTGCCCTGCTACGGAGTCATATCCTCATTAAGCCATTCCCTGCAGGTCACCCTTTTGGCTACCTACAAAATTTAGTTTCTGTTACTGTTGGTGAGGAAGGGAATAAGGTCCCCACTTTTTCTTTCGCAGATAATATTTTGTCTTTTCACGAAATGCCTGTTAATTCTGAAGTCTGGTTCACTGACGGTTCTGAGACGTCACTATGTTCTGGTTTCAGTGCAGTACAGATATCTCTCTCTGGTGACATCCTGGATGTTCTGCAATATCAGTTGCCGAGTACTTACAGCGCCCAAGGTGCTGAACTCTGTGCAATTTTGGCAGTCTTACTGCATCAGGAGAAACAGAACATTGTCATATTCACTGACTCCCATTATGCAGCACAAGTGCTGACAGCGCTTCATCAGAAATGGTCACAAAGAGGTTTTATTACCTCTTCAGCCAGCTCAATCTCACATCTTGATGAGATACATCAAATTTATGAGTGTTTAGAGAAACGCAGAATCAACAATCTGTTTCTGTGCTGTGAATGGGTTCCTGAACACACACAGGGAGACTCTTTCCACCAGATGGGCAATGCCCTGGCAGATCAGTTAGCCAAAGAAGTAACTAGTAATGCTTCCCTGACTTTACCTGTCACCAGATCACAGACCTATTTAGTACCTGACCTTGCTGATATCAGAAAGTTGCTGTTTTTCATGAGATAGGAAATTGGGAGAGACTGGGTTGTTCCCAAATTAAGAGAATGTGGGTGCATCCATCAGGAAAACTCTGTATCTGTTATGTAGCACTGAAATGCCTCACAGATCTCATTCATGATATCTATCATTCTAGTGCTGCAAATGTTTACAGCATGCTAGAGGACACTTTTTGGTGTCCACACATGAAAAATCGCATTCAGGAACTAGTAGCTAAATGTCCCGTGTGTATTCTGAACTCTCAGCCAGGGGGAAAGGCCATAGTCAAAGGTTACCTCCCGGTTCTAAGTGGTCCTTTTGAATCCTGGTATGTAGATTTCACTGACATGATTCACAGATGTGCTCAGAAGCGGTACCTTTTGGTGTGGGTTTGCCCTTGGTCTAAATGGATTGAGGCTTTCCCCTGCAATAAAGAGACTGCTGAAGAAGTAGTAGAGGTTTTGCTAACACAAATAATTCCCCGATTTGGCATTCCTAAAGTCATATATTCTGACAATGGCTCTCACTTTTGTAATGCTCTTGTGACTGCACTCACCCAGCATCTTCCTGTTCAGTGGAAATGTGTTTCTGTGTATAAACCTACTTCCAATGGTCTTGTTGAACGATGTAGTGGCATTTTGAAAACTCAACTCAGAAAGATTTGCGCTTCTGGTCACATGACCTGGCTACAAGCATTACCAATGTGCTTGTTTCAGCTGCGTAATAGCCTGATCAAGCGATTACATCTGACACCTCATGAAATGGCCACTGGCCGGCGTATGCGCACGACTAATTTATCACAGTCCCAGGTTCCGATTCATGATAGTTTCTCTGCTTACCTTGCAGGACTCCTGATTGCGCTCCAAGAAATTGCTGACCGTGTAGCAGACACACAGTCTGTGTCCAGTTCATCCTTATTACCTTGCTTCCCTGTAGGGTCCACTGTCTATAAAAGAAATTGTGTTCGTGCATCCTGGGACTGCCCAACCTTTTCAGGACCCCATGTTGTCACTGCTGCTTCCCCTTTTGCTGCCAGACTGAATGATACTGATACTTGGGTGCATGTCAGCCATCTAAAAGCGTCTCCAGCTGTCCCATCTGATTAATCAGTTTTATTTCCCTACAGAACTCACGTGTTCTCACCACAGTGCTATGTTATTAGTACCAAAGATGATCGCTGTCAAGCCTACTCGTGGGCGTCCTTGTGCCTCCTTCTGGGAATCTCTGTCATAATCATGCTCCTTATTGAGTGTTTACATCCAGATGGACAGCTAGCTTTGTTTCTCCAGGGATGGAACCAGACTAACCAGAAGATATCTCGAGTACCCCGAGCTATACCTGGAGGCTCTCTGAACTTGTGGAAGCAATCAGTATTACACATTGTTTCCCTGATGAACATTGCAGACTGCATTATTTGTACCCCTTTACCAAAGGGTGTATCATATGCTCCAGTACATGTTTCAAAGGTTCCCTTAAATGAGTATGCAGGACAGCTTGCTTGTGTAGATAATAATAATATTTCTGCCAGTTGTTATGAAGCTGTCAATTGTTCCCAGACGTGACATGCAATGAATATGATACATGACCCTTTGCGTGTACATGTTGACCTGAATATGATATTTGATCTATGTTTAATAACAAATGTATCCATTGCTTTTTCAGACAGGTGTAACCTGTCGTATAATGTGATTAATGGATCCTTTCATTTTGCTAGTAATTCTGTCATGATAAAGTGGTATAATCAATCCAGTAATATGGACCCCTCCAATATGAAATATGATTGGAGAAATATTACAAGGAGCCCGGTAGTGTTTAATGGATCTGACTCCCGCTGGTATGTGGAGGTTGGCCCTATTTACCACGATGGTTCAGCTGTGCTGACAACGGCTTCTCAGAATGAATCTCCATATACTTCATGCTATCTCCCAATGTCCAGTTTCAGGAGGGATCTTACCTCATCTACCACGGGAAAATCTTTTGTTAAGTGGTTTGATGGGCATCATATGAGTCGCATATGGACACCTACCACAAATCTCTTTGCTGTAGGGGGTCATTATTGGTTGTGTGGGGAAACTCTGTATCAGGTAGTTAACCTCTCCCTATTACCCTGTGCTTTGGTCAAAGTTTCTTCTTTTTCTGTCTTGATACCTCTTAATGTTACCTATCGTTCTGCTTCTCGCTCCACCCTGCATAGATTATAACGTAGCTCCTCAGCTTATGCTAGCCCCTGGGATTCCTCTATAGCCGAGGATGATGCCATTCAGGCCTCATTCGAGTATATCAATTCCACTTATCCCATGACTAAAACTCATTTGGATGCCCCTAGCGCAACAGCCTGGATTCCCTTTGCCACCCCCGCCCTTACTGCTGAGCTTGGTATGGCTGTACGCCATTTGCAATGTTTGTTGCATATTCAAATGAAAGCTGTTACCGAGTCTATCTCACGCCTAGCTGAGTCCCTTGAGCAAAATACACAAATGACTCTGCAGAATAGGCAAGCTTTGGATTTACTTTTGGCTGCTGAAGGCGGCACATGTACTTTCATTAATGCTACAAACTGTTGTACTGTCATCGCTAACCATACCATTTTTGTCCTTGATGCTATGAATAAGATAAAGCATCTCTCTGAGTTGCATATTGAAGATTTTAAGGGGGGGCTTCAACTTGATAATATCTGGGGTAGTATTGCTTCATGGTTTGCTAGTTTAGGTGTAGGACTTAAAGCCTTCTTTATTACGCTTTAAAGTATAGCTTGTTTTGCAATCATTGCCTGTTGTGCCTTATCCATTTTACTTGCCTGCTTTAAACGAATGATATAGCAAAGCACTAAAACCATGTATATTGTATCAAGGGAACAGTACCAGTGATTGCCTTTGGATGATCTATCTTTGTCTCAAATGGTTGTTATTCATGCTCCTTAGTGGGATTACTTTTGCTTCCCCCCAAAACAAAAAAAAAAGAAAAAGGAAAAAGAAAAAGTGGAGAATGTTGGGAAATTTGGCTTAGGTCTGCTTACATATTGGCTTTATATGACTGCACCCTTACCTGGTGAAACTACACAGCATATGGAAGGCACAGAAGACAAGCATGTGGGTATAAAGGAGTAGATGCGGCCTGCTATGGAGGATTCTGGGTAACCATATTCTGCATAGGAGTATGCAAAATATTGGGCCTAGCAATATCAGCAAGAAAATACAGGCCAAGCAAAGAATTCAAACTAATGAGCACAAGCACTCTCTCTTGCCCTGAAGGTTTCAATTAGTGCCAGAAGAAGGAAAAACACAGGAAGGGGCAGAGGTCACAGGCCATGCATAGATAAGCAGACCTAAAAGCAGATCCAGATGTATAAATGTAAAGGGATCCTCCCCTGGGGAAAAGTGTTACAGGATGCCTGGGGCCTTGAAGACACTTAAGAACTTCACTGAAACTAATTTGAAGCAGGCATTTGAGACAAGGAGAAATGTATATAAACCAGCCATTTCAAAGAATAGTGGGCAGTGCTTTCTCCCCTTATAGAGAGAAGGTGCTGTCCGTCATCTCTAGACATACTTTGCTGTTCTGCATGACACTATTATTTTGCTATGCTAAAATAAAAGTCTTTGTAGCTAAAGAAACTGCCGTCTAAGTAATTCTTTGATTGGTGATATTTGGGCAACTGTTTGTGGGAACCAGGCCGCAGTGCCTATATAGGTACAGAGGGAGTACAGAGCAGACAGAGCATAGATCTGCTTGGCCATGCATGAAGAATCCCAGACTGTCCCCAGCTTTCGCTGAGTGCTCCCAGCTGATGTGTAAAGGGGTGTCATGATACAGTTTGGTGAAGTATTCTTTGTAAATAGCCGCACTATCTCATAACTCTTTCAGTGAAGTATTATTCTTCTGTAATTAAGTGCCTTTAGTTATTATTCTAACTGCTTTCTAATTATCTTTTCTAACTACTCATGTGTAACTAAGAGAATTATTTGCCTTTCTGAATAAGTATCCTTGCTTTGTTTGTAAATAAACTGCACGTCTTCATTAACAAGGTGTGTTAGCCTTTGATGTAGTAAGACAGGAAGGTGAATGTCATGCATTCTGGGAGCAATCGAAAAAGAAACATTCTGGGGAAAGAACAGATGAAAACAAAAGTGTCCAGCTCCAAGGTAATACAAATTGTGTGAGGTAGTCAGGGAATATGAGAGCTTAACAGTCAGGGAGCAAGAGGAGGAATTGTTCCAGCAGGAGGTGTCAGCCTCTTTAAACTAGTGAGGTTGTCACTTGAACTGAAATGTAGTCTGCTCACACAAACTGGGGTCCATCGGCTTGAATGAAGTCCAGGTGTCGTCCAGTGGCTGCACCCATGTGAGATGGTCCACAGGATACATAAGCATATTATCAAACTGCACCCCAATATTAAGGTAACAATTTTCTGTTCTATAATGGGAGATATAAGAGCAAAGGTATCTACAATTACATTGGACAGGTTAGAGGAAGCTTCATTAATAATATGTTGTGAGGTAAAACCATCAGCAGCATGCTGAGCAGTGGATCCCATTTTATTACGGAGCACCTCTATATCAATTATATTAAGGGCACCCAGTGCAGTCCCTGTGCCACCTAAAATTGTATCAATTAATTCATGCTTGTGTCGAAATTGCTTGGCTCGGGGTGTTACTGCCTGCATATCAAACCAAGTATTGAGCATTTGTATGTGGTTGGCAACAAACTGAGAGCAATTTGGATATTTGTGAGTAACTAGAAACAATTTGGGAAATAGATGCCAAGTAAGAAAATGGTATTTTACATCATATAAAACATCGTGTGGTGCATCATATTTAATCTGAAAGGGATCCTTTGTCTGTGTTTTTTGTGTATTGGGAGGATCCCTCAGCAATGCATGGCAATGCAAATTTGTGCCTCGTCTAGGTCTTTGTTTAATTGTGTACACTGAGAAGTCAGTTCAGTATTGTCCTGTTTCATGCTAATAAGCCCCCTGCACATGCCTTGGATAAAAAGGCATTTTCTTTTATTTGTTTTCTTTTTGAATTCTTGATAATGGTTTAACATTTGTCTTTGAATATTATACCATGATGCCTCAGGGAATTCCCCTTCAAAGGGACCACCTTTTCTCTTACAATATGTCAATACTATTTCTTTAAGTTCTTTAAAATCAAAGGCTTCCATATTTGAGACTGCAGAAAGACTGTAGTTGGTAGAGGGGCCTAGCTTATTATGTTTTTATGCGACTATCTCAAATGTGCAACCTTGGAAGGAGGAATGCTCACTTTTATGAAGAAGTGAGACTTAGAATTATAGTTGGAATGGCATAAATTATATGGGTGTTCAGTAAAGAGTACTGGCATAATGACCACGCCTTAGAATTATACCTGAATAAAAAGTGCTTACCACCTTTTAACAGGATGGAAGTTTAGTATTAAATTATAGTAAGAAGGGTGTTAGGAGATTAACAGAATTGTCAGTTACTGTATCAATTGCAGAAGACTTTAAGCCTGCTTTCACCAAGATACCTGACAGAAGACTGAGAAATAAAAGGCAAAGGGACAGGAGGTAATAGTGTTACCAGGAAAGATGTATATTATATTCCATGAGGGACTGCTTACCTGTGTACCACTTCCAAACTAAAGCTGGACTATCTCTCTATTTTTTTCTTAGCAGCTCAAATACTAGAGAAAAATCTGTGCCTTGTAACAAACCGTAACAAGCCTCTACCTACAAATAAGAAAATTGCAAGCCACTCTATGTAATGTCCCTAGATGTAGGTAATATTAAAATTCAGGATTATTACAGAGCCTTTTGACAATAAAAATCTCACCTTGTCTAACCCACAAAACAAAGGTATCACTGGAACTTTTCACTAAATCCAGCCTGTAACCAAAGGACTTTTGATTTTCCTGTTGCACCCTGTCTGAAATCCACTTTAATGTATCAAACAAAATTATTACTTACCCAACTGGAGATCTGCTGTGAAGTCTGAGATGGCCCCCATAAATGTAATCTTCTGGAAAATGTAATCTTTCGCCATTCTCTACTTTTGGCTACGCTCCGTTTGGTCCTGGGTTCATTTCACAGAGACAGTAGGGTAAGCAGCACAAATAAGACAACCAAAACTGGTGTGGCTTGGAAAAAGAGTTTTATATAGAAATAGGTTTATTACATAGGTACAGAACAGAGTAATATAGTGGTTGTTACAGAGCTGCTTCAGTGTGCATCAATGAATCTGTGTGTGTGCATGTGTGAAGTGTGAGAGAGAATAGAGTATATGAAAGACTCTATGTGTGTGCATGTGTGTGTGAGAGATATCAGAGAGAGAGAGAGAGGGGGAGGGGTAAAGAGAAGTGGTTGTCAGAGCCTCATGTCCTTCATGTCTGATGAATAGGGAGAGAGAGAGAAAGAGGAAGTATTTCTGTCCTTTATAGTGAGTTTTCTCCAGCACCTCCCTTTGAGGTCTGCTATTGTTTCCAGCACCTCCCTTTGAGGTCCTGTAGACTAATCTCATCAAGCAAACTAAGACCATCAAGTTCTCTCCTGATTGTCAGTCTCCAGACTTAATGAGGGTAGTTTACCTGATGTGTCTGTAAGACACACCCTCTCCTTGCCATTCTCAGGGGGTCCAAACTGCTTGCACTCCAAGGTCTGGGAACAGCCATGACACCTATGCTAGGCATAATGTCATGCTGATGTATGCTGACAACTGTTCCTCACAGGCGACTTATAAACAAACTGAGCACCCTAGGGATGGATGCTAAAGTTACTGCTTGGGTTAGAAATTGGTTGTGACAAAGAGTACAAGGTGACAAAGAGTACAAGTAAATGGAGCTCACTCTGAGGAGAAGGATGTTATCAGTGGTGTGCCCCAGGGATCTGTCCTTGGTCTGATTCTTTTTAACATCTTTGTTAGTGATATAGCGGAAGTGCTTTCAGGTAAGATTTGCCTCTTTGCAGATGATACCAAAATCTGCAATAGAGTAGACACCCAGGAAGGGGTAGATAACATGAGGAGGGATCTAGCTAAGCTTGAAGAATGGTCTAGAATTTGGCAGCTGGGATTTAATGTTAAAAAATGTAAGGTTATACATGTGGGCCGCAACGATCCAAGGGAGCAATATAGTATAGGGGGTGAAGTACTTTTGTCCATTAAAGAAGAGCGGGACCTAGGCGTGGTTGTGTCTGATGATCTTAAAGTAGCTAAACAGGTAGAAAAGGCGATGGCAAAAGCTAGAAGGATGCTTGGGTGCATACAGAGAGGAATGGCTAGCAAAAAAAAGGAGGTGATAATGTCTCTGTATAAGTCTTTGGTGAGACCTCATTTGGAGTATAGTGTGCAATTGCGGAGACCGCACCTTCAAAAGGATGTGAACAGGATGGAGTCGGTGCAGAGGGTGGCTACTAAAATGATTAGTGGTCTTCATTATAAAGCATATGAGGACAGACTGAAGTATCTTAATATGTACACCTTAGAGGAAAGGCGGGATAGAGGTGATATCATTGAGATTTTTAAATACCTCCGTGGCATAAATGTTCAGGGAGAGAGCCTCTTTATTTATTTATTTTATTTATTTAGCAAGCAATTGTAGCCCGCTCCTTCCAATTGAAAGCAAGTTCTGCTACGAGGGGACATGCGATGAGGGTGAAGGGAGATAGATTCAGGAGTGATATGCGGAAATATTTCTTTATGGAAAGAGTAGTGGATCTGTGGAATAGTCTCCCAGTGAAGGTGGTAGAGATGAGGACAGTAACTGAATTCAAAAAAGCATGGGAAAAACACAGAGGATCTCTAAAGGTAAAAAGGGGACTGTTGTAGTTGTTATGGAAGGACAGACGAGATAGGCCATGTGGTCTTTTTCTGTCATCATATTTCTATTTTATTAATGCCTCTAAAGGTAATGAGGAGGGCTTTGTATGCAATCCTGCAGTTTATTGGAAGCCAGTGTAGGTCCCTTAGGATGGGGGTTATGTGGTCTCTCCTGGATGCTCCGCAGAGGACACGGGCAGCAGAATTCATTGCTAATTGTAGCGGGTATAGGGTGCTCTTGGGGATGCCCGTGGAGTATAATGTCTGCAGAGTCAAAATGGGGTGTTACTAGTGCTTGGAATATTGTGCGGAAATTCATTGGGTCCAACATGGGTCTCAGGTGACATAATGTCTTGATCTTGTAGTATATGGTCTTGACAGTGCTACTTATGTGCGCTGTGAAGTCTAGTTGTTGATCCAGAGTAACACCCAGGTAGCATATGGTGGGCTTGCTTGGAGCTCTGCATCTCTTACTTTTAGGGCCGAGGGGGGTGAAAAGCTTTTGTTCTTCGTGATGAATAGGACCTCGGTTTTTTTGAAGTTTATTCAAAGGTTCTGATTGTGAAGCCAGTCTGTGATTGTGTTGAAGCAGTCCACTAATGCTGTATAGTCAGGACGCATAACATTGATAGGTGTAAACAACAGCACGTCGTCTGCATAGATCAGGCATGAAATTCGAAAGGAGCGGATGATTTCACATATCGGCTGCATGTATATATTAAAGAGCAGAGCAGATAAGGAGGAGCCTTGGGGTACCCCTTGTTTTTGCTGAAATGGTTCAGATGTGTTGGAGCCAATCCTAACTTGTTGCCATTGGTCTTCTAAGTAAGATTTACACCATTCCCATGCAAGGCCTTTGATTCCCTTCTCGTGGAGTCTTGTTAGAAGTTGGTCGTGGTCGACTGAATCAAATGCTGCTGCGATGTCAAAGATTAGCGCGAAGCCCCTTTTGATGTTGTCTATCCCACTGATTAGGGTGTTGGATAGGGAGGTAAGTAGTGTCTCAACTCCATGAGCTGTCGATATGTTGCTGAATCTGTCTCTCAGCCACCTTCTCAAGTATTTTAGCTTGTAGTGGGATGCTTGAGATCGGCCGGTAGGAATCCTCCTTCTGCGGGTCCAGCTGGTTATTCTTTAGCAGTGGTCGTATGGATGTCTGTTTAAGAGCAGATGAGAATATTCATGTTGAGAAGGAAAGTTTTGTGATCTCGGCTATGATTGGGCTGAGTTCCGATTGCATTGATCTGATCCAGTCATTTGGTGCAGTGGTGGTGTTGATGGTGTGTGTCATGGTGTTGTGGCATTGTGAGTATGTGTCATAGAGGGTTGTCTGATGGTGTGCAGGTTTGTGTGATGGGGTGTTCATGTGGCATGTGTGTGTGTGTGTGTGTGTAATGGTATATTTGTGGAAATGCAGGTTTCTCTGTCCCTTGTACTCTTCTCTGTCCTCCTGCACTCACTCCCTCTACCTCCTACCCTATTGCACTCTTTCTTCTCTCTACCTTTTGCCATGCTCCTTCCCTCACTGCCAGCCATCCATACTCTTTCCCTGTCCCTTCTCCTCTCCCTTCTTGCACTCTCCCAGTTTGCATCCCCTCCACTATTTCCTCTGTGACTTCACACTTTTCTTCTCTCCTCTCTCTAACTCCAACTCTTTCCTTATGATCTGTCCCTGTTCAGCTCCTTTCTTTTTCCCTTTAACTCCATCCCTCCCCTTTGCCTTGGCTCCTTCACTGCTCCCTTCTCTATTCCAGTCTTCATTT
This sequence comes from Ichthyophis bannanicus, assembly GCA_033557465.1. Lineage (NCBI taxonomy): Eukaryota > Metazoa > Chordata > Amphibia > Gymnophiona > Ichthyophiidae > Ichthyophis > Ichthyophis bannanicus. The sequence goes on along the minus strand of CM066051.1, from coordinate 21,614,434 downwards.
CTAACCCTGCCTCCTCACCCCTCCCCTCTCTTCTCTATTCTCTTCCTCATTGCTAAATCCTCCCTTCAAACCCTCCCGTCTCTGTTCTTCCTCTCTGTAACGCCACCTTTCACTTGTGCCCTTACCCTCTCTCCGCCCCTTGCCTTCATTGACAGGCCAGAACATGGTGGCAAGGGGGATCTGAGGGGGGACTCTCCTCTCTCTCTTCACTGGCGAAAGGTGAGAATATCTACTGGTGCTTCAGGGGCTGCTGTCCTCTCATGGGCCAGTGAGACCTGGAGCACCCACTGACTTTTGATCTTTTAGACTCTGGGGAAGTCTTGTGCATTTGTTTGATGGCTCATGCATCAGCAAAAAGATGCATAAGAATAGTCAAGATTTACTCACGTGCTGGAACCCCTATAATAGGCACTATTGCTTATGCAAATACACCTAAAATAAAAGATGAAATATCACAAGAATGGTGGTTGAACAGCCTTTGCCCAGCTTTATCCCTCAATACTTCCTTTCCTTCCTGACATAGTCTCCTTGCCTCTAATCCTTTCAGATCGATTTTTTCTTCATTAATTCAAATGCACCCGTATTCTGCTTCTCATTGCTTTTGTGCTAGACCAGATCTCCAGGGGCACCCATTGCCTCACTGGGACCTACAGCAGCAGCAATGGCCTGAAACTACCCCATGATGTTTACCTTAAAACATCAGTGCTGTGGGACTGTCTGCTTTTGCCCCCACCGATGCCAAATTCCTTTTGAATTCTTCTGCCCTGATGCCAACAGGAAGTCGGCATCAGGCGTTGGTGGGGGTGGAAGCATACACTGAGCAGTGCGTTTCCACGTATTATCTACAATGATGCTTAGTTCCTTTCCATGGGTGGTGATTTCTAATGTGAAACCTTGCATCATGTAACTGTTGTTCTTCTCTAGGTGCGTAATTTTGTCCACATTACATTTCATTTGTCATTCTGGCGAAATCAAGACACTAGATGGTTAGCTAGCTGAGTGGAGGAGTAGCCTAGTGGTTGGGGCAAGGTACTTCAGGCCGGAAGGTCGGGGGTTCAAATCCCACTAGAGGACAGAAACTTTGGGCCGGAAGGACTGGGGTTTCTAGTCCCACAGGTGCTCCTTGTGGTCTTGGGCAAGCCACTTAACCCTCCATAGCCCATGTTCCCTGTAAAATAGTTATCTCCAAGTTATAATACCCTGTTCAATGTAATTTCAGTTTGTTCAATGTAAACCGCACTGATGCAGAATAGCGCGGTATATAAGAGAATATAAATAAATAAAATAAATAAATAAATAAAATAAATAAAATACCTAAAGATAGGACAGGTAAAAGGCTGTGCTAATTTTAGGTGTTTTAACTATCCGGTTAGGGGTTCAATATTGTCACCTTCCGTCTAACTAAAATGCTGTCCGAACAAACCAGATATTCAGAGGCAATCACCAAATATGGCCCAGCTCAGAATATCAAGGTTTAAATTGAACAATGCTGGTCACAGCTGATGAATATCTGCTACACACATTTCTGAGTGATAAAAATATAATTCTTTTAAGAAAGGACTGAAGATAGTCATTTTTCACAAGTTTTGCTATGTCCTTGTGATTGATTTTTCTTCCCTCTCCCTGGAATATTTTAGAGATGGCTCCCCTTTTTTAATCTTTGTTTTACTTTTCTTTTGGTTCTTTTTTCAGATTTACAGTATTGCTCTTCTTTTAAATCTTTTTTCTTTGGTTTAGCTAAGGGGTAACATGCTAATTTCCAGAACGTCCCTTTTTCTATAGCCAAAGGTACAGACTGATGTGTCTATAATCAAATTGTTTCTGCAAGGGATCTTTTCTTTACTTTTCAGTCCAAGCTGCTAACTTCTTCATTTTTATGTTTGTATTTAGGCTGCTGCTTTCCATGTCTTCCCTATTTTTAATAGAAGGGTTTAAATGCAATGATGTAGAACAAGAAATAGCAGCTCTGGCCTGATGAAACCACACTCCTCTTGTGTGGAAGGAAAGTGCCCTGCCTTTCAAATGCTGCATGGTTATGGTGTTTTTGCAAACCAAATCTGCTTCCATACCTACTCTGATTTTTATTTCCATTTTAATTATTTTGCACTTCAGTTTAAGATGCATCAGTCTAATAGGGATGTTAAAATATATGATGGTGCTTTTTCGTCCTTTTTTTCTTTACCTGCACTGAGACACAGGATTTAAGTATTTGGAAGGACAGAGTCAACTATAATGTAACAGACAGTTATTTATTTATTAGTATTATTAGATTTAGAGCCTGATTTAAATTCACTTATACATTGAAATATTTATAACACATAAAAAATGAGTGAAAGATCACATAACACAGGTACACTAAAAAAAAATTTTTTTAAACTGCCTCTAATGTTTCGATTGATTTTTATGTTTTTTGGTGCGCTGAATCCAAATCTGGTAACCAATTTGCTCCATCACGTACAGATTTTTTGCTACATTGGGTTACCACTTATGCTCATCATAACGAATCTTCTGAAGAATCAGGGCCAAATTCTCGTATTTTTCTTGGAGAATAACAGAGTGAGCAATAGGAACTGAAGCGAATGTGTTGCCATTATGAAGAAGAACACCTTTTATGCTGTCTTTTGACGAATCAATGAACAGCCGCCATTCAGCAGGATCATACTTGAGTTTAAACTTTTCCATCACTCTGTATATATCGTTGCAAAATACCAAATCTTCCTCTTTGCTGAAATACTTCAAAAATTGTGTCTCGCGGTTGCGGTACCAATAAAAAGTTGTTCCTGGTGACAATAGATTTTTCTGTTTAAGCCGAGAACCTAGCAGTTGGGCAGCATCTTTTGGGAGTCCTAAATCCCGGACTAAATCATTCAATTCAGCTTGAGATAAAAGTTCAGGTTTCGGATCTGGTTCAGTTTCAAACTCGGAAGTACTGGACTCATCAGGAAAAGCCATCTGATGAGTCTCATCATGATCAGAACCGTCCACACAAATATGATCCAAAGATTTTGGTGGTTCAGGCACAGGTACTTCGTTGCTATGAGGCATAGGCCTAATTGCTGAGGGAAGGTTGGGGTAACTTATTACGTTCTTATTTTTTAAGTTGTATCCCTTCACAATGCAAGATCAAAAATAGCAGTCACTGCTGTGGTCTCTCTGTTCACGCCACATCATAGGTATTCTGAAACGAAATGCTTGTTTTTTACCTTTCATCCATAAGCGTAGATCTTCCTCACATGTCTTGCACACTTTGTGAGGAGCCCACGGTTTTTCTTGATCGCCTAACTTCAAACCGAAATAGGCGAAATATACTTTTTTAATAAATGCAGAAATGTTCCTCTGCGGCTTTTTCACAGTATATTCCACACAAATAAAACAAAAATTGTCCGGAGAGTTGACGCAACCTCTGGCTCTGTGAACCATCACAAATACACAGCACTGCAAACTACAACTGTAGTGAACCACTTCGGAATAAAGCTGGATTACGACTCAGCAAACAAAAGGTAATAATGAACTTGCAAGAAACTGAAATTTGACAGGAACGTTCATGTCGCAACCACCGTGTTTGAGCGAGCGAACGAGGCGAGGCGAACAGGAAAGAACATGCGCCAGCGCGAGTACTGGATTTAGCCCCCCGCCTCCCAATTGTCCTGTTAATGTATAAAATGAATACAAAACACTCTAAATATCATGAGGGAGTGTTTCTAGTTAGTTAACCATTACAACCTCTATTTTGGGCCAAGAAAATAAACTGCAGTCGGCTAAAAAGAAATTATGTGAACATTCCTTATATGGGTAAGAAATCTAATTTTGCAAGAAAATGTGACGTGATGGAACATTTTGGCTATTTTTCCTGGATTCAGCACCCCAAAATCTATAGGAATCAGTTGCAAAACTGGAGGCAGTTTTTTGGTAGTGTACCTGTGTAATAGTTAAAGATTTGTATTACTATTGCCTATCATTTTTATGACTTTTATGAACGATGATTCAATCCCATTCTTTTTCCATCCCCTCTTTTTGTTTATGCTTTTTTCCTTTCTACCTATCCCTGTCACCAGAATACTTAAAATACTCTTAGGAATTTCTCTTTCTCACAGCCTGTTATTTGCTTGTGTGCATACAGTGATTTATGATTGCATTTTAAATACACCCCTGATGCTCACTTAAACATCACCAATGAGACAACCAACATCTGGATTTGGCTTGGTAAATAAATGATCTACGTTTACCCTTTCCACTCTATTTATTAATTAATAGACCTCTATCATACTGTATCTCCATTCAGCTGTGTCTTTTCCAGTTTGAAGAGCCTGAACCTTTTAAGCCTTTCCTGATAGGGTTATCCTTCCGAACCCTTTACTATTTGTTGGCTCTTCTCTGTACCTTTTCTAATTCTGCTATTTGTTTTATAAGATATGGTGACCAGAACTGCACACAGTATTCAAGTATGGTCACACCATGGAACGATACCCAGGCTTTATAATATTCTTGGTTAAATTCCCCATTCCTGTGCTTATGATTCCTAGCAATCTATTTGCTTTCTTGGTCGCAGCTGCACACTGAGCAGAGTTTCAATGTATTATCCATGATGGCATTGTGTAACTATATTTTGAGTGGTTCTTCCCTAAGTGCAATTTTTCACAATCCTCTTGTGTTTTAATAACTTTGAAAAATTTTGTGTTTGGAAATTTGATCACCTCACTTGTTCCCATTTCCAGGTCATTTATGAATATGTTAAAAAGCAGCAGGTCCAGAACAAATCCCTGGGGTACTCACTATTCACCTTTCATCATTGAGAAAATTTTCTATTCAGCCCTACTCTCTGTTTTCTATCCTTTAACTATTTCCAGATCCACATTATTACACTGCCTCCTATCCCATGACTTTTTAATTTTGCCAAGAGCCTCTCATGAGGCACCCTATCAAAGACTTTCTGAAAATCTAGCTACACTGTATTAACTTGTTCACGGCCTCTCTGACTTCACCTTTAAACCATGCAGGCGTTTTATGGCCTTCCTTCCACTTTTTTAAAGCATGGAATACATCTGGTCTGGGCTTCCAAGATAGTATTTTTAAAGAACGCCTATGCTGGGCTTCCAAGATAGTATTTTTAAAGAACGCCTATGCTTAACTTTGCAGCTGCTCTTCTTAGTTGTTTTTTGTCTATTTTTCCTTATTTTATCATAGTCTCCCTTTTGAAAGTTAGAAGTAGTTCTGTAGGTGATTGGAGAGATTATGCTGGGGAGACTGTTTTCACTGCAGTGATGGTTGCTGGTGAAGTCTTACCTGGCGCTTTGTTTGATTGGCTCTGCAGAATGACAGCATTGAGGATTCCATCCACTCAGAAGTAACATCATCTGTGGCTGCAATGGGACTCCTATCTAAACACTATTGCTGTTTCACAGCCATAGGAGCATGACCAAAGGGCCACGAGACCAAAGAGCCATGTCCCTTTGGAGCCCATCAGTGCTGCTTGTGGCCTTGGAGACTGCACTGGGTGTTCCTCAGTATAACCAAGTAAGGTAAGAAGATGTCTAGTGCTGTTTCCTCCAATATTGCACTAGGTCCAGTGGACAAGTACATGGTCACGTGCCCACTGCTGGGTCCTCTGGAACTAGAGCTGTAGCCTTGTCTTCCTCTTTCCCTTTGGGGGCTTCATGAGCCCTATAGTAAGAACTTCTACACCCTGCCCTGGGAGCAGACAAATATCTGAGGCTGGGAATGATGTGTCCCCTTCAGTGTTATTAATAGATGGTGGAGTCATTCCAAGTACCTCAGTCTCAGCTGTGGGGATCCAAGATGTTTGTCCTATGCTTAAAGTGATACCAGTGGTGGATGGTGCCTTAGTATCAGAGGATTTCACTAATCTGATACTGATATTTCTTTGAACGATATCTGGTATTTTGTTTATCAGATTAATAATTTGCTTAGTGGAACAAGAGAAGAGGATTCAGGAATTGGAAAATTGAGCCAGGAAGACTGATTCTCAGGTTCAAACATTTCAAGCGGCAAATATTAACTCTATTAAAGATAGTTTCTTCATACTTACTCAGTTGGAACTTTTGGAGAATAATATTCCCAGGAAGAACTTGAGATTTATTAATTTTTCTAGGACTCATTTACCTGCACTTAGGATTTCGTTAGTAAGTATATTTCGGAATGTTTAAAGATTACTGAGGTTGATTCTATTGCGATTTCACATTGTTATGTGACTCCTCGCTCCTCTCTTTCTCCTTTAGGAGCAGAGGTTTCTACTGAAAGGGTTAAAGTCTGAGCTTCTTTGCATTTAACTGAGTTTCTTGAGGATTCTCAGGATGTTATCTCCTCCAGAGGAACTTTGCTTCTTATTTTGCAGTCGGACTTGGATAAGTCTAAAATATTTAAGGCATTTTTGGCATATAAGGAATCATTATTTTGTGGTCAGAAGGTTTCATTCTTCCCAATAAGGCCAGAGCTATTCAATTGCGCAGGAAATATTTTCTGCAATTGAGAGCTTGAATATTGCAATTGGGTGCAATCTTTTTTTTTTCATTTTCCTTGCAAATGCCTTATATCCTACCAGGGTGCTAAATATTTTTTTCAGATCCCTCACAGCTGGAGAGTTTCTTGTTGAGTAAATGTACTGTGTAGTTACCCTCCCTTTTTGGGTTAAATACCTTTATTTTCACCTCTGGGAGAGTTATTTCAGAAGAACAACATAACTGTTGAGTCTCTTTCAGTAAAGTAGTCCTTCCCGGTCTCCTTAAAGTGGGCTATGTAAGCTTTTATTTCTTCTTATTTAGTTTTTTTTTTTTTAGTGTAGCTATTTCTATGGTTTCTTGGCTGTGCATTCTACAGTTTATTTGGAAATTTCTATCAAAACAAAGAAACAAAAAAACTAGTACTGTGGATTTCCTTGCCATCCTTCCTCCATTTGTTAACTCAAATACGTCATGCTATGATCACAATTGACAACTGGCCCCAACACCCTTATCACACACACACCAGATCCTGTATTTCACTAAGAAGTAGGTCTAAAATAGCTTCCCCCTCTTGTCAGTTCATGAACCAGCTGCTGTAAGAAGCAGTCATTTATTTCATCTAGAAACGTTATCTCCCTAGCATGTCCTACTGTGACATTGACCCAGTCAATACCAGGGTAATTGAAATCACACATGATTACTGTGTTGTAACTTTAGTTAGCCTCACTGATTTCTTTTAGCATTTCATCATCCATCTGTTCATTCTGGCCAAGTGGTCGGTAGTACACCCCCACTGCCATCGCCTTCCCCTTTTACTTGGAATTTCTATCCATAGAGATTCTACAGTGTATTGTGTTTCCTGCAAGACTTTATATTTATGTTTCTTTATATATGGCAGCCTAGAGTGGATAAAGACATGAGGGGGAGATGGGAGGGAAGAAAGCAGGGAAACAATGAATGTAGCATTAGGGGAACCAATGGTTCCAAATCTTATGACCTCCCATCTGTGCAGTGTTGTGGAAATTTCCTCAGCGGAGGGAGAAATGTTTATGATACTGTAGAGCTGGAGAGCACTCAGCTGCCTGCCCTGATGGACTCAGAAAGTGTCAGGACTTTTATCAGGCAGGACATGAGGACAAGACATCAAATCAACTATGAAAAGCTTGTGACTTTGGGTTGGATTCATGGAGACCAATAGAAATATCTGACGGCACTAGTTGACTTGAAGACCCCTGTGGGATCGGAGACCCTCAGGGTGGTTGTCTTACCTTGGCTAAAGTACCCCATAATTATAGGCTGAGATTTCCCCAATTTCAAGGATCACTTGTATTTATAGACATCTCAGCAGCATTTGATACAGTACATAACAGCACCCTCTTAAACCGTCTATCATCAATAGGTATAACAGGGGCCCCCCTAAAATGGTTTGCATCATACATATCCAATAGGATGCAACAAGTCCTATTCAACAACGACAAAGCTGTTGCCTTCCCCCAGACTCAGGGGATCCCGCAAGGATCTGCCTTGTCATCTCTACTTTTCAACCTGTATATAAAACCAATCTGTCAGATCTTTCAGAAGTGCAACATCAACTACCACATCTATGCTGACGATGTGATGCTGTACACACGCCTAAACACAACGCAGCCAGATTTCACTCCGTTGGAAAAATGCCTTGACATGTTACAAACATGGCTTCAACAAAACAACATGTCAATAAACCACAAAAAAACAGAGGTCATGTTCATCTCCAAAAAAACAACTTCTCCCCACCCACCACAGTCACCCTCAACAAAAACATATACCATGCGAAGCCTGCAATAAAGTACCTAGGAGTCCTACTAGACAACAACCTTAAGATGAATAACCATCTCCGAACAGTCAACCGAGCCATCTTTTACAAATTAAAAGTCCTCCAACCACTTCGCAGTATCCTAGAAAAATCTGACTTCAGGACTGTCGCACAAGCGCTAATCATTCCACACCTGGACTACTGCAACGCCATTCTCCAAGGGCTTCCGAAGAACACCCTAAATATCTTACAAATGGCTCAAAATGTTGCTGCAAGAATCATCATGGAAAAAAAGGTCATAGATCACATAACACCAGTACTTATGGAACTACATTGGCTCCCTGTAGCCGCCCGTATCATCTACAAACTACTCATAACAACGTTTAAACTCATTCACAATATTGCTCCCTCATACCTTGACAACCTAATCACTAAGCAAGCACACAACAGGAACAGAAGAACCATACATCTCAACACTCTCTGTGTCCCAACCAGCATAAGATCCGTTAAAACAGAAACAAGCAACAGAGCTTTCACCTATGCGGCGCCGATCCACTGGAACCAGCTCCCCTCTGAACTCCGAATGTCAAATAACCTGAATGAATTCAGAAGGAACCTCAAAACTCATTTATTCCAGGCATACTACAACCCAACCTAATTACAGCACCTTACCACAACAAGTTCTCTTCTGCCCACCATAATGACACTCGGAATACACGCAGCATATAGACGACTGATATGTAATCCTGTATATATGTATATTATATCCCCCTCCCACGCACCTTTTAATCTAATGTATATTTAAAGTTGTGAAAAGTATTTAATCTCTAATCCGTGTGCTATGTAATCATTGCTCTAATCAAAATTGTATTCTTAAAAATTAATTGTATTGTACGATACATGATGATTCTGTAAAGTAAACCGCAGCTGATCGTAGGAAGCAGCGGTATATAAATGTTTGCTAAATAAAATAAAATAAATAAATAAATAAATAAGGACCTCTGGAACCAGAGGACAAACAACCCAGAGGGAGAGATGACAGATGATTCTCCAGAACTCTTGCATTTGAATGACCTGGACTTGTTTGTGACAAGCCCCAAGACTCCCAAGTCCCACAAACAGCATCAGTTGGAGAAGGCCTGTTATAAACTGAGCCTGGGGGCAGTTGTAGAAGATGGTTTGGAGGCTGAAGAGTTCCCACAGATAATTCTCCCACAGATAATTCTCAAAATAACCCACCTCCCCGATGGGAATGCCTGGGTCTGGGGACAATTCATCTGAGTGAATGGGAGTAGGGAATCCTAAATCAATTTAATAGAGCCCAAAGGGATGAGAAACCCCATCCCAGCCGTAATATCAAATACTGGTACTTCAGATGCAGGAGCGCTTAAAGAAAGCTGGAGAAACAGTGAGACAGAACCTTGGGAAGACGCAGGGACCCCAGGCCGTGCTTATAATCAAAAGACAGTACAGTGGACTTTTCAACATGTGGACTGGGTACTAGTTTTATTCTCCATGTCGGAGGGTACACTCTACTGTAAATGGCCTATGAGGTGATAGAGCAAGTGGAACCTACTGACTATAAGACTGCGACTTTCTTCCTCATGTCCGGCTGCGCAATCTACCATGTGAACCGTCTGAAGAAATGGACTCCTGTCCTGGCTGCAATAGTCTGAGGAGAACAGTTGGACCTAAAGTGCAGCTACCTTCAGAATCAGACCAGGTTCCATTAAGGGAACCTTTCTCAAATACCCAGAAGACGGATTTGACTGATTGGGTGCGACAGAATAGAGAAGCGTTCTCCTGTATTCCAGCATTGTTTTAGGCCCAAAGATACCAAACGCTAAACTGTAGCTTCCGGCGTGTGCGGCTATCCCCAGATATTCAATGCCAGGGCCAAATATGACCCCAACATTGAATATCCGGGGTTAAGGGTCGTTGGACTGGACTATGCGCCATAGAGGTGCATAGCCTGCCCAACTCAATATCGGGCCTGTGGAATTTAATAAAGGCCTAATTTAAATATCATAGCTTTTTTTTGGGGGGGGGGGCAGTGTTGAAAAAGATATGAGTAAAACATATTAAGCTACATAAAAATGAATTTTGAAAACAGACGAGCCTTTGCATGTTTCACAAAATGCCTACTTTCACCCATTTGAAGAATGGATGAGATCAGGTTGGAGGAGGGAAAGTATACCCAGTGATTGCATTTTCAATTATGATGCATTAAGGAACATTATAGACAGCAGGGGGAAATGGAAATCCAGTTTAATGTCATGACCGAGACAATTCCTGCAGTGTTTTAGAAAAAGCTCTGCAAACGTGGAGGCTTTTGTTTGTAAAATGTGATGAGGAGATGCAGGAGTTCCCGTGTATGTGTCAAGACGAGGAGCCATTTTGCAAATGTGCATGTGGGAAAAATCAATGCCGCAAACTCGGCAGCTTCCACGTGTAGATGAAACCTCTTACACATGGACGATGGTATTTCACAAATTCTGCAGCGTCCACGTGTAGATGACAGCTCTTACACGTGGACGATGGTATTTCACAAACTCGGCAGTTTCCACATGTAGATGACAGCTTTTATACATGGATGATGGTATTTCACAAACTCGGCAGTTTCCACGTGTAGATGACAGCTTTTATACATGGATGATGGTATTTCACAAACACGGCAGCTTCCACGTGTAGATGAAACCTCTTACACATGGACGATGGTATTTCACAAATTCTGCAGCGTCCACGTGTAGATGACAGCTCTTACACGTGGACGATGGTATTTCACAAACTCGGCCGCTTCCACGTGTAGATGACAGATCTTACACATGGACGATGGTATTTCACAAACTCAGCAGCTTCCACATGTAGATGGAAGCTCTTACACATGTACGATGGTATTTCACAAACTCGGCAGCTTCCACATGTAGATGGAAGCTCTTACACATGGACGATGGTATTTCACAAACTCAGCAGCTTCCACATGTAGATGGAAGCTCTTACACATGGACGATGGCATTTCACAATTTTGAAAATCTACGCTTATAAATGTTGCTATCTTAATCTAATTTCAATTTGGAGAGGGATATTTACAACAGGAGATTAAAGAGGATAACCCCTTGTAAAGGGCTGGCTGAAATGGCCACTTTTTAAGAAAGAGAAAGATACCAGGGAGCAGGTATAAATCCTAAAGTGAACAATTTGGCCATTCGCATGTTAATTCCCTATATGAAATAGGGAGTATAGGTGTAGATTTTTGACAGGCCAGGCCACTTCTCAATAATGCCTCCCACACCCCTCTTGCAAATTCTATATAGTGAGGACATCCACATGTAAATGGCCATTTATACATGGATCCCATATCCATGTCTGAGTGTTTGATTCTACACATGGAAATCATGAATAAGGTTTCTAAAATAACCCCCATTATGCAATTTCTGATGAATATGCATGAGAGAGATTTGCATACAATGGAGGCAGTGTACATACAAACCTCTCTCATGCATATTCATTGTGGTGATGCTGAAAACCTGACTGGCTAAGTGTATTCCAAGACCTGGGTTCAGAACCCTTGCACTAAAGCTACCCCCCCCCCCCCCTCATCCTTTCTCTATTTCGGTGGATAACACTATTATCCTCCCTATTTCCTCACCTTGCACCCTTAGGGTCATCTTTGACTTTTCTCTCTCTTTCTCTGCACACATCCGATAGGTAACTAAAACCTGTAGTGGGAGATATTCAAAGCTATTAACGCAGTTATAAAGCTGCTAAGCGCATCAGTCGTGCAGAGCGGGATACTCAGCGGCGCTAACACGACTAGCAATTAGCATTGGAGCATTCCGCGGGCAGCACCTGGCAGTGATCGGGCAGTGGAGATATTGAGCCACTGTCTGGTTATGGCCAAGTGGCAGAAGTTAGGCACATGAAAGGCTGGGCTAACTTTTACCATAGAAGCTAACCGGGAAGAGGCTGAATTTTGCTGCTGCCCCGTTAGCCTCTTTCCTATCCAGCCAATCCGGATATTCAGCACCGGTGGCAGGATATGGCCCTGGCATTGAATATAAGGATTTGAGTGTCAGCAACGATGGTTAGTCACTGAAACATTAGCCGTTGCCGCTGAATATCTGCTCGGAGTTTCTTTCTCTATAATATCAGCAAAATTTACCTCTTCCTTTCTGAACATACTAGAAAGAACCTTATTCACTCTCTAGTCACCTCCCGTTTAAATTATTGCACCTTGCTCCTCGCTGGTCTCCCTCTCGATCATCTCTAATCCATTCACAGCTCAGTCACAAAGCTAAACCTCCATTAGAGACACTCTGCTCACATAACCCCTCTCCTCAACTCACTCCATTGACTCCTATCCAGTTCCACATCCAGTTCAAACTTCTCCTTCTGACCACTCTGCAGCTCCTCAATACCTTTCCTCTATTATCTCTCCTTACACCCCTCCTCAGGAACTCAGCTCTTCAAGCAGACCCCTTCTATCTGAGCCCTTCACTTCCACTGCCAACTGCAGACTGTATTCTTTCCACCTTGCTGCACTGTATGCCTGTAACAGACGGCCAGACCCCTCTAATTAATTAGTTTGTTTCTTTGTTTAGTTTAGTGTTCAGATCTCTCCGTTCCAAGGTGAGTGGCATTCAGGTCCAGTGGGCATTTCCACTATTAAAATCCAGGCTAAACACCAAGCACTTTGTGGCAGATCTTGGATCCTGACCATTTATGCTCTGTGGTCACCCATGTAGAGGAGGAGGAGCCTAATGGTTAAGAACACTGGCTTGAGAACCCAGAAACCAGGGTCCAGTTCCCACTAGCACTCCTTGTGCCCTTAGGCAAGTCACCCAACCCTCCATTGCCTCAGAAAAATCCAAGTTATCAATGTCCCTGTTTAATGCACATTATCAAGTTTAGGTTTCAATGTAAAGCACCTTGATTGAAATGATAAAGCAGTACATAAATCCTGTTAAATAAAATAAATAAATGTGTCATGGTCATCTCTACTTCCCTCTCTATTGTGTGCCTGCCTTGCATAGGTTGTAAACTCTATATAGCAGGGACTGTCTCTCATGTGTGTCATGACCATCTCTACTTCCCTCTCTGTTGAGTGTCTGTCTTGCTTAGGTTGTAAACTCTATATAGCAGGGACTGTCTCTCATGTGTGTCATGACCATTTCTACTTCCCTCTCTGTTGTGTGTCTGTCTTGCTTAGATTGTAAACTCTATATAGCTGGAGCTGTCTCTCATGTGTGTCATGACCATCTTTACTCCCCTCTCTGTTGTGTGCCTGTCTTGCTTAGTTTGTAAACTCTATATAGTAAGAGCTGTCTCTCATGTGTATCATGACCATCTCTACTTACCTCTCTGTTATGTGCCTGTCTTGCTTAGGTTGTAAACTCTATATAGCAGGAGCTGTCTCTCCTGAGTGTCATGACCATCTCTACTTCCCTCTCTGTTGTGTGCCTGTCTTGCTTAGGTTGTAAACTCTATATAGCAGGGACTGTCTCTCATGTCTGTCATGACCATCTCTACTTCCCTCTCTGTTGTGTGCCTGTTTTGCTTAGGTTGTAAACTCTATATATCAGGGACTGTCTCTCATTTGTGTCATGACCATCTCTACTTCCCTCTCTGTTGTGTGCCTGTCTTGCTTAGGTTGTAAACTCTATATAGCAGGAGCTGTCTCTCATGTGTGTCATGACCATCTCTACCTCCCTCTCTGTTGTGTGCCTGGCTTGCTTAGGTTGTAAACTCTATATAGCAGGAGCTGTCTCTCCTGTGTGTCATGACCAACTCTACTTCCCTCTCTGTTGTGTGCCTGTCTTGCTTAGGTTGTAAACTCTATATAGCAGGAGCTGTCTCTCATGTGTGTCATGACCATCTCTACTTCCCTCTCTGTTGTGTGCCTGGCTTGCTTAGGTTGTAAACTCTATATAGCAGGAGCTGTCTCTCCTGTGTGTCATGACCATCTCTACTTCCCTCTCTGTTGTGTGCCTGTCTTGCTTAGGTTGTAAACTCTATATAGCAGGGGCTGTCTCTCCTGTGTGTCATGACCATCTCTACTTCCCTCTCTCTTGTGTGTCAGTCTTGCTTAGGTTGTAAACTCTATATAACAGGGACTGTCTCTCATGTGTGTCATGACCATCTCTACTTCCCTCTCTATTGTGTGCCTGCCTTGCATAGGTTGTAAACTCTATATAGCAGGGACTGTCTCTCATGTGTGTCATGACCATCTCTACTTCCCTCTCTGTTGAGTGTCTGTCTTGCTTAGGTTGTAAACTCTATATAGCAGGGACTGTCTCTCATGTGTGTCATGACCATTTCTACTTCCCTCTCTGTTGTGTGTCTGTCTTGCTTAGATTGTAAACTCTATATAGCTGGAGCTGTCTCTCATGTGTGTCATGACCATCTTTACTCCCCTCTCTGTTGTGTGCCTGTCTTGCTTAGTTTGTAAACTCTATATAGTAAGAGCTGTCTCTCATGTGTATCATGACCATCTCTACTTACCTCTCTGTTATGTGCCTGTCTTGCTTAGGTTGTAAACTCTATATAGCAGGAGCTGTCTCTCCTGAGTGTCATGACCATCTCTACTTCCCTCTCTGTTGTGTGCCTGTCTTGCTTAGGTTGTAAACTCTATATAGCAGGGACTGTCTCTCATGTCTGTCATGACCATCTCTACTTCCCTCTCTGTTGTGTGCCTGTTTTGCTTAGGTTGTAAACTCTATATATCAGGGACTGTCTCTCATTTGTGTCATGACCATCTCTACTTCCCTCTCTGTTGTGTGCCTGTCTTGCTTAGGTTGTAAACTCTATATAGCAGGAGCTGTCTCTCATGTGTGTCATGACCATCTCTACCTCCCTCTCTGTTGTGTGCCTGGCTTGCTTAGGTTGTAAACTCTATATAGCAGGAGCTGTCTCTCCTGTGTGTCATGACCAACTCTACTTCCCTCTCTGTTGTGTGCCTGTCTTGCTTAGGTTGTAAACTCTATATAGCAGGAGCTGTCTCTCATGTGTGTCATGACCATCTCTACTTCCCTCTCTGTTGTGTGCCTGGCTTGCTTAGGTTGTAAACTCTATATAGCAGGAGCTGTCTCTCCTGTGTGTCATGACCATCTCTACTTCCCTCTCTGTTGTGTGCCTGTCTTGCTTAGGTTGTAAACTCTATATAGCAGGGGCTGTCTCTCCTGTGTGTCATGACCATCTCTACTTCCCTCTCTCTTGTGTGTCAGTCTTGCTTAGGTTGTAAACTCTATATAACAGGGACTGTCTCTCATGTGTGTCATGACCATCTCTACTTCCCTCTCTATTGTGTGCCTGTCTTGCTTAGGTTATAAACTCTATATAGCAGGAGCTGTCTCTCATGTATGTCATGACCATCTCTGCCTCCCTCTCTGATGTGTGCCTGGCTTGCTTAGGTTGTAAACTCTATATAGCAGGGACTGTCTCTCATGTCTGTCATGACCATCTCTACTTCCCTCTCTGTTGTGTGCCTGTCTTGCTTAGGTTGTAAACTCTATATAGCAGGGACTGTCTCTCATGTGTGTCATGACCATCTCTACTTCCCTCTTTGTTGTGTGCCTGGCTTGCTTAGGTTGTAAACTCTATATAGCAGGAGCTGTCTCTCCTGTGTGTCATGACCATCTCTACTTCCCTCTCTGTTGTGTGTCTGTCTTGCTTAGGTTGTAAACTCTATATAGCAGGGACTATCTCTCATGTGTGTCATGACTATCTTTACTTCCCTCTCTGTTGTGTGCCTGTCTTGCTTAGGTTATAAACTCTATAAAGCAGGAGCTGTCTCTCATGTATGTCATGACCATCTCTGCCTCCCTCTCTGATGTGTGCCTGGCTTGCTTAGGTTGTAAACTCTATATAGCAGGAGCTGTCTCTCCTGTGTGTCATGACCATCTCTACTTCCCTCTCTGTTGTGTGCCTGTCTTGTTTAGGTTGTAAACTCTATATAGCAGGAGCTGTCTCTCATGTGTGTCATGACCATCTCTACTTCCCTCTCTGTTGTGTGCCTGTCTTGCTTAGGTTGTAAACTCTATATAGCAGGGACTGTCTCTCATGTCTGTCATGACCATCTCTACTTCCCTCTCTGTTGTGTGCCTGTCTTGCTTAGGTTGTAAACTCTATATAGCAGGGACTGTCTCTCATGTGTGTCATGACCATCTCTACTTCCCTCTCTGTTGTGTGCCTGTCTTGCTTAGGTTGTAAACTCTATATAGCAGGAGCTGTCTCTCATGTATGTCATGACTATCTCTGCCTCCCTCTCTGATGTGTGCCTGGCTTGCTTAGGTTGTAAACTCTATATAGCAGGAGCTGTCTCTCCTGTGTGTCATGACCATCTCTACTTCCCTCTCTGTTGTGTGCCTGTCTTGTTTAGGTTGTAAACTCTATATAGCAGGAGCTGTCTCTCATGTGTGTCATGACCATCTCTACTTCCCTCTCTGTTGTGTGCCTGTCTTGCTTAGGTTGTAAACTCTATATAGCAGGGACTGTCTCTCATGTCTGTCATGACCATCTCTACTTCCCTCTCTGTTGTGTGCCTGTCTTGCTTAGGTTGTAAACTCTATATAGCAGGGACTGTCTCTCATGTGTGTCATGACCATCTCTACTTCCCTCTCTGTTGTGTGCCTGTCTTGCTTAGGTTGTAAACTCTATATAGCAGGAGCTGTCTCTCATGTATGTCATGACCATCTCTGCCTCCCTCTCTGATGTGTGCCTGGCTTGCTTAGGTTGTAAACTCTATATAGCAGGAGCTGTCTCTCCTGTGTGTCATGACCATCTCTACTTCCCTCTCTGTTGTGTGTCTGTCTTGCTTAGGTTGTAAACTCTATATAGCAGGGACTATCTCTCATGTGTGTCATGACTATCTCTACTTCCCTCTCTGTTGTGTGCCTGTCTTGCTTAGGTTATAAACTCTATATAGCAGGAGCTGTCTCTCATGTATGTCATGACCATCTCTGCCTCCCTCTCTGATGTGTGCCTGGCTTGCTTAGGTTGTAAACTCTATATAGCAGGAGCTGTCTCTCCTGTGTGTCATGACCATCTCTACTTCCCTCTCTGTTGTCCGCCTGTCTTGTTTAGGTTGTAAACTCTATGTAGTAGAAACTGTCTCTCATGTGTGCCATGACGATGACCATCTCTACCTCCCTCTCTGTTGTGTCCAGGTTGGAGGTGCAACCCGTGTTTAGCCCTCATCATGAGTCGGATACCAGCACTTCCGCATGTATGTAGCATTTGTGTGGGGAGCAGTGGATGGGGACAGGAGAGGGTGGTGCAGGGGCAGAGCGAGGCGGTGCGGGGGAGGGGCCGTCTGCTGGGGTGTACATAGGTGATTCAGCTCATGCCTTTCTATGTCCCCCGGCACCTACCTAGATGCCCAGCTTATTTCACTACAAGGATGGAATAAGTGCCTGGCTTGGTGAAGATTTAATGCTACAGCCCCCCCAGCCCCATTGCACTGCAGTAGCATGGCACTGGCCACCTGATCCAAATGTAGGGGGCCCCTATTGAGGGTCAGATGGCAGTGTGGCCGTGCCTCACATTCTCCCAGGGATTCATTGTCTCTGGCTGGATGTACCAGTGTCATGACGACAGGACGCCACTGCACCAGCACACCAGGCAGATCCAGGAATGAATCGCAGCTTGGAATTAGATGCATGCCATCTATGTGCCCAATTCCACAATTGCATGGAACGTGTAGCTCCTGTGGTTGCAGAATCAGGTATAAGTTGATGGCTCAGACATGCACCCGATGGAATCGGCCTCCACGTCCCCAGTTCATCACCTACGTGTATCTTTAACTTTCCTCTAGATCCTACATGTTTTGTTGTCCGTCTATAATGAAATTGTAAGTTCTGATGAGCAGGGTCCAGCTTTTACATGGATTTTTAGAATGATGTGTGCTCCTTGTAGCGTTATTGAGATGATGATTAGTAGTAGTAGTAGCAGTAGATTATTTGTTTGCCCCCAATGAAAATATTTTCATGACTCTCAATCTTGTCCAATATAATAAGAAAGTAGAACCACTCGTATGACTGACTGTCAAACTGGTTTAATAACTACTACTACTACTGATCATTTGTATGGTAACATCTAATTTTATTAAGTGCAAAATATGTTCTATTTTTTTCTGCAGATGATCATGTAAATTGGAGACCATCTTGCTTGATTAGATGGATAACACCTATATAGCTTAGCATGTCCTGTTTTTTTTTTATTTGTACAGCATTAATGGTCTCCAAACACATTAGGTATCCAAGCAATGACAAAGGAGTCTTTCTCCTACGGGGTACCCTCTACATACAGTAGAATATAAAATCTTCCCTTTTAAATCTAACCCATTGGGTACTCACAGCGTGTACACATCACTATAAATACCTTAAAATATGTATCTATTGTGTATGAATTTGAATGTAATGGCAGAAGAGCCAAACAAAACCTTTGTTAGTCTGTGATTCTTTCTTTAATAAAATGAACAATTTCCATTCCTCTAAGTCTTTACATCTCTTTTTAGGTACTTTCTGCTGTTCTTCTCAGGTCTCAGAAGAATCATGTAGCATTTGGGGATGAAGATACAGCCCAGCAGTCCTGCGCTGGAGGCCTGGATAGCAAAGATCTCCACTGCCACCATGTACTTGCCCCTGGTGCTCAGGTATGTTGGGATGAAGGAGATCCAGACACTGCAGAACACCAGCATGCTGAAGGTGATGTACTTGGCCTCATTGAAACTGTCAGGTAGATTTCTTGCAAAGAAAGCTATGATGAAGCTGATACCAGCCAAAAATCCCAGATAACCCAGAACAGAATAAAATGCAACTATTGACCCTTCATTACATTCAATTAATACTATTCCAGTATCCGATTGATAGTTATGATATGGAAAGGGGGGATCCGTGCTCAACCATACGAGGCACAGAAGGGCTTGTAGAAGAGAAAAGCAAATGACAATAGAGTTTGACACAGTGGAACCCATCCAGTTCCGGAGCTTACTTTTGGGCTTGGTGGCATTGAAAGCAATGACTACAGTGATGGTTTTTGCCAGTATGGAGGAGAGAGAGATGGAGAAAGTGATCCCAAAGGCAATCTGTCTTACCATGCAGCTTAACTTATCAGGATGGCCAATGAATATCAAGGAACACAGGAAACAGAACTTAAGGGAAACCAGGAGAATATAGCTGAGGTTCCGGTTGTTGGCTTTCACTATGGCAGTATGACGGTATTTAATGAAGATTCCCAAAATGACAGCAGTGATAAAATAGAAGAACATGCTGATGAACGTCAAAGTGATCCCCAGAGGCTCCTCATAGGACAGGAAGGATTTCATTTTTGGGATACAGGCATCTCTCTCCTGATTGGACCATTCGTCTTCTGGACACTTCATACAGTTATCCATATCTGAGAACGAAGAATATTGTCTTAGTTTCTCACATATTCGTGCAATACCACTTTAATGATAAAAATACGGATGTTTTGATATATATCAGCTAGTCACTTGGAGACAAGCGCGATTGATATAAAGATACCTTGCTGATGACGGTTCTTAGCACATCTGACAGTGCCTCCCTAAACTTTAAACCTCAGGTATATTCCCAGCTTGCCAATTCCTTAATTTGGCCCTGGCTAGGGTAACAGAATCTATCCAAAAATATAGATAGCAACCAATAAGAAAGCAATGAATTCAGTCAGAAGCTTTTATTGTGTATAACATAGTAACATATGAGGGTTGTCCAGAAAGTAATGCCCCACATTATTTTTCACGGAGAGTTTTCATTCAAAATGTATAAAAATCACTCACAGTATAATTTAATGTGTCCTTATCGCATATTATTTTTCTACATAATCTCCAACATCTACAGCCTTACGCCAGCGAGAAACGGAGCTGGATTAGCGAGTCTCGTAAATCTTGTGAGTACCAAGGTGCATGTTCACGTCTTGATTGTTTCTTGGTGTTGGCTGGTTGGTGTGCAGCCTCCTTGAGCATATAGTTCCAGTTTGATACTAGATCGTCAGGGTCTGTAGAGTTGTTGGTGAGGAGAGGCAATATTTTCTCAAGGACTTCATTCTTATCAAAAGGTTGATATCGTGTAGTCGTGTTTCTAATGTTACGCTGAGTATTTTTACAAATGTTGCTGGGGTGAATATTGGGTAATTCAAAGAGAAGTAAGTTGTGATCTGACCAAGGGATGGGTGTTATTGAGGTCAACAGGTTCTCGGTGGAGTTGAAAGCAGCGTGGGGTGCGAAAATCAAGTCAAGTTTGTTTCCTTTGTTGTGGGTGGGAGCATCAATTAATTGGCTGTAGCCAAGTTGGTTCATTGCAACAAGGAAGGCTGATGAGTGCGAGTCATGTAGGGATGGCAGATTGAAGTCGCCTAATAACCAGTTTAGGGTGCGGGGGTTGGTAGGGTTACCAGCAATGTTGATTATGGAAGGAAGGTCATCTGGCGATGGCGTGGGAGCTCGGTATAAGAGGTTGATGGTAGAGGTGTCATTTGTTATAGAGAGTGTGTCGAGGTGAGTTGTACTTGTGGTGCTACTTAGTCTAAATTGGAGTGAAGATTTGGCAATAATGAGAGTACC
This sequence comes from Ichthyophis bannanicus, assembly GCA_033557465.1. Classification (NCBI taxonomy): domain Eukaryota; kingdom Metazoa; phylum Chordata; class Amphibia; order Gymnophiona; family Ichthyophiidae; genus Ichthyophis; species Ichthyophis bannanicus. The sequence goes on along the minus strand of CM066051.1, from coordinate 21,593,607 downwards.
ACCTCCCCTTTGATTGGTTCTGTGACAAGCAAAGAAGGAGTATCCTGGGGGTGTCATCTGGTTAAGGATGACGTTGTCGCATGAAGATAGCCATGTTTCAGTTATCATTAGTAGGTCGAGGTTGTGGTGAGATATAAGATCGATGGCTATGGGCCATTTTGATCGTATGGATCGGGCATTTGCAAGTGCGCATCTAAGGCGGGTGTGCTGATTGCGTTTTTCGGATTTGATGTTGTTAAAGGTTTGTAGTGGGATATGTAGAAGGTGTGACTGGCGTGTATAAGATTTTGTAGTAGTGTGGTGAGGGGTTTCAAAACTTCTCCTTGCGTTGTAGTGGAGGATAGGAATATAGTTGGTACCGGGGTTTAGCGTGTGGGTCAAGGTGGGGACCCAGGAGGCCAATATCTTTATCTTTATCTTTATTTACATTTAATATACCACCCTTGTCGAAACTTGAGGGCGGTTTACAATAAAATAATAAATAAAAGCATTAAAAAGAAAGGAAATCCATTAAAATAAGGAAAAGATGGACCAAAGAGGTCACAACACAGGACAAGCACTAAACAAACCAGACAAACCGTACGTAAACAAGAGCAGACAAAAACGATTGGACAGGGCTACTGGGAGGGGAGATCAAATGCCTGCTGAAACAAATGAGTTTTGAGTAGACTTTTGAAATGTTGGTAGGAAGATTCAAGACGAAGAGAGGAAGGTAGAGAATTCCAGAGTGAGGGGCCCAAGAAGAAAAAAGCAGCATGACGTGTCTGCTCAAGGTGAGCTCGAGAAGGGGGGGGAAGAAACAAGCGGTTAGCATGCAATGACCGGAGCTGCCAATAGGGAGTGTGGAGAGAGACCAAATTTGCTAAGTACTGAGGATTAGAAGTGTGGATTACTCTATGTAACATTATAAGCACCTTGTATTTAAACCGAAAGTGCAGAGGGAGCCAGTGTAGTCGAAACAAAAGGGCTAATATGATGGACATGGATGGTACGGTGAGATGCATGATGCTTGTATATGGTGATTATGTATTTAATCGAGGTGAGAGCTTATGCGGGAACCTTGTGAAAACGCTAAGTGTCAGTGCTGGATTTCTGTCATAGCTTATGTAAGGAAGAGAAAAGGTGATTAGGATTTTTGTCTGCAGAAGTGGTGGTAAAGGGCAGCACGTAGTAGAGGGACCAATAGCAATAGGCAAGGGTAACACTGAATAATACAATAACAATTATACTGAATGCTACCGTGGCAATAGGCAGGGTTACACTGAATGTTACAGTGGTAATAGGTAAGGATAACACTGAATGCTAAAATAAGCAATTACACTGAATGCTACAGTGGCAATAGGCAAGGTTACCATAAGTGTTAAAGTAACAATTTGAGATGAAATGTGTGACAAAGAGGCAATGCCGCAACATGTGGTACTGCTAGGATATAGTGAGGATTTAGGAAATAGGACCGTAGCTGAGGCAGTAGCAAATTTGTTACCAATATGTGTTACAATATGCAAGCATCGAAAAGTAACGGTTGCAAGTAAGTGAGGTTTTACACTAGAGTTCTTGGCTAAGTTGGAGCATATAAGCGATAATCGTATTGCACAAGATGTTGGCGTTCGTGGTAATATGTGACTGTGGTGTGATGGGTATACCCTTTGGAGATGGCTTGCTAGCCAGCACCCAAGGGTATACCAATTTCCACTGCACGCTGGCAAACATGGGCTGTCAGGAGTTCAATAGCTAGAGCAAAGAGAAGAGGAAATAGGGGGCAATCCTGTCTAGTGCCTCTCCTGAGACAGAAAGGAGCAGAAAGAAAGCCATTTACCAAAACAGAGGCCTGGGATCTAGCATACAGGGCAGATATGCAGTCCAAAAGGAGGATCCAAAGCCAAAAGACTTTAGGATTTCAAATAAATAAGGCCATTCCACCTTGTCAAAAGCATCTAACAACATTATAGCATATTGCTCAGACTTAGATCGAAGACCATGGACAACATTGATAAGCCACAGAACATTTTCAAAACCATAGCATTGTTTGATAAACCCGTCACTTCCGGGGCAGAGTGGCAGTACCATCCGCTGGGTAAGCTCGCCAGAATTAACCAGCAGAGAACCCCCAGCTGCTGCTTCGGTCTTCTGCACTGGCTGGACTGGAAGAACTGGATCCGCTGGCTAAGAGAGACATTGGGCCCATGGGTAGGTGAAGGGTCTCCTTCCACCCCCACCCTACCCAACAGGCCACCTGGAGTCTTCTTCACAACGGGCTTCACGAAAAAGTCCATGGGCCCGCTAATCTCAGACTTTTCTGCCTGCAATTTTGCCTTCCTTTTACGTGATATGTGTGGCATGGAAAACAGCAGAAAGGTAAAACAAAGCAAAAAGGAAAGGCACATTCAGAAGGATCACTGCCGCTACCATCTTCCTCCTCACAAACCACATATCTATGTGAGAGTGGCTATTGTGAACCTGCGAAAAATAAGTTTAATCCCATACGTGGGCATGAGAAGTCCGCCAAGCATCGCAAAGATCTAGGCTCAATAGCGTGTCAACTAGCTGGTAAGCTGGTTTAGAAATCGAGAATCTCATACCGATGTGATCTAATGGAGTCATCACATAATTAAAATCCCCTCCAAGCAGAATCTGACCTTGGTGTAGAGGCTGCACAGCCTCAGAAATTTCCCGAAGAAAGTTGCCAATCAGTAAAGGAGGTATATAGACATTAACTAAGATAAGTATGGAGTCATGGAGAATGAGTAATTTACCCTCTGAGTCACTATACTCATTGATCAACTGAAATGGGCATGTGTGAGAAATGAGAATTGCCACCTCACACTTGCAAGAGATAAAATTGGCAACAAAGATCTGGGAGAACGTAAGGGGAAAAAAATTTAAAATGGTACTGCCCCGCAAAGTGAATCTCTTGTAAGAAGACAATATCTGCTTTCTCACGAAGGATCTGGACCAGGAGCCGATGGTATTTAACCGGTTTATGTAGCCCATGGATATTCCATGAAATAAGTTTAATTATAACTAGAGAAAGTGTATATCAAGGATAGAAAGTCCCCTGAAGAGAGAAAAACACCCTCTCCAAAAAGAAGTCTCTTCCTGACCCTTACAGCTGATCCACCATAAGACCTTCCTCATGTCCAAACCGACCAGCCGTAACAACCCACCCATCCTCTACACTCATCCGAACCCCCCCCCCCCACCCTCCACCCATTGTATCTTTAAAGGATGGAATCAGAAAATAGCAAAGAACAACCAAAAACCCTGACACAGAAACTGCAAAATAAGACAGCACTTCTCTTAGGGTCACAGACCCCTCCTCCAATCCAAATCACTTACAATGCAAATTCCCAGCAAAAAATAAGTTCTTCCTGCACTCATTGCTTCCCAACCACTCTCATACATCACCCAACCCACTCAACCAAACCTCCATCCCATGCAGGGCTGGCCTGTCCATTGAGCAAGAATGCACAGGGCCCCACATTTCAGGGAGCCCCGCGCCAACAACATTCTGCATTGAAGACCGACAGGCAGAGTGGCCTCTAACAGCTGCCGAGGTGAAGCACGTCTTTTACCGTCACTTCGGCAGCTGTACTGACGTTTAGAATGCTACCACGCCAAGCACGGGAAACAGGAAGTCCCCTTTGACCTCAGCATGGCAGAGTTCTAAATGTCAGTACAGCTGCCGAAGTGAAAAGAAAAGGCGTGCTTCACTTCGGCAGCTGTAGAGGTGAGCTGGGGCCTCTCCATCTCCCTCTTAGCTAGCCATGGGGCTCTTCGGGAGTGCGGGGGAAGGGCTTGGACTGTAAATGGGCTGGGGGGGGGGGCATTACTAGGACTGGAAATGGGCTGTGGGGGGTTACTAGGACTAAAAATGGGCTGGAGTTACTAGGACTAGCTATGGGCTGCGGGGTTGCTAGGACTGAAAATGGATTATGGGGGGGGAGGGGTTACTAGGATTGGAAATGGGCTATGGGTGTTGCTAGGACTGAAAATGGGCTGGGGGATTGCTAGGACTGGAAATGGGCTGTGAGGGGTTGCTAGGACTGAAAATGGGTTGTGGAGGTGGTTACTAGGACTGAAAATGGGCTGGGAGGGTTACTAGGCTAGATATGTGCTGTGAGGTTGCTAGGACTGAAAATAGGCTGGGGGTATTGCTAGGACTGAAAATGGACTGTGGGAGATGGGGGGGGTTACTAGGACTGGAAATGGGCTGGGGGTGTTGTTAGGACTGGAAATGAGCTGAGTGGAGGGGGGCTTGAACTGCAAATAGCTGATGGAGAGGGGGGCTTGGAATGGAAATGGACTGTTAGGGGAGGGAGCTAGGACTGGAAATGGATTGAGGAGGGAAGGCTTGAACTGCAAATAACTGATGGGGAGGGGCTTGGACTCGAAATGGGCTGTGGGAGGGGAGCTAGGACTGGAAATGGGCTGAGTGGGGGGGAGATAGGGCAGGAAATGGACTGATGGAGGGGCTAGTATAGGACTGTCACTGACTGTTGGGGGCTAGGATTAGTTGTATTTAGTATTCATGACTGAAGTGGTATTTAAAGGTATGGAAGAATTGAAGGAAATATCGATACATCGGGAAGATGTATTACAACTATTAGATAAACTGAAGAGTAGCAAATCACCTGGGCCGGATGGTATACATCCAAGGGTGTTGATAGAACTGAAATATGAGATTGCAGACCTGCTATTAGTAATCTGTGAACTACCATTAAAATCATCTCTTAAACCTGACGATTGGAGGATTGCCAATGTAACACCAATTTTTAAAAAGGGTTCTAGGGGTGATCCAGGAAACCACAGAACGGTGAGCCTGACATCAGTATTGGGAAAAATGGTAGAAACCATCATAAAGAATAAAATTACTCAGCATGTAGATAGTCATGGCCTAATGGGAGACAGCCAACATGGCTTTAGACAAGGAAGATCTTGTCTTACTAATCTGTTATGTTTTTTTGAAGGTGTGAATAAACAGGTGGACAAAGGTGAGTCGGTTGATATAGTGTATCTGGACTTTCAGAAAGCCTTTGACAAGGTCCCTCATCAGAGACTTTTGCCAAAACTAAAGAGTCATGGGATAGGAGGCAGTGTACTACTGTGGATCAGGAACTGGTTAAAAGATAGAAAGCAGAGGGAAGGGCTAAATGGCCAATTTTCCCAATGGAGAAAGGTGACTAGTGGTGTATCCAAGGGATCTGTGCTGGGTCCACTGCTTTTTGACATATTCATAAATGACCTGGAAAGTGGAATAACGAGTGCGGTTATCAAATTTACAGATGACACAAAACTATTTAAAGTTGTTAAAACCCAAGAGGATTGTGGAAAATTGCAAGAGGATCTTGATAAATTGGAAGACTGGGCATCAAAATGGCAGATGAAATTTAATGTGGACAAGTGCAAAGTTATGCACCTAGGGAAAAACATCCCAAACTATGGTTACACAATTCAAGATTCCACATTAGGAACCACCATCCAGGAAAAAGATTTAGGTGTCATTGTGGATAACATGTTAAAACTCTCGGCCCAGTGTGCAGCGGCGGCCAAGAGAGCAAATAGAATGCTAGGTATCATAAGTAAAGGAATGGAGAATAAAACAAAACATATTATAATGCCTCTATATCATTCCATGGTGAAACTGCACCTTGAATATTGTGTGCAATTCTGGTCGCCGTATCTTAAAAAGGATATAGCGATTTTAGAAAAGGTTCAGAGAAGAGCCACCAAAATGGTAAAGGGGATAGAAGGATACTCCTATGAAGAAAGGCTAAAAAGGTTATGGCTGTTTAACCTGGAAAAGATACGGCTGAGGGGAGATAGGATAGAGGTTTATAAATTAATGAATGGAGTGGAATGGGTAAACGTTTACATTATCAGAATATAGAAAGACTAGGGGACATGCAATGAAGCTACAGGGTAAACTATTTAAGACTAATAAAAGAAAATATTTTTTCACTCAACGTGTAATCAAACTCTGGAATTTGTTACCGGAGGATGTATTAAAGGCTGTTAGTGTAGGGGGGGGGGCGGAGCCTGATGCCGAGCAGGAGAGACGGCTAGAGTGAGAGCTCCGGAGGGACCTGCCTAGAAATCCGGTTTAATCCTGACCACGTGAAATTTTGGAAAGTGCTTGCAGTGTCGGAAGCCGCCCGGAGATGTCTGCTGCAAAGCCAACTAAAATAGACTTTAATACGGGGCAGAATCCTGGCGTTAAACGCTCTAAAACTGAACCCCCGTCGCCGCAAAAGATGGCGGCACGCTCAGAAAACCAAGAGGCACTACAAGAGCTTCTAGTTGAAGTGCGTGGGATTGGGGAGCAGGTCAGAGCCAACGGGGAAGCGTTAGCGCTGGTGAGAGAGGACACTGTGGCACTCAGAACCAGCATGTATGCTTTATCTCTGAGGCAGGACAAAGTTGAGCAGGTGGTGGCAATCCACGATGAGAGACTGAAAGAATTAGATAAGCAGGCCAGAAAGATCCGGGCCCTGCAGAAGGAGCTGGAAGAGGGGAACAACAGAGCGAGACGAAACAACCTGAGAATTGTCGGTGTTCCTGAGGGCGCGGAAGGCAAAGACATGGTTGGATTTCTCTGAAAGATGATTCCGGAGATCCTGCATCTTACTTTTGAATATCCCTTTGAGATAGACCGGGCCCATCGGGTGCCCTCTCAAATTCAGCCTGGTAACAAAAGGCAGCGGCCCATTATTTTGAGAGCCCTTCGCTTCCAACAAGTTGCTCAAATTGTTGAGGCTGCACGTTCGTGTCCCAACGCTACATTTGAAAGTTATAAGATATATTTCTTTCCGGATTTTGCAAAAGCAACTGCTGATAGGAGACAAAGTTTTCTTTCATTGAGGCCGCGCCTGCAACAGCTCCAAGCAAGATTTGGCCTGCTCTACCCGGCACGTATGAGGGTGACACTTCATAATCAGACTAAAACGTTTGAAGAACCTGATGCACTTCGACAGTTCTTGGAAGATCGTGAAAGCCTGCATATGCGCTGAAGCAGTGACTGTTCTATCTCCATGGTTGGTTTGATAAGCTGCTATTGTTCCGTGGATTCGGACCATGGCGGCTTAATTGCAGCTGATGGTAAACTGATTGAGTAATTACTTATTGATGCTGTGTGTATTGTTTAAAGTTACTAGTATTTGCTGTGGGTACTAGCCGTTGGGTTATGTGTATTAGAATCATGAGGCTAGCAGGTAGCCTAAGCGGCTATAATCATGGTGGGTGGAAGGGTGTGTGCCATAACTGTAAGAATGTATAATGACTGCGCAGCGGCTTCCTAGGAATTGGTAGATGATATTAGCATTGGCGGCTGTGCCGTCACTGTTCCCACTGGGCTCACCAGTCACATGGGGGAGGGTTCTCTGTCCTCTGGGGCCTACGGGGAAAGGGTGTAATATACTAACTGAGCCGGGAAGGTGGAGGGTGCAAGGTGCCAATCTGAGGGGGACAAAGGATAAGGGCCGTTTCAGAAAGGCTGGAACTGTGTGGACAACCCTAACGGTCTTATATGTAGTAACTCGCCTGTGGCGCGCTTAGAATACTTTCTTTTAATGTCAAGGGTATCAATAGCCCCATTAAAAGAAAGAAAATTCTTCATTATGCGAGACAGGAAAAGGCTGACATCCTGTTATTGCAGGAAACACACTTGTGCCAGACTGAATCGCTTAAGCTCCATATTAAGCCGTTTACTCTGGCGGCTTACTCTGCTGCTGTCAACAAAAGGAATGGAGTAGCCATTCTGGTCAAAACGTCCCTCCAGCCAACCATCTCGCTGACTGCCTCGGACAGGCAGGGAAGGTGGACTAGAGCCACCTTTAAAGTGGGGGAGCTGGAGTTTATAGTGATTAATGTCTACGCACCTAATGCTGACCAGCCTGACTTCTTTCGTGTCCTGGCTCAGGAATCGCTTGGTGGTAATGGCGCACCGCTCATTCTTGGCAGTGACTTCAATTTGGCTCTTGACCCCCTGGTAGATAAATCTCCCCCCAAGGTTGACAAGCCCTCTCGATCGCAAATGGTGGTCCGCATGCTGATGGAAGAAAGGGGGCTGGTGGACATCTGGAGGCTACAACATCCGGCAGACCAGGAGTTTACTTTTTTCTCTAACCCCCACTTGTCCTCATCGCGTATAGATTTCTTCCTTATCTCCAAAGCCCTGGTACCGAATTGCATAGAGACTGGCATCCAGGCAATACACATTTCGGACCATGCAGCCATTTACCTAGATGTGCAGGACACCAACCATAGTGGCAAATCCTGACAGTGGTCCTTTGATAGATCTCTCCTGGGGGTTGAGGAGTTCCGATCCAGTGTCCAAGGGGCTCTAAAGGAGTATTTTCATTTCAATGTTTCTCAAGATTCAGCTGGCTGGGCTTGGTGGGAGGGTTGTAAAGCTTCCATCAGAGCTACTATCACAAGCTATGCGATCCTTCTGGCTAGACGACGCAAGCAACGCTTAGTGGATTTGGAGAAGCAGATTAAAGTGGGCGAGCGTCTCAGGATACAGCGTTCAGATCCAAGTATAGTGTTACGTCTTCAGAGGCTGCGCTTCTGCTATAATCAAACGATCTCAGATGAAGTATCAAGGAATGTCCAAGCTCAGACAGGAGCTTATTATTGGGAGGGTAACAAGGCAGGCCGCATCTTAGCTAACGCTTTGAAGGAACAGAAGGAAGCGGGTCGTGTCGCAGCGCTGCGCGATATCTCCAGCCAGAAGCTGTTGACTAAGGATGCGGAGATCGCGGATGCCTTTGGCTCCTATTATGCGCAGCTGTATTCCTCGGAGAGTCAGACCTCTGCGTCAGCTTTTGCTGAACTTATAGCCGGAGTGCATAGACCGTCGCTGGACCAGGGGGCGGCAGAGCGGCTGGAAGCCCCAATCTCTCTTATGGAAATTCATAAGGCTATCCAGGCCCTGGCTGTGGGCAAAGCGGCTGGACCAGATGGACTTCCTGCAGAATTCTACAAGGCCTTTGCCAAAGAGCTTGCCCCACATTTGCAAGAATATTTCTTGGTTCTACTAAAAGATGCTCCTCGGGTTGGGAACTTTGCCACTGCAAGTGTGATAGTGCTGGAAAAGAAATGTAGAGACCCCCAGATAGTCAGCAACTATCGTCCGATATCCTTACTGAATGTCGATTACAAGATTTATGCCACGATCCTTGACAGCCGGCTGTCTGAGATAATCCCTAGTCTGGTGCATCCTGACCAATGTGGCTTCACTGGTGGCAGGTCAACTGCGGACAACGCTCGCCTCCTATGTCATGTCCTGGCTTATGGGGAGAAGGCAGATGGTCCCCTTGTGGGGCTATCTCTCGATGCGGAAAAGGCCTTTGATAGGCTAGAGTGGTCTTTTATTTTTGATGCTCTCCGATGGTTTGGTGTGGGTGCAGGGTTTGTCAAATTACTGGAGGTCATGTACACCCGACCTTTGGCTAATATCAAGGTGAATGCAACGCAATCTAAAGAGATCCTGTTGAGCCGGGGCACTCGTCAAGGATGTCCCCTTTCACCGCTATTATTCAACTTAGCTCTTGAGCCCCTTTTGCTCCTTCTCTGACAGCACCCGCAGATTGCAGGAGTACAGATAGCGGGTCGGACGGTGAAGCTGTCGGCGTACGCGGATGACCTTCTTCTCTTTACCACCCCGGTATCGGTCACAGTGATTCTGGAGCAAATAGGGCAGTACTCACAACTGTCCGGATACAAAATCAATTGGGGGAAATCGATTGCCTTCCCCTTGAATACAGCAACTCATAAAGCGGACATGGAGCAGTTTCCATTTTTATGGGAGCCGAAGATGTTTAAATATTTAGGGGCTTATTATGGGTACCCGCTTGAGGAAGCGGTGCAATACAACGCAAAGGACCTTTTGGAGAAAACCCGCCGTCTGACTACCAAATGGTCTCCATTGAATTTATCATGGTGGGGGAGGATAGAAACAATCAAAATGATGATAGCCCCAAAGGTTAATTACACACTTGAAATGATTCCATGCATTATGCCGCCGCATGTTTACCAACAGGTAGAACGGATGCTAGTGAGTTTCTTGTGGAACGGCAAGAACCCTAGAGTTGCTCTCAAAAAACTTAAACTTGGCAAAGAACAGGGGGGTGTGAAGTTTCCAGATTTTATGCAGTATCACACAGCTTTTCTGTTGAACCAAGGGGCGCAATGGCTGTTGACGGATTCTGGACAGCAATTGCCGGTCTGGCTGGAAATAGAAAAGGCAATAATGACCCCTTTCCCCTTACAGCTCCTGCCCTACATGATGTTGCCGGCTGACAGAGGCTTCTCAGTAATTATCTTGGACACCCAAAAAGCGTTTGCGACTCTACGGGGCGCGGTGGAAAATGCGAACACCCTAACAACTCAGTGGCCTATTTGGCACAACCCACACTTTAAGATCCAGAAGAAATCTTTCGCTTGGAAGCAATGGTACTCCAAGAATATCTGGACGGTCGGCCAACTGCTCGAGGGAGGGAGATGGAAGAGTTTCATTCAATTACAGCAGGAATATGGTTTGCCAGGCTCCTCCTACTTTCAATGGTTGCAAGTGCGGCATTGTATGACCAAAGCAATGCCGGACCTCCGGGCCCTTGGTGAAACTGAGCCTCTACGAGACGTTATAGCTGTTTCTAGTAGGGCCTCATATTTTTATAAGTTGTTAGCTCCTTCCACGAAACTGAATGGGATAGGCCTTCAAAAAATATGGGAACATGATACAGGCGTGACATTGTCACAGCAGCAGTGGGAGCAGTTCTGGGTAAAGCAAGTGAGAGTTTCCAAATTGGCCTCTGTTACTCAGGCTTTATTTTTCCTGGCACATAGAGCTTACCTCACACCGGTCAAAATTGCCAAGTGGGGGCAGGGAGTGACCGACCAGTGTTGGTCATGCCGCAAGCAATGGGGGACACTCTCCCATATTGTATATCACTGTCCATGTGTGCAGCTTTTTTGGACGCAGGTATGGGAGTGGATTCAAAGGATCTTAGCTTTCCGGGAACCTCTTACCTGGGGTATTATTGCCCTGCGCTCAGCGACCTGTATCCCCTCTCTGCTACAGAAACATTGCTTCCTGTTTGATTTCATGATCGGGGTTGCCCTTTATTTGATAGTCCTTCATTGGAATCACACATATGACTTGTCCTGGCAGAGCTGGTGGAATCATTTGTGCAAATATAGTAAATTCGAACAAATGCCCCGAAGGGGTGTTACAAGGGCGGCATCTGGGCTAACTAAATGGGAAGCGCTTAATGATTATGGTTGTCTTTCCCAAGTGTAGGTACCTACGCCCACTTAGGAGTGTGTTTAACCGGGTTCACGGCTCAGATTTGGTTATGTATGGCCTCCAGAGGACAGGGAGGGGGTGGGGTGGGAGGGAGGGTGGGCTGTGGGTATTAAGGGTTTAGATAGGAGGTTTTGTGTTTAGTTAGACTTAGCTATGGTCATGGTCTGTAAGAGTCCTGTATTGGATTATGTTGTGTATTCTGTATACCTCCATGACTGTACGAAAATCAATAAAAAAACTATATAAAAAAAAAAAAGGCTGTTAGTGTAGCTGAGTTTAAAAAAGGTATGGACAAGTTCCTGGAGGAAAGGTCCATAAACCATTATTAAGAAGGGAACCAGGATATCAGTGCTTGACCCAGTACAAGCATTGTGGAACCTGTGTCTTTTGGGGAAACTGCTAGGTACATATGACCTAGATAGGCCACTGTTGGAAACAGGATACTGGGCTTGATGGACCTTGGTCTGACCCATTATGGCATATCTTATGTTCTTATTTTATTTATTTACATTCCCTTATATACCATGCCATTCTGTATCGGTGTGGTTTATATTGAACAAACTGAAATTACATTGAACAGGGCATTATAACTTTGAGATAACTATTTTACAGGGAACATGGGGCTATTGAGGGTTAAGTGGCTTGCCCAAGACCACAAGGAGCACTTGTGGGACTAGAAACCCTAGTCCTTCTGGCCCAAGGTTGCTGTCCTCTAGTGGGATTTGAACTCCTGATCTTCTGGCTTGCCCCAACCACTAGGCTACTCCTCCACTCCACTTGGGTTATGGTGGGGACTTGGATTGAAATGGACTCGTGGAGGGGCTAGGACTGGAAATAGACTCATAGAAAGGCTTGGATTAGAAATGGGCTGAGTGGGGGGGATCTAGGACTGGAAATGGTCTGATGGGGGGCTGGGATTGGAAATGGGCTAATTGAGGGGCTAGGATAGGACTGGAAATGGGCTTTTGGGGAGGGCAAGGATTGGAAATAGGCTCATGGGGGCCTTGGATTGGAAATGGGCTGATGGCGGGGATAGGAAAGGACTAGAAATGGGCTGATGGGGGGCTGGGATTGGAAATGAGCTGCTGGAGGGGCTCAGATAGGACTGGAAATGGATGAGGGAGCTAGGACTGGAACTGGTCTGATAGTGGGGCTAGGATAGGACTGGAAATGGGCTGAATGGGGGCTAGGAATGGAAATGGGCTGATGCGGGGACTAGAAGGGAGAGGATGATGGGTGGGGCTGGAACTAGAAGGGAACTGATTTTGGGGGAGGATTAGAATGGGATGGGGCTGGGAGAGTGAAATGGAGAGGGGAAAAATATTTTGTGTGGGAGGGAAGAAATATCTACAATTGGCTGGGTATTGGGAGAGTAAGTGGGGATTGAGGATGGAGGGTTAAAATTTGAGTGGATGAAAAAGGAATAAAGAAAGAGATGGAGGAAAGAGCAAAAGGAGAAAGACTAGTATGTTAAAGCAAATGTAGAGAGAGAATGGAAAAAAACTAGAAGAGAGAAGAAAGGACAAATGGACAGCAGACAATGGAGAGTTAGCAGACGTCACGAGGAAACCAGAAGAATGTGGCTGGAGCAATTGCAACTGAAAAAAATGCACGAAAGGTAGAAAATATCTCTTTATTTTGAATTTATTAACTGGAATACATCAGCTCTGGGAAATGTGCATCATTAACATCTGCGCTTTGTTTAGTATAAGAGGAAATTAATTTATAGTTTTATTTCTGCAGTATTGTAGTACATTCCAAGTTTGGCTTTTGGGGTTCCCAGTTTAATTATTGTCTTCCTATTTCTAAATTGTGATTCCTTGTTCTTTGGTGATGGTCTATGTTCTGCATGTGTAACCAAGCTGAGGTATTCTGTTTGTGTAGTTTCTATTTGACATTGCCACTTGTTTTCTTTCCCCAGTAGGTCATGTCATGGAGTGGAGGAGTGGCCTAGTGGTTGGGGCAAGGTACTTCAGGCCGGAAGGTCGGGGGTTCAAATCCCACTAGAGGACAGCAACCTTGGGCCGGAAGGACTGGGGTTTCTAGTCCCACAGGTGCTCCTTGTGGTCTTGGGCAAGCCACTTAACCCTCCATAGCCCATGTTCCCTGTAAAATAGTTATCTCCAAGTTATAATGCCCTGTTCAATGTAATTTCAGTTTGTTCAATGTAAACCGCACTGATGCAGAATAGCGCGGTATATAAGAGAATATAAATAAATAATAAATAAATGTATTGTTATTCTCTGAAATGTATTGGTTTAATATTTGTAGTGTTGCCTTTTGATAGGTAGAGTATGGTGCTTTGTGAGTCCTGGTAGTGCTGTTGTGATACCCATAGTGGGTTTGCTATGGGTTCTAAATGGGCAGTGTTTGTAGTAGTTCCTAATATGCCTGTCCTGGATTATAGTAATGTAGAAATCTTTTAGTCTTTCTTTATCCATACTCATTAAGAGGCATGTTTACTAAAAGTTAGTGTATGTTAATATTATGCAAATATTTATGCAAATGAGCCCTTATGCAAATGAGGCCCCACACCGAGTCTCCGCACATAGCCCTGCACCCCCCTTGGGCCGCCCCTGATCCCATGTCCCACCCCAGTAACCTATACAATGTAGAGCAACAATTCAAACAAACACATAGAACAAAAGGGGCAAAACACTCCACCGAAACAGGTATAACCAACACATATAACAAGCATTCAAGCAGAGCAATTATGACAGCAAACAGCACCTCAAGGGAGCATAGAAGTGTCTATATCTTCACTAAGCAGATCCTCTGGTTCAGTTTCTGAAGGATGACATGAGCCAGGTACCTTATGCTTCTTAGGAGTAGAGACTTGCCATTCCCCTCGGATGCTCCGGAAGCATGGAGAATGACCACCCCCTCCTCATTTTGAAGTGAGTCCAGAAAGTCTATATAGTCAGACAACTCCAAAATTTTATGTAAGTCATTATTCTGGAGAAGACTATAGGTGCTCCAAACTTTCCCACTTCTCGTGAAACCCTGCTATCATATACTTCATCGAGGAGAGAGGACAGCAAGAGTTGCTCTGTCTGACTCCAAATCTGTCGCATTCTCTCTCTATCTCTCTCTCTCACAGCTATGCAGAAACACATCAGAACAGCCACCGCAGTTTGAGAGAAATGGCCCCACACACCGCACACACTCAATTCTTGTTGCACACACTTGATTCTGGTTCTGCTCACTCTAATTCAGCTGCACAGAGCTCTAGTGATGTTCCCGTACGGTGCTAATCACACTATGAGAAATACCACTCATGGAGTAATCAGAATGCAGTGGATGGAATATGTCCAAAACAGCTGGTTTTCCAGCCAAGACGGGCACTGTTTGTGTGCCAAGCATGCATTCCACCTCAAAGAAAGAATGTTGTAACCAACACACCATCAATGGGGAGCAGAACTGGCAGGAGTCGGAGCCCAGGAATCGGAGACTAAAGAGATCTTATGGTTTGGGACCCAATCACTGGCAATAGCACAAGCTCCAATAAAAGGGGGAGATAGCACCACAAAAGAAAGTCCTCTCCAGACAGGCATTTGAAGTCAGGGCCAGATGGAGTATGTTGGGTCTGAACCTCAACACTCATAACAGTAGTCAGCCAAAGCGGAGGAGAAAATCCTCTTCAGAGAGAGCGAGCTAATGAAGAGTTGCATGGAGAACGAGTGGATTGAAAGTCAAACCGCAGAAGATGACAGGCAGTTACCAGCACTTGAAATCAGAGGCAGCTAAGCAGCCCAGGTAGGCTGAATTGCCAGAGCTCAACACCAGGGGAGAGCATCTGAGGTGATCAACCTGTGTGGGAGATCACAGATATCGTCGCTGAACTTACCATCATTAAACTAGATAATTCATGCCGAAGAAAGGGAGTTATCCACAGAATGAATCAGAGGAAGGGAGAGCTCCTCTACTATGTGTCCATCTTCGTTGGGATCACTAGTGCCACTCCTCCCCTGCCCCCCCCCCCCTCCCGAAATGCCCAGTTGTTCTACTGAAACTGGTTTTCCTCTCCTGCTTGAATATAGATTCCTGCCTGGGACATGCTTATAAAAATGAATTAGTTTACTGTGTGTTTAGCCCCAAAAGTGAATGCGAGGGTGGAACGTGATCAGAGCTATGAAATAGAGACATGCCCAGCCAGTCCCATGTAGTCAGCATGGGTTTTGCACCACTCCCTCTTTCATTCTGCCAGTGCTCTGAACACCACCCATTAAGATTGTGGTATGTGCAGCATAAGAACATAAGATATGTCATACTGGGTCAGACCAAGGTCCATCAAGCCCAGTATCCTGTTTCCAACAGTGGCCAATCTAGGTCATAAGTACTGTCAGATGGCTGCCTGGGGTGAAAATCTTCACAGTCTTGACAATGCATATATTTATATGATGTTTGCAAGGTATTGTGGGTAATGTAGTTCATTCACACCAGACACAGCTGCTGACAATTATTTAGTTGTGAACCAGTGGTAAAGCCAAAAAAATACTTCTTTTATTGATGCGGTTATTTCTCCCAGCACATGTATGCTTGGTAGCACATAAATTAGGTTACTTGCTTGCAGTGTTTAACTTGTGAAAACAAAGTCAAAAATCAAATCAGGAAAACAAACTTGTCAGGCAATTAGCTAATGTTTTCTTAGCATATCTCTAACAAACAAAAAGCCACAAAGAAAGAAATAAACTTTTCTTGTTAGGTTAACTTCTGATTACTTTCCACACAGATCCAGCAGTGATTTTCTCCTAGCTCACAAGCAATTAGATGCAGCTGAATTGCTATCAGTTATCCAGCTGAAACCCTTTAGCTGGCTGGTTTTCTTACTGTGTGAGTCAAATCCTGCTTTAAGAACTGTTCTTAGTGGAATAAAGAACAAAGTTATGTTTCCTTGTGATGGCTGCTGTGTTTTTTTCACAGAAAGTTACCAATAGCATTTGGATAGAGAGCAGTCCATATAATCAATACCCTCATCTGCTATAATTCCCCCTTCATCAATAAGCATAGGGTCACTATCATGAATTGGCACAGATGAATCTTTCAATGGAGCCCTTTCAAGAGAACACTTATCTCCCTGCTGTCTTTCACTGTTATAGCTAGGGCATAGATCAGTGTTCATACCTGAGCTTCCATTTATTTATTTTTTTTATTTTATTTTACACTCATTTTTATACCGCATCTTCCAGAGATCAGTTGCGGTGTACAAGTAACAACAGTCAACAAAGCAAAGTTTGTTTTACATAGAACATCTTAAATTTTACATAGAACATCTTGAAAAATCGTAAATTAAACAAAGTGAGTATAAACTGGAACCGTGTTAAAACAATTAACTAACAAAGTGTAGTGTCTATATACATAAGACAATACATAACAGATACAACTATATACATGCTTAGGTATTAGGGCATAAGAGATAGGATCGTTATTTCGTTAGTGCTAAGTGTGTTGTCCATTTAGGTGGGGGTTTGTGCTTTATGTGGTCGGTTACCTGTTTAGCCTTTATCTAAGTTGAGTGCAAGGTTTTCCATGGTATTGTAGTGTTTAGTGAATAGATACGTTTTTAATTTTTTGCGGAATTCCATGATCTCTGTTAGTGAACGTAGATCCTCTGGTAAGGAATTCCAGATAGTAGGGGCTATGTGAGAGAAGGCTCTATTGTTGGTTAAATTATGTGCTTTTATGAAGTCCTTCGGAATCTTTAGTTTATTTAAATGTTCTTTTCTATGAGTAGGCTTAGGTGTTTCTTTGCATATTAGATTACATAGTGTTGTCGGCGCCATGTCGTTTAATGCTTTAAATGAGGTTATTATTGTTTTGTATATTATCCTGCTTTGTATTGGTAACCAGTGAAGGGATGCCATTATTGGTGTTATGTGGTGGAGTGAGTTTATTTTTAGTATAATTCTTGCCGTTGCATTTTGGGCTAGTTGAATTCTTTTAATGTTCTGTTTTGAAATGCCCATAAGTATTAGGTTGGCGAAATCAAAGTGAGGGGTTATGATAGCTTGTGTTATATTAATGAAATCTTGTACAAATACTAGCGGACGTAGTTGTTTGAGAATTTTAAGTTTGAAATAGATTTTCTTTATGGTGTTTCTAACGTGGGTTTCCATTGTAAGGTGTGTATCTAGGATAACACCTAGATATCTTATTTCATTTTTTATTTTAATTTCTTGATCTTGTAGTGTTATATGTGTTGGGGGGATAAATTATTGATTTTTTGTTACGATTAGGATTTCAGTTTTAGCATGGTTTATGTGGAGGTTTTGAGTTTTTAGCCAAATTGTGATTTCGTTATAGCAGTCTGAGAGGAGTTGTAACGGTAGGTTAGGGATAGTAAATGGTATGTACATCATAATATCGTCTGCATAGAGGTGATATTGTACTCCAAAGTTTTTAAAGATATTACAAACCGGTTTTATGTAAATGTTAAAAAGTAGGGCTGATAGTGCAGATCCTTGTGGTAAACCTATTTCTTGGTTATATGTAGTTGAAGTTTGATTACCTATTCGTACATTTTGTGTTCTGTTGTTTAAATAGGAAGTGAACCAATTATGTACTGTAGAGCTTATGCCTATCTGCCTTAAGTTGCTGAGCATTATTGAGTGATGTACACTATCAAAGGCCGCTGATATGTCGATGAAGAGGAGGATGAATGCTTGTTTATGATTGTCGATTCCTCTTAGTAGAGTATCAATTAATACAGTTAGTAGTGTTTCTACTCCGTGGCGGGGCCGAAATCCATATTGTTGCTCGTCAAGCGGGTAAGATGTGTCTATGTATTCCTGTGTCTGCTGCCATAGTTCCATTGCTGCCATAGTTCCTCTCTGTATAGCCTGGCCAGTATGTAGTCCAGTACTTATGTCCAACCTTCCAATCTTGATCCCTGGACACTGGATCTCTCCTCACATACCTTCTGGCATAGGTCTTAGAGTCCCTTCCACGTGCAGCCGTCTCCCTCACAGGTAGCTTCTGGTGACTCCTATCTCTGCAGCACCATTCCTCTGGCTTTCCCCAGTCCAATGGTCTATGCTGGCTCTTGGAATACCTCCCAGTATACGTACTGCCTTGGACTCTTCTAGACCTCTCAAAGGCTTGTCTTCTCTTCCTTCCAGAGGGTTTCTTTCCTTCTCTATCCGTCCGGTTTGGCTTCTGCTTCTGTTGATTCTTCAGATGAAACTGATGATCCTTCTCTGCACCTCCCCGGTGATCATGAAGATCATGATGAAGCTGATGCTTGTCCTCTGTAGAATAAACTCTATTCTTATCTTGCCTTGATGAGTGCTCCTCCCTAATACAGCCCAGCTGTGCTGAATCAGGCCCTGCCCTTTGAGATGAGTGCTTAGGGATTACCTCATAGCCCTCTTGATTGAACACACGTTTTCTCACTTCAGCTCCTCTCATGGCTGTTGGAAACCTGGTGCATTCTGGGACTGGTAGTCTTTTATGAGAAAATTTTTTTTCTCATTTCTACCAGAACTGACAGGTTGCTTGTTCAGAGTCACATCATCTTTTCTATAGCTCCTTCCTGAGCTATGATAAGCTTCCTTATCACAGTACCTAGCAGTTTCCCCAAAAGACACAGGTTCCACATTGCTTGTAATGGGTCAAGCAGTGATATCCTTCAGAAGCTCTTTAGCAAACAAAATGCATTTCCTCCAGTACTGTATAAAATAAAGAGATATCCAAGATGCTACATATTCAGATTCCCAAAGTTGGACTATTTACATTCGTCACTAAACAAAAGCTAATTTCTTTTCTGTTGTTAGAGGTTGAGCTGCCCATACCATATCTCCCACATTTTGCAGGAGTTAAAGGTAATAAGAATATAAGAACATAAGATATGCCATACTGGGTCAGACCAAGGTCATCAAGCTGTTGTCGCTAAACCTAAGACACAGGTATTCAGTGTTTAATTTGTGTTCCTATTTTTGACTCTGCTCCTTTTCCTTTTGAATAAAATTATTTAGAATGTGACAATGCGCATGTAGAATGTGAGATATCACCCACCACTTTGGTTGGAGACCTCTCCGGCTGGACATGGAAAACAGTCATAGCAGCAGATGGGCTTTCCTTCCCGGGTTAATTTCCTAAAGCCTGGCGGACAGCTCTGGCTGCATCTGGACTGTGGAGGCATCTATGCAATGAGAAATAAATGTGGATAACTGGAAAGAACAGTGTTTCCTTTATGTCTACTTATGGACCAATCCAGACCTTTTACCTTCAGAAGCTCATTAACAAACCCTTCAGCAGAATACAGTGCTGAGTTATGAATCCTCTCTTGCAAAAGAAATTCTGAAACAAGTTCCTATCTAAAATCTGAAATTTAAGTTGGGCTGGGAATGACTTGAGAACTGTATCTGGCAGCTAGAAAGAATTAAATACATTATAAATGCTAGCTTTAAAGTTAACAGTTTAAGAAGAAAATTGTGTCAGAGGGTGTTTGGGATATGGCAGGACAGAGGGAAGGTGCTTCATCTATTTCACTTCTATATGTATGTAAATTTTCAGAAGATAGCGTCACATATGAGTACCATATACAGTACAGGTTGACTTAGATTTCTGGTATAGAAACTGCCCATTTGGCCTTGACAAAAGTCAATCTATCATTGTATGAAAAGATTGATAATCCTGAGAATTCCTCAAGGGTTATAAAGTTGTAACGAGGTGATTAGCTCCTGGACATGTACACAACAAAATCTTTGTGCTTATTTGCTTTTAATCAGAATATACCTGTTCAAGAAGTTCTCAGATCTAATCTGTGTGTGTATTCATCCTGTTTCTCCCCGTTCAAGTCTGTGGGGGGAGGTATTTTACAATGGGACAATCAGTCTTGCTATATATTTTCAATCAAAGCTGCTTAAAACTCGATGGAAGAAATCTTACAGTGCTAGGAAAATATCAGGCAAACTAGGCAATTGCCTAGGGTGGAAATCTCTGAGGGCGCAAAGAGCAGGGCAGGCAAAGCTAAACAATAAATTTTGACAACCATGGGGGGCATGGGGAGCATGTAATACATAAGATTTTTCTAGGCTTTCAACACCTTGAACCAACTCTGGGAATGGCCCTGCATCAGTAAGAGTGCTAAACATCATCAAGAGAGTCACAACATCTCAGGGCACCAGTGGCAGAAAGAGAATTAGCACCTACCATCAAAAGGGCAAAATAGTAATAAGAACGGAATGAACATCTCAAGATAGTGTAAGAGGGCAAATGAGCATCATAAATAGTGGAGCATACCAAGGCACTGAGAGGAGTAAAACACCACCAACATTAGCAGGAAGACTCCAATGCATAGGCAGAGGGGTAAAACAGGAAAAACACTGTGCAGATGACCCCAAGGCTGTGTGAGTGAGATAAAGCAACAATAACATTGGTAGGAAGGCACAGAAAGAAGAAACCCATTTACTCAGTTGTCCCAAACCCCCTTCTCCCCCCTTACCTTAGAATGATCCACAGTTACACTGGGGATGCGATACACCCTGACTCCCTCCCCCCATGGTTGTTCCATCCACTAGGCGGGCTAGATGGGCAACCGGAAGTTGTGACAGAAGTGGGGGGTTAGAAGCATCAGGCTATGTGTGCCAAAGCACATGGTCTGCCTCTGGCCGCTGTCCTGCCAAGCCATGCCACCCCTGCCCCATCCTGCTGACGGAATCAACAGTAGTGGGGGCAAAGGCTTGGCATAGTAGGGAGGGGGAGATGACATGGCCAGGGCTTCTGTCTGTGCAGGAAAAAACCCTTGGGCTCTCCCTGCCTCCCCCCCCCCCGAACCTGAAAGTGTACTTTCCCAATACATGCACTCTCCATCAACACCTGCAACCCCCCACCACTTTCCAACCCTTGCAATAAGGGGCAGATAAGAAAAGGTATGAGAGTCGCTCATGTATAAAAGTACTCTCTGTGCCCTCTCAGAGGAAATCAGAACTCTTTCCTCACAACATCCCGCAGTTAACCATTCTGCATCTTTGAGAGGACCCCCCTCCACCTTCTAATAACTAACCCTTTCCACCATACCCATTAAATAGGCTTAGTGGTATCATAGTCCAAAGCTCTCAGTGACTATTAAGCATCTTCCATGTTTCTGCCGGTGATGCACCTCCCTCGCTTCAGTGCGAGCCGCTCCAGACAGTTCTTCTACAAGATCTAAACCCTCCTTCAACTCAGAAATGTGATAGGACTTGTTCTCAAGTTCACAAAACAGGGCAAAGGGGAAGCCCCAGTTGTACTTAAATCTCTCTGTTCTGAAGACTGTGTGTTAATAAGTGAAAATTGTGTCTCTTTTCAAGAACGTATGGAGCAAGATCTCTGGTATGTTGCAAGAGAGTCTATTTTTCTTCAAAGTAATGAAAGAAGGACACTATGGGCCTGGAAGTGTCTGAATTCTTCACACAGCTGCAAAATCCCCTGTGGGCTCTGTCAATGCATACCTACAACTTGCTCCTGGGGACGCATAAACTTCCAGAAAGCCCGCCTTGGTGACCAGCACCTCCAGCACGGCACAGCTTCAGACCCGCCCACTTGCATTGCTAAATTTTGCCAGGGCTTCAGCATAGCTAGGCTTTTGTTCCATATTCTACCAACTCGACAGTCCCACAGAGAGAAGGAGCTTGCTCCATCAACTAATACAGTTTAGCTCTGCCTCATAATCCCACATATACTGATCCAGACCTCCACCAAGGAGTCAACAAAGATAGAATTGATACAGAACAATAGCCCCAAAAGAGAACACCAGGATCAAGTGCAGGGAGGGCAGAAATCGCAGACCAGGGCAAAGAGCAGTTTCTTAGGTGGTAAGACACAAGGGAGCATCAGCCATTGACTGGGCCTTCATCCAAATGCATGTAATTTGTGCTGCAATTTTCTAGGACACTGCTTTGGACCACAAAATATTGTCCAATATGAACACGAGAAAGGCTGCATGCTACCTACCACAGATATACAACTTGGTATATTATTTATCAAGGGGTGATGCTTCCATTCTTATTACTGCCAGGCTATTAGAAAAATGAGGATCATATATGGCCCGCAGATTGCATGGAATTCTTATGCTGTTCACTGTTCAGGATAAAACGTCCTCACCAGACTTGACTCATAGTAGGAGGGGCTGTGTCGCACATTGTTAGTCATCAGTGGAGCCTTCCAGCTGTACTTCCAAACATGCTCCAATAGAAGATTCTTCTAGGCACTGTTCGTTTCATCCACAGACTGCTATCTCAGCCCCAAAAGACTGCCATCTCTCCCACTCCTCTCTAATGCTGTGCAAACCCAATATGTGACCGCCGTGGCACTGGTTCCACTTGTAGCACACTGCAGTGAAGGCCTCAGTTCTCAGTCACAAAGATCTGTTGCCTGTGACATTCCTCATAGCTAAGTATCTCAAAACCAGCAGGTGAATCGACAGTAAGGGACTATGGTGTTAAAGGTGCTATTTGCTGGATTAGTTGAAGGTAAGTATAGAGTTGTGGTGAGGCAGCTGTTACCATTGGGCTCACTGACGCACCCCAATGATGGTTTTAAATGTTTCGTACCATTCTGGAATCAGAGAGGCATATGGGTCTTTTTATCATTTCACTGGACCTGCCTTTGTAATGCAGCTATGCAACATAGACATTATAGCACCGGACCTTTGTAAATTCGATCCATTATAAAATGGCTCTTGGGGTTTGGATGTGATGGACACATCTGAATGGGCATTTTCAGAAATGCAAGTCAGGAACAGAGCTTTTCTCTGCTATGACTTTGCCATCATTACTGCCCCTTTTAATCCTTTCCAATATAATGGTCCAACTGACTCCCTCACAGGATTTTTGCTTCAAATGTACTTGAGAAAGTCATAATATATAAACAAAATATTAGTCTATAAATTAATTATTTAGTTGTTGTGGTTGTTAAGTGCCATTGAGTCAGTGTCGACTCATGGCAACCCTCTAGATAGCTGAGCTAAACTGTGTTCAGTCTTCAGTCAGGTGACTCACTGTTGATAGAGTGGCCCCACAGCTGTTGTTATTGTATCCCCTAGATCACTGCCAACATGGGTTCAGAGAATATCATGGGGTCGAGACCCTTCTCACTAACCTATTCAACGACATTATCATAGGCATTAACAACATCCGACAAGGATTTGTACTCGTCTTCTTAGACATCGCTGCGGCGTTCGACTCGGTAAGCCACGAAATTCTCCTAGGACGACTGAAAGAGAAAGGTATCTGCAACAGTGCATTAGAATGGTGTAACTCTTATCTGGATGGAAGATGGCAATATGTGAAGTCCGGTACAGAAGAGTCAAAACGCTTCCATCAAAAGCAAGGTGTGCCTCAAGGTTCCTCATTGTCTTCCCTACTATTTAACATATACATGCAGCCCATCTGCGACGTCATAAGATCCTTCAAAGTCAACTGCTTGATATATGCAGATGACATTCTCTTATATATGCCTTTCTCTACAACTCAATTAGACCTGGCACCGTTGGTAGACTGCCTCAATTCGGTCTCAGAGTGGCTCCAATCACAAAACCTTCGCATTCAACATAAAAAAACAGAGGTGCTCTTCATCTCCAAAGACCCCAACTTCACCCCTCCAGCCCACGTCAGTGTCAAGGAAGCTGACCTACAAGCTAAAGAAACAATAAGATACCTTGGAGTTACATTGGACCAACGTCTGGATATGAAACATCACATAAATAACATAGTTAAAGCTGTATACTTCAAAATACGCTCGCTTAGGCATATGGGTTCCCTGTTGGACCCGGATGACTTCCGAACCATATACCAAGCGCTAATCCTGCCACACTTCGACTTTGCAAATGCCATATTACAAGGTCTCCCTCAATCCACTCTTAGCCCACTACAGATGGCCATGAATGCCGCAGCAAGAGTCCTCTACGGAGCCTCCAGAAGCGATCATGTAACTCCCATTCTTAAACAACTTCACTGGCTCCCCATCCATGGGAGGATCATCTTTAAAACCCTAGTACTATCATTCAAGGCAATCAAGGGTGTCTCATCCTCCTCACTCACAGATCTGATTCACACTGTACCCCCCAACAGATCCAGAAGAACAACAGCCGTAAACCTACTGACAACCTCGAAGGCGTTGACAAAGTGCAACATGACAACCTCAAACAGAGCCTTCAGTTTCTATGTACCCAAATGCTGGAACGCTCTACCCTCTGACATAAGGGCCATTACTGACCTACTCCAGTTCAGGAAGGCACTCAAATACCACCTCTTCCTTCAATACTACCCTACCAGCAATTGAACCAGAGGAAGTGACCCACTCATGAACACACCATGCCGTTCTTGATATTATTAAAACTCTATTCTTTTCTATGTAATTATCTCATGTATATAGTTTACCCCGGTTCTCCAAGTTTGTACTCCTGTTCGATGTAAACCAAACAGCTTGTTGTTATGGTCTTTATGTTATAATGTAAACCGCGCTGATGCCGAATAGTGCGGTATATAAGAACTTGTAATAAATAAATAAATAAATAAATAAATAAATAAATCCATCTCATTGCTGACTTTCTTTTTTTGTGTTGACCTTTACCTTGCCAAGTATGATGTCTTTGTCTAGTGATCTTTCTCTTTGTATAATATGTCCAAAGTATGAAAGTCTAAGTCTTGTCATCTGAGCTTCTAAAGAAAGATCTCCTCTAGTTCTGATGTTCTTCGGGCAGTCTGTGGTATACACAATATTCTTTGCACGCACCATAATTCAAAGGCATTGATTTTCTTCCTATCTTTTTCATTGTCCAACTTTCACATCCATAAGATGTTTTTGAAAATACCATGGCTTGGACAAGTCAAATCTTTATATAGAGAGAGACATCTCTGCTCTTGAAAATCTTGTCCTTCATAGCCATTTTGCTGATTGCAATGCGTTGTTGGATTTCTTGACTGCTTGTTGTTTCTTTATTAATTGTTGATCCAAGTAGGTTAAACTTGCCAACTATTCCAATTTCTTCTCTATCAATGATGAATTTATTGATTTTTCCAGCAGTCAAGATCTTCTTTATGTTAAGGTGCAGGCCAATTTTAAGACTATGTTCCTTGATATTGAGAAGCAAATGTTTCAGATCATCTTCAGTTTCAGCTAGTAATGTGGTATCAGCATAGCGAAGGTTGTTGATAAGTCTTCCACCAGTCTTCATACCTCGGTTGAATTCATACAGTCCTGCTTCTCTGATGATTTGCTCTGTATATAAATTAAATAGGTAGGGGGAAAGTATGCAGCCTTGTCATACAGCTTTGCTGATTTTAAACCATTCTTTTCTCCTTGTTATGTTTGAATTGTTGCTTCTTGATCAATTTAAAGGTTGTGCAAAGGAACTGTCAGGTGTTTTGGTATATAATTGTTTCTTAATGTGGTCCAGAGTTTCTCATGGTTCGTATGCTCAAAAACCTTGCTATAGTCAAAAAACACATATAAATATGTTTTGCTTGCATGTGGGATCAGAGCAATTGTGTGATAATGTCTACAGTCAGTCAATCACTTTTCTTCAATATCGGTATAAAGACAGATCTTTTCGGGTCAGTTGGCCAAGATGCTGTCTTCCAGATTTCCTGGCAGAGCCTTGTAAGTATGGTAATAGATGCATCCGATTTCTTTAATACTTCAGTGGGAATGCCATCATTGCCTGCACATTGTTCTTTGATAAAGCTTTCAATGCTGCTTCTTTTTTCATCACCAGTGGTTCCTGATCATAAGAAACAAGTTGAAACAGCTGTTGGTCCACTTGATCTTTATGATAGAATGACTGTATATTCTTTCCAGCTTTTCTTGATCTTCTCAGCAGGGGCGGCCCAAGGGGGGTGCGGGGCCATGTGCGGAGACTCGGTGCGGGGCCTCATTTGCATAAGTGGCCTTATTTGCATAAATATTTGCATAATGTTACCATACACTAACTTTTAGTAAACATGTCTCTTAATGAGTGTATGGATAAAGAAAGACTAAAAGATTTCTACATTACTATAATCCAGTGCCAACCGCCAGGCACATTAGGAACTACTACAAACGCTGCCCATTTAGAACCCATAGCAAACCCGCTGTATCCTGACAGCATTACCAGGACTCACAAAGCACCAGACCCTACCTATCAAAAGGAAACACTGCAAATATTAAACCAGTACATTTCAGAGAATACTGGGGAAAGAGAACAAGTGGCAATGTCAAATAGTAATTACATAAACAGAATACCTCAGCTCAGTTACACATGCAGAACATAGACCATCACCAAACAAGGAATCACAATTTAGAAACAGGAAGGCAATAATTAAACTGGGAACCCCAAAAGCCAAACTTGGAATGTACAACAACACTGTAGAAATAAAACTATAAATCAATTTCCTCTTGTACCAAACAAAGCGCAGACGTTAATGATGCACATTTCCCAGAGCTTTCATATTCCAGTTAATAAATTCAAAATAAAGAGATATATTTCTACCTTTTGTGCATTTTTTTTCAGTTGCAATTGCTCCAGCCACTTTCTTCTGGTTTCTTCATGTTTTCTGCTAACTCTCCATCGTCTGCTGTCCATTTGTCCTTTCTTCTCTCTTCTAGTTTTCTTTCCATCCTCTCTCTCTACATCTGCTTTAACATACTAATCTTTATCCTTTTGCTCTTTCCTCATTCTTATTTCATCCACACAAATTTTACCCCTCCATCCTCAATCCCCACTTACTCTCCCAATACCCGGCCAATTGTAGATTTTTCATCCCTCCCACACAAAATATTTTTCCCCTCTCCATTTTACTCTCCCAGCCCCATCCCATTCTAATCCTCCCCCAACATCAGCTCCCTTCTAGTTCCAGTCTCACCCAGCATCCATTCCCTTCTAGTCCCTGCATCAGCCCATTTCCAGTCCTAGCCCCCCATCAACCCATTTCCAGTCCTAGCTCCCCCATCCATTTTCAGTCTGAGTCCCTTCATCAGCTCATTTCCAATCCTAGCCCCCCATCAGCCCATTTCTAGTCATTTCTTGCAATTCTACAAGGGCTTCCGAAGAACACCCTAAGCATCCTGCAAATGGCTCAAAACGTTGCTGCTAGAGTCATCATGGAAAAGAAAGTCACAGACCACATAACCCCAGTGCTAATGGAACTGCACTGGCTCCCAGTAGCCGCCCGTATCATCTACAAACTGCTCATCACAACATTTAAACTCATCCATAACATCGCACCATCCTACCTCAATAACTTAATCACTATTCAACCATGCAACAGGAGCAGGAGAACCATGAATCTCAACACCCTATGCTTACCGACTAGCATAAGATCTGTCAAGGCCGAAACAAGCAATAGAGAGTTCACATACACAGCACCAATCCATTGGAACCAACTCCCACATGAGTTGAGACTCATAAACAACCTAAGTGAATTTCGACGAAAGCTTAAAACACACTTGTTTCAAACCCACTACAACTTGAGCTAACTGCTAATCATGTATAGTTTGTACTTTTTGGCAAGTAATTCTGTATAAATTGTATATATGGGACCCCCCCCCCCCACACACTATTGTAATCAAATGTATACCCAAATCTGTGTGCTCAAATCAAATGTATGTTACACCCAACTGATTCTCCCGTGTTATGTAAATCATTGTCCAATCAAAAATGTAAATCTGAAAGATCTCAATGTGCTGTACAAAGCATTACGATTCTGTAGAGTAAACCGCTGCTGATCGTAGGAAGCAGCGGTATACAAATGTTTACTAAATAAATAAATAAAAATAAATTTCCTAGCCCCACCATCAGCCCATGTCAAATCCTAGCTCCCCTCCACTCAGCCCAATTCCAGTCCAAGCCCCCCCATGAGCCTACTTCCAGTTCTAGCCCCTCCATGAGTCCATTTCAATTCAAGCCCCCACCACAGCCCATTTCCAATCTTAGCTCCCCCCAACAGCCCATTTCCAGTCCTATCCTAGCTGCTCCATCAGCCCATTTTCAGTTCTAGCTCCCTTCCCTCACAGCCCATTTCCATTCCAAGCTCCCTCCCCATCAGCTATTTGCAGTTCAAGCCTCCCCGTCCACTCAGTCCATTTCCAGTCATAGCAATCCCCCAACCCATTACCAGTCCTAGCCCCCCATCAACCCATTTTCAGTTTAAGCCCCCCCTATAACCCATTACCAGTCCTAACCCCCCATCAGCCCACTTCCAGTCTTAACCCCATCAGCCCATTTCCAGTCAGCCCCCCATAGCCCATTGCCAGTCCTAACCCCCCCCCCATCAGCCCACAGCCCATTACTAGTCCTAACCACATCAGCCCACCTCAAGTCCTAACCCCTCCCCATCAGCCCTTTTCCTGTCCTAGCGCCCCCATAGCCCATTAGCAGTCCTAACCCCCCGGATTGTCCATTTGGTATCGTATTGTCCATCTCCCTATTTACTGACAGTCACCTTAAGCCCACAGCCCATTACCAGTCTTAACCCCCCCCCAGCCCATTTCCAGTCCTAACCCCCCATCACCCCATTTCAAGTCAGCCTCCATCTACCCACAGCCCATTACCAGTCTTAACCCCCACAGCCCATTTCCAGTCCTAACCCCCCCATCACCCCATTTCCAGACAGCCTCCATCAGCCCCCAGCCCATTACCAGTCTTAACCCCCCCAGCCCATTACCAGTCTTAACCACCCCGGCCCATTTCCAGTCCTAACCCCCCCCAGCCCATTTCCAGTCAGCCTCCATCAGCCCCAGCCCATTAGCAGTCTTAACCCCCCCTAGCCCATTTCCAGTCCTAACCCCCCAGCCCATTTCCAGTCCTAACCCCCCCTCACCCCATTTCCAGTCAGCCTCCATCAGCCCCAGCCCATTAGCAGTCTTAACCCCCCCCCCAGCCCATTTCCAATCAGCCTCCATCAGCCCCAGCCCATTTCCAGTCCTAACCCCCCCTTGCACATTTCCAGTCCTAACCCCCCCTCCAGCCCATTTCCAGTCCTAACCCCCCCCTTGCACATTTCCAGTCCTAACTCCCCCCCCTTGCAAATTTCCAGTCCTAACCCCCCATCACCCCATTTCCAGACAGCCTCAATCAGCCCCCCCCCCTTCCCTTCCCTTCCCTTCCGGCAAATTAAAAAAAAACAACAAAAACCTGGCTCTAGCTGCTGCCGCTGCCGCGTCCGTCGCAGCAGCGGCAGAATGGCGTGTCCCGCGGGGCCCCCTCTACTCGTCGAGCCCTCTGCAAGGGCTTTCAGATTCGCGAAGGGAGAGTGCTCCCTCGCGTCTCTGTAAAGCCCGCAGGGGCTAATGGGAAATTTCCCATCAGCCCCTCGCGTCTAAAGGGGCAGATGGGAAATTTCCCATTAGCCCCTGCGGGCTTTACAGAGACGTGAGGGAGCACTCTCCCTTCGCGAATCTGAAAGCCCTTGCAGAGGGCTCGACGAGGAGAAGGGGCCCCGCGGGACACGCCATTCTGCCGCTGCTGCGACGGACGCGGCAGCAGCCAGAGACAGGTTTTTTTTTTTAATGTAATTTAAAAAAAAAGCAGAATGTTCTTTGCGCGGGGCCCCCTGAAACGCGGGGCCCTGTGCAAAAAACATTCTTGCTCAATGGAAGGGCCGGCCCTGCTTCTCAGCATCATCCAACATGGATTCTTGAGCATCTTGCATTCCAGTTTGAGGCTGGAATTTTTTTGTTTAACTCTCACTGTTTTCGGAAAACAGATCTTGTTCTTCCTCTAATAGTTTCTGACTCTATTTTCTTGCATGTTTTATTGTAGTACTTCTCCTTGGCTCATCTTGCTGCATTTGGAAATCTCAGCTGAGTTCTGTGATTGCCTCTCTTTCTCCTCTGGCTTTAGCTTCTCTGCATTTCTAGGCAATTTTCAGAATTTCTTCGGTCATCCATTTTAGCCATTTTTGCTTTTTCACCTTTTGCAGAGACTTCTCACTTTCTTCCAACATTACCGTCTTGATGTCAACCCATAACTCTTCTGGAGCACTGTCATTTCCATCTAAAGCAGCAAATCTATTTTGCAGGCAGTCTTTAAATCCAGGTGGTATATTCTCAAGTTTATATCTTGCTACATTCATGTGGCTTGCTTTTTTTCAACTTTAGTCTAAGTTTGTATATAAGCCTGTAATTATTATATTAGACATACTAGCAAACACCTGATAGACTGTGACATTTCCATTGCATTAAAATACTAAGTAATTCTATGTTTCAAGGTGGGCTTTATGGAGTGGTGTTGGGGTGAAGTTGTTGGCCACATTTTGGAAATGTTTGAGAATTCACTTTCTCTTTTATCCTGTCTCAATATGACCCTTCCTGATGACTTTATGGGTAAATTCGTACTCTCACCTTTATCTAGATATAAAACATTTTCTCTCTTATTGATTTTATCCCTATTTGCAAGGTTTATTGCTCTGTTATATTGGTATAAAGAAGAATTTATAACTGTCAATAACACTATAGTAGTTGTTCTCACCACAGGACAACATACATGATATTTGCATGGTTTGGTGCCTTTCCTTATGCTCTAATATTGATTATTTCTGACCTCAGTGAACGTGTTCTCCCACACAATTGCCTTTTCATTGATGGTAAAATCTTGGCCTGGGGGAGCATAAGGGTTATAACTTCCAACAATATCTTCATTCGGTGTCCCATTGGGTAGATGAACTATCATATTAGTCATAATATTATATCCAGTTGAGATATCACCATTCTCATCAAAACAGATCTCTTCACCCAGCACGTTCCAAAAGTGCACGTTCTTAAGATAATGATGAAGCTAAAGAATGAGAGACAGATTTTCAGCAGGTTTCCTAAATTTAGGTTAAACATGTCAAGCTCATACAAAACTAGATATTTTTCTCTTCTCTCTTTTTTGTAAATTAGAAAATATAGGGGCATGTTTACTAAAGTGAGGTAGGGAGTGCTGGAGTAATGCCTAATTAGTGTGCTTTTCTATGGCAAAGGAGGAGCCCATGCACTAAAAGCATTGTGTGCTGCTATGGTGGGGAGGCAATGCCACATTAAGCACGGTCAGGCATGTGGTAGTAGTGACTGTGTATCTGGTGTGTATGTACAGTATAATGGCATGAACTACATCCCCCTCCCCCCCCCATGCTTATATACTAACGCTGAAGTATCACCTTGTCAACATGTGTGAAAGCAGTCCACCATACTTCAACATAGAGAACAATCAACAATACATGGTCACCAACCCCGCCCATAGACCATAGTGCAAGTTGCAATTGAAGGCTAAAGAAGGCTGAATAGAGAAGATGTACACTTCTCAGACATACGGACCAAAGTATGAGGATGCGAGACATGCAAACACATGGCTAGAAACAGTGCAGCACCAGTGTCTGTGGGTGTCAGAGCAAGAATGTACATCCATATGAGCAAGGGGCCCCTGTGTGGTGAAGGCAATGTCAGCACTGCCAGAATATGGGCACTGGAGTATGAATTCCCCTCACTCTACATCACCCAGGGTGCCTGATAACCTAGGGTGCAATAGACAGGATAACAGGCCATGTGGTGGGGTTTGGTTCTTTTTCTATGACTACCCTATTCACCTGGCATAGAACCATCACCATTGAGGAGGGTGAACCACCTTTAATGGGGTGAAGAGGAGGAGCAATGGCCTATTGTGGAGATTTTCTTGTCCAGCACAGAAACAACACAGGAGTGAAGACAAATGGGTATTGACCTCTTCTACCAAGCTCTCCTGCATATCAAGGTCAAGATTTTCCAGAGCCATCCCCCAGGTCAGAGACATCGGATATCAACACCACAGATAATATTTCAGGAGATGGACACACTCTGGAGGCCAAACAATTGCCTGGGGGAGGGGGGGGGGGGTGAGAGACAAGCCACAGTATCCACCCATGCCCCTTACATGTTGAGCGTTCTGGGTGCATACACCAAAATACCACCATGGAGAAGTGCAACCCATTTAGGCCTCTGCTCCAGCCCAACAGCTCTCAGGTAACTGAGTGCCTCCAAACCCTATGGAACCAGAAAATGCTCCCCAAGTTGAAAGAACACCATACCCATTAAGTAACCTGCCAGTGGGGAGGGGGACATTGACCAGAGAGCTACAATTGAACTAATCTTCATTCAGTGGTTTAAGTGTAAGCATGTACTCTGAGTCAGAGGGTCACAGACATGCACTTCTATTGTCTGGGTGAATGGCCATGTGACCCAAAGAACAAATCCCATGGCATTAGCACATCCACTCAGGTGCACATATGCACTGATACATAGACCCTCATGATGAAGTGGTGGTAGTGTGATGATGAGAGCAGCCAAGAACAGATAGAGATAGAAGAAAACCATGTTTCTGCCTTTAAAACAAGTGACAGACAAGCTGTGCACAGAGCTTGCAGAGCAGGAAAGAAAAAAAAAGCCTGTCTCTGCTGAGGTTAAGCCACGCCCAGACTCTGAAGTGGGGGCAGGCTTAGATACTGATTGGAAAGGCCTGTGCGAAGGCAAGGGTGTGGCAGGGAAGAAACGGTTTTTATAACCTCACTCTGACCAGAGAGGAGGAGAGGAAGGGAGAGTCACTTCCACAGGAGAAGGAGAGATCCTGGAGCAAGGGGATTCCAGTGGGAGGAGATATCCCAGAGCCCTGGGAGATCCTGGAGAGGAAGAAGGGTTCCAGGAAGGCTTTCAGGAGAGATCTCATGAGAGAAGGAGTGGAGAAAGGCACAAGAAATCTGACTTCCAGAAGCTGAAAGAGGTCAGTAGAAAAGGAAGCACTGGATGTCTGAGAAATGCTCCTAGAAGTGAAGCCAACAGATGTATAGCTGAACAGCTTACAGATGAACAGGAACAGTTTGCAACAGCTAGTGTACAAGAGCTAGACCTGAGCCCTACAACTGCCAGAAGGTGGGTGGAGAAGCTTGAGAGTGGAAAAAGCCAAACCCCAGCAGTGAGCAGAGCAGCTGAGCTAAAAACACTAGAAACATTAGCACAAGTGTTCCCTGAGAGAAAGGCTTATTCTCCCAAAGTAACTGTGCCCAATCAGAACATTTGCTATGGAGTCAGTTTCAAAAGTTCCTACAAGACAGAGAAGCTGAGGAAGCTTTTAAGACTGTAGAAGGCAATGAGCATTCTTTAGCCCAGGAGGAAATGCAGGTCAATTCTTATGTGCCAGAGTCTGACCTAGGAATCTCTCCAATGGATTGCTCATTCTGTTTAAAAGAAGGCTGAGCCTTACTAAGCAGAACCGAGAAAGAGTGAGAAGCTGTATTGTGCATAACTCTGTAACTGCTAATAGTCTTCCAAAGCCAAAGATGTGTTTGTCCAAGTAAGAGTTTTCTTCTAAAGCAAAAAGCTGTGTGTTACCAGAAGTTTGTTTGAACTGGTAAAACAACAGTTGTGCAAAAGCTGTGTGTTACCAGAAGTTTGTTTAAAAGGGAAAACAACAGTTGTGCCAAGAAGAAAGTTTACCTTTTGTTTGAAAGAGATACAAGAAGCTGTGCTGAGTACTGTTTTGTTTAATGAAAAACAGCTGCTAAGGTTAGCAGGACTTTTGGTTTCCATTTAACTCAGTTGCCAGTTATCTTCCGTTATCCTTTGTGTTGGAGAAGTATCCTAATGCCTTGTGTTTGAATTTTAATGCCTTGGAAATCCCCATAGAAAAATAAATATTCTTGAATGCCTTACCAACGGTCTCACACTACATTTTGTCCTTGCTCAAGAAAAGCCTAACTACAAGTCCCAGAATTCCACAGGGTACAGTCAGAGAAGCTTTATTTAAGGACATTACAAGGCAGCCCTATGCTTGTAAGCCCTAGGGCCCAGGCTAGGGTCCCACAGTAGCTGGACTGCAAAAATGTATGCCTTTCCTACAATGGCCAGTAGTTTCAACAGTGGATTTGCATTCTCCACCGCCAATTGTGTCCAGTCATCTCCAACCTGCCTATATGGCCCATCTCAGGTTGTCTATCTGAGAAAAATACCCTGTCTCCCCAACTCCTTGCCAGTGCTGGACATCCAGCCTTGTGTTGCTGCCCTGAATATGCTATCCTCCAGCCACCACAATATCCATGTGGAGGGGGAGCCCAGACAACCCACATAAACACTAGGGTAGCAAGAGGGCAATGGACCCCCGTCCCCTGCTGATGGTGCTCCTGTTGCTCGAGCAACACAACTCATTATTTTGTGAACGGCTGATTCTGGTATGAATGGACTACATCCCCCACAATCCTTTGCAAGTCATAATAGTATTTTGCCTTTGCCAAGACTGTGGACATTCACACCCAGCGCCCCCGTTTACAGTTGGCATAGTTTTTCGGATTGCTTTTACGCAAATGATTTGCATGATATAAGGATTACAACTGAAATCTGAAAGAAAAAAAGTTCAAGTTAAAAGCTGGAAAAAAGATTTTTCCCTTAAGAAGCACTTTGGAGAAAAAAAGAGGTAGCTGTTCCAGGAGCTGTCCCAGGAGGAAAAGACCCTGTGTGAGCTGGATTCATCACTGGCATAAGGTAATAAGTACCTGGGCATGTCTATTGGTGGATGGGAGTAAGGCACAGGGGTAATTGAAAAAAAAAAAAAGAGAAAAACACCTGTTTGGAGGGTGCTGCTCTGTGTTTTTTTTTTCTTTTGTTTTCTTGCAGGGATTCAAGATGGATCCAAGGGAACTATATGTGTATATGTGTATATGTATATAGTTTCCCCCGTTATCCAAGTTGACTGCTCCTGTTCATTGTAATGACCTGACTCTTGTTTATTGTCGGATACTGTTTGTTTTATGTAAACCGCGCTGATCGCAAATAGTGCGGTATATAAGAAATGTAAAATAAATAAATAAATAAATAAATAAACTAGCCGAATGGATGGCAGCCCAATTTAGCAGACAACAGGAGCTAGCGCAGCAGGCTCAGGACACTGCAATTAAAGCATTAAGGGACCAGCAGAAGCCAGTGCTTGATCTGGTGGAAGCCTTAGTTGCTCTTCATAACCAAAGTGAACTGGATGCAAGACCAGCAGTAACAACTGGTATACCACATGTGGACAATGTGGGACTCAATCAGGGAATTGGGGCATTTAGTTTTGGGAAGCTGACTCCAGATGATAATGTTGATGATTTCCTTGAATCTTTTGAGAGAGTGGCACAAGCATTAGCATGGCCAGAGACCCAGTGGGCAGTAAGGCTGGCAGCCTCTTTAACTGGGGAGGCGCTTGCAGCTTATAGGGCAATGCCATCAGCTCAGACTTTGAGTTATAGAGATGTAAAGGCTGCTATAAGAGATCGCCTAGGGTTGTCTATTTCAGAGTATAGGCGAATGTTTAGAGATACTGCATTAAGTGTGGGTGAAACACCCAGGGCTCTGAGTCAGAGAATCAGAGGATTGGCTGTAAAATGGTTGGAGCCTGAGGGAAAGACTGTGGAAATGTTATTAGACATTATTATGCTTGAACAATTTATGACTGCTGTGCCTAAAGATTTGCACACTTTCCTTATACAGCAAAATTGCCAGAATCTTGGAGAGGCAACCATGCTAGCAGAGAGATTCTTGGAAGCCACGCAGGCTTGCCATAGAATGGGTGGCCCTCTGAAGGTTGGTGTTGAGGCAAGCTGTGCTGTATCAGAAAAGAAAATGGTTAAAAATGTTTCTGAGAATAATTGTACTGTGCCAACCCAGATTACACAGTGGAGTAAAAAGAAATGTTTCAAATGTGGAAAATGGGGACATTTGGAAAGGGGATGCCAGATACACACTAGCTTGATGGGCGTTGATTTAAAACAGCCCAAAGAAGGATTCCTTTTGGTGGTTGATATGCAGGGAATTACCACAAATGCTCTGTTAGACTCTGGGGCAGACCAGAGTATGCTGTCAAAAAGGCTTTGGAAGAGGATAGAGGCCCAAGAAGGATTTGAGCCTAGAACCCCTGAAAGCCAGGTTCACATCAGATGCATTCATGGTGCTGCAACATCATATCCCACCTATAGGCTAATGGTTAAGTGCCTGGGGGAATAAGAGGAAGTTCTTTTAGCAGTGGTGCCTAGGCTTCCATTTGATTTGGTTCTAGGAAGGGACTGGCCAAGATTTAAGCAGGGACTAGTGAAAGGACTAGGAAAGAAGGAGGGAGAAGGAATGATGGTAGTAGCTCCCAGGCCTTTGTTTGGAAGTCCTCAGACCCTAGGTAAAAAGATGGTTAAGCTTCCAGAAGACCAAACTATAAAGAAGGAAATAGGTAAGAAGAGGGGCCTTGTATCCACCCGCTCACAGGCTAAGGTAGAGAGCCAGAAGGAGGAGGGGGAGCAGGCAGAGTTATTAGGAGACTTACCCTCTCATGATGATTTAATAACTCCACCATCAATCTCCTGTAATCAGAGCTAAACATTCTCTGCTGACTGCAACCCAATCGGGGCTCTGAGAGGGGAGGAGCAGTGGCGTTTTAAATCCCAACTGCCAGCTACAGACAGGTCAGCTATTCTACCATCAATCTCCTGTAATCAGAGCTAAACATTCTCTGCTGACTGCAACCCAATCGGGGCTCTGAGAGGGGAGGAGCAGTGGCGTTTTAAATCCCAACTGCCAGCTACAGACAGGTCAGCTATTCTACCATCAATCTCCTGTAATCAGAGCTAAACATTCTCTGCTGACTGCAACCCAATCGGGGCTCTGAGAGGGGAGGAGCAGTGGCGTTTTAAATCCCAACTGCCAGCTACAGACAGGTCAGCTATTCTACCATCAATCTCCTGTAATCAGAGCTAAACATTCTCTGCTGACTGCAACCCAATCGGGGCTCTGAGAGGGGAGGAGCAGTGGCGTTTTAAATCCCAACTGCCAGCTACAGACAGGTCAGCTATTCTACCATCAATCTCCTGTAATCAGAGCTAAACATTCTCTGCTGACTGCAACCCAATCGGGGCTCTGAGAGGGGAGGAGCAGTGGCGTTTTAAATCCCAACTGCCAGCTACAGACAGGTCAGCTATTCTACCATCAATCTCCTGTAATCAGAGCTAAACATTCTCTGCTGACTGCAACCCAATTGGGGCTCTGAGAGGGGAGGAGCAGTGGCGTTTTAAATCCCAACTGCCAGCTACAGACAGGTCAGCTATTCTACCATCAATCTCCTGTAATCAGAGCTAAACATTCTCTGCTGACTGCAACCCAATTGGGGCTCTGAGAGGGGAGGAGCAGTGGCGTTTTAAATCCCAACTGCCAGCTACAGACAGGTCAGCTATTCTACCATCAATCTCCTGTAATCAGAGCTAAACATTCTCTGCTGACTGCAACCCAATCGGGGCTCTGAGAGGGGAGGAGCAGTGGCGTTTTAAATACCAACTGCCAGCTGACAGGCCCGCGCCTGTCGGGCCCGCGCCTGAGGGCCTCGCCAGAGGGCCCTTTGGCGCGGCCCTTAGGCGGAGACCGTAGAAGGAGACCACCGCCCATCAAGCTAACCCCTCCAACATTGTGTAAATTAATGTTGCAACCTCAAAATCGCAAGTAACCATTGTAATATCCTTGTATACAAACAAAATTGTCTCTTAATCCACCTAAATATAAGTACTATAATTTATTTAAATACCCTTTCAATATATCCTCTCCTTCTACAACTATTAAGTTATCTTTATATACATTCCAGTAACTACAGAGTTAAGCACTATTATTTGTTATATGTACTTATTCAACCTGTCAACTGTAATTATCCTGTTATCACTGAAACACTGTTAACTATGTCATAGTTCCTCATTCATCCTATAAGCTTCAGTTAACCTCCTGTTACCACATATCACTGTAATACTGTAATAGTGTTTTAGCTTTTCATCCATCCTATATGCTCCAATCAGCCTGCTATCACTGTAATACTGTAATAGTGTTTTAGCTTTTCATCCATCCTGTACGCTCCAATCAGCCTGCTATCACTGTAATACTTGTAATAGTGTGTTAGCTTTTCATCCATCCTGTACGCTCCAATCAGCCTTCTATCACTGTAATACTGGTAATAGTGTGTTAGCTTTTCATCCATCCTGTAAGCTCCAATCAGCCTGCTATCACTGTATTCACTAATTGTACATTTAAATTTCACTTACACATACAATATGGCCTTACTCTACATTATAACATTTACCTTCTACCTTATCACTATAGGAATACGTAATGTTACCAGCCTACACACTAGCTATAATAGAATACCAACAATCCATAATCACAGAAGAAAGTGGTCTGATACTCCCTTCTACAATTCTAGAGTATCTACCCAAAATTCCCACCATCATCTGTTACTCATCTCATTACAAAACACCACAAAAAAGAAACAAGTAGGAAATCCAATTCCCCAATATCTGAAATGTGCATTAATAAATGCTCGATCCATACGCAAGAAATGGCCTATCATCTCTGACATAATTTCATTACATAGCCTTGACCTTCTCCTAATCACTGAGACATGGCTTTCTTGTGCTGACAATGTATTAATCAACCAATTTTTGCCTTCTAATTTTTCTATACATACATGTCATAGAAGTGGCAAGAGGGGAGGTGGTGTTCTAGCCATCACCAAATCTGACCTTCATTTCAACCTTAAAGAAGCAACAAGCTCATCACTCCTAGATACTTTTACAATAGCAAATAAATGTTGTTCTTTCACTTTACTATACCGCTCTCCTTCTTCCAATTCTGATTCTCTATCTATGATAATTGACTTGGCCTCCAATACACAAAACCCCCACATAGCAAGTTGGGTGCTAGGAGACTTTAATCTCCCTTCTCTCCAAGACTCCCATGTAACAGCTTTTCTTGAAGCTCTACAAGTTTTGGGGTATAATCAATTAATTAAAGATCCAACCCATATTAAAGGTGGTATATTAGATCTAATATTTACAACTGAAACAACCGCCAATTTACCATCTATCTTGGATCTATCAATCAACCCAGTTCCATGGTCAGATCACAAACTAATTATATTCAAGGCTAGATGTAACCAAAAGGATGAAAGAGGAATAAACGACCATCCTAGTACCCCTCTGAGAAGATTCAAGCCATTTGACAAAGACCTAATCCTAAAATCAACACTTCCACTAACCAACTTACCAGAGTGCAGCATTGATGATTTAGTTTCTAATTGGAATAGTACTTTCAGTTCGATTGCCACATGTCCGTCGACCAACAAACTACAAAGCAAGTGACACTCTGCTATATGGTACTCATCTGAGCTGAAGGCCTCGCGCACAACCCTAAGGAAACTTGAAAGACGATGGCGACACTCACACTCTGAAGTTGACAGAGCTGTATATATCCAACATCTCACATCTCATCGCATGGCAGTTACTGAATCAATGAGACGTCACCATGCAGTCACTTTAAAAAGATCTCTGAACAAACCTCATGACCTGTTTGCCATAGTTAAGCGTTTGACAAATGAACCTGCCTCACAACTTAAATATGAAATCCACCCTCAAATATTTGCTAACTATCTACAATCCAAACTCTGCCAAATTGACAATAACTCGGCTCCTAACATAGTCCTAGTTCCAGTAGATCAAACTCTACTCACTATCTTCTCAATACCATCTAAACGACAAATCGAAGACACCATTGCTTGCATAAACATGACCACCGCTCATACTGATCCTTGCCCTGCGTTCTGGATCAAAGATCTACGAGCTGATCTCAGTCCCATCATATCCAGACTCATGATTCAATCATTTACAACAGGAACTTTCCCTCGTACCCTTAAGCAAACATCCATAAGGCCATTACTAAAAAACAACAAACTTGACCCTCTTAAACCAGAATCATATAGACCTATTTCAAGTATTCCATTACTAGCAAAAATTTTGGAAAAAGAAGTACAAAAACAAATTCAGGATCATATAGATCTTAACGCCCCACTGGACTCATGCCAGCACGGTTTCAGAGAATTTCACGGTGTGGAAACGCTTCTAACTACTCTGTTCAGCAGCTTATTATCAGGAATTGATAACATCCGCCAAGGGTTCGTCCTTGTTTTTCTTGATATCGCAGCCGCTTTTGATTCTGTTAGCCATGAACGCCTCCTTGAGCGTCTCAAAGGGAAGGGAATTACTGATAAAGCACTTGAGTGGTGTAGATCCTACCTTTCTGACAGATGGCAACAAGTACGATCCAACGATACTTCATCAGATCAGTTTCATCAAAAACAAGGGGTCCCTCAAGGCTCATCCCTTTCCGCCCTTATGTTTAATATATACATGCAGCCTATCTGTAACCTGATTCGATCCTTTAGAGTTAACTGCATGATATACGCGGATGATGTACTTTTATATTTTCCTTTTACAACTGAGAACCCTGATCTCAATCCATTAACTAACTGCATAAATGAAGTATCCAACTGGCTACAATCCCAAAATCTAAGGATCCAACACAAGAAAACGGAGGTGTTATTTATTACACGTAACCAAAATTTCACTGCTCCATCCTTTTTGAAAGTGAATGATGCTAACCTCCAGACCAAGACCACCATCAGATACCTCGGTGTCACTTTAGACCAGAAATTAGATATGAAAGCACATATTAGTAATATTGTAAGAGCAGTATATCACAAAATACGCTCCCTTAGACACCTTCGATCCTTGCTAGAGCCAGACGATTTTAGAACCATCTATCAGGCGCTAATCATACCTCATTTTGATTATGCGAACTCAATTTTACAAGGTCTTCCACAAACCACCTTACACCCACTTCAAATGGCTATGAATGCTGCAGCTAGAGTCCTTCATGGAGCTTCCCGGAAAGACCATATTTCACCTATTCTAAAACATCTTCATTGGCTCCCAATTCAAAGTAGACTCACTTTCAAAATTTTACTAATTACATTCAAAGCCTTCAAAGAACTCTCATCTTCATCAATATCAGACTTGATCCAAACACCACCCCTCAATAGAGACAGAAGGTCAGTAACACTCAATACTCTGTTAGTCCCTAAATCAATATCACAGTGTACCAAAACTACTTCAGACAGGGCCTTTTTATTCTGTGCACCAAGGTGTTGGAATAGCCTCCCTCAAAACATCCGAGCAATACCAGACCTTTTGCAGTTTCGCAAAGCTTTGAAACACTACCTCTTCCTTTTATCTTATCCAGTAAACAATAAAGACATCTCAACCAACCCACAGACCTTCCACTCATACACATACAATACAGATACCCCACAGACCACATACACACAAAACTGAAGCCATGATGATATTATGACTATGTTTATTAATTATATACCCTGTTATCCGAGTTATATTCTCCTGTTTTCTGTAAACACAAAGTACTGTTGAATTGTGTATCTCACTGTTTTTTGTGAACCGCGCTGATGCCTAATAGTGCGGTATATAAGAGTCTATAAATAAAATAAATAAATGTAAGAAAGTTGAAAGCACAAAAGCGTCGTGAGAGACTTTGCAGAGCGCAGGGTAGGGCTGAGATGTTGGCTGGTCAAAGTTTACCCGGGGTGCCAGCTGAGTTAGTGGCAAAGTTTCCTAACTTTCCACAAGAACAGCGAGCTGATCAAGCTTTCACCCGAGCTTTTAAGTATGCTCAGGAGGTCAGGGAGGAGTTGCCCAGATTCAGACTAGATAATGAAATATTATATAGAGAGAGTCAGGACCCCAGAAATGGGACCATATGTAAACAATTGGTGGTACCCACAACTTTCAAAGGACTAGTACTTAGATTAGCACATGATCATCCAGTTGGAGGTCATAAAGGGATGCAAGGAACGCTGGATCAAATACTTATGCGTTTTTACTGGCCAGGTATTTTCAAATAAACTGCCCAGTTTTGTGCTGCATGTCCAGCGTGTCAGCGAGTTACAGCGACTCACCCACCGGTGGTGCCTTTGATTCCCATGCCAATTATCACAGACCCAATTGGTCGCATTGCTATGGATATTGTAGGCCCATTAGTCAAAACGCCCCGAGGTTTCCAATACATCCTAGTTATGGTAGATCAGGCAACAAGGTTTCCCTGGGCCATACCATTGAGGAATGTTTCTGCAAAAACAATAGCTTTAGAGCTAGTCAAATTGTTTTGCGAAGTGGGATTCCCAAGAGAGGTGTTGACTGACCGAGGGTCCAATTTTGTATCCAAATATTTGGCCCAGATCTGGGATGCCTTTGGCATTCATCACGTGAAAACCTCAGCCTACCATCCTCAATCAAACGGTTTGGTGGAGAGATTCAACCAAACTCTCAAACAAATGTTGAGAAGGGGGTTAGCAGGAGAGGTAAAAGAATGGGATATGTTATTGCCCTTTGCCTTATATGCCTGCAGGGAAAGAATTCAGGTGTCCCTAGGTGTAACTCCATATGAATTGATGTATGGTAGGGCTCCACGGGGTTTGTTAGATATTTTGAGGGAACAATGGATTGATCCTGAACCAGGAAATCAGGAGGTGCCACAGTTTTTACGTGACTTGAGAGCACGTTTAAAAAGGACCTCGCAGGTTGCTGAGAAAAACCTGCAGGACAGCCAAGTACGCCAGAAAGGGTGGTATGATAGGAAGGCCAAAAGCCGCCAATTAAGTATTGGTGAAAAGGTTTTGGTTCAAGTAGCAGGTACAGCCCCAAAATTTGAAGTACAGTGGAAAGGGCCATGGAAGGTTGTTAGACAAGTGAGCCCAGTATCTTATGTGGTAGAAAATGCAAGAGGTCGTAGACAGACCTACCACATTAATGTACTTAAGTCTTGAAAGGAGAGGCCTGTAAATAATAATGACCCAGAAGCCAGCCAAGAAGTAGGTGAGCATCAAAAAGATAATACTCTCATAGGTATTACGGACTGTAGGAAAGAAGTTTCACCAGTTGCACCAGTCCGTAATAACTTAAGCAGGGGGGTATGTGATAAGGAAGCTTATCATAGTTCAAGAAGGAGCTATAAAAGAGGTGAATTGGCTCTGAACAAGCAACCTGTCTTTGCTGGTAGAAATACTAAAACAGAATGTTTTCATAAAAGACTACCAGTCCCAGAATGCACCAGGTTTCAAACAGCCTCTAGAAGAGCTGAAGTGGGGAAACGTGTGTTCAATCAGGAGAGCTATGAGCAATGTTCCCTCTAATTTTCTGTAGGCTGTGTGCACATAAAATATCAGCTGTGCAGCTTTTGAAGGAAGTTTAAATTTTTGTGCGCCACATAACGACACTCGGAGTTATATACTTTAAAATTTGACTACACGTCAGAATACAGTATGTACACCACATTGATTGCACTAGAAAATATTGTAAAACTTGTGAAAACCGTGAATACAGAGCAACTTTTAAATTTTAAGACGTCTGTGTTGTTTTCTATCAGAATTAGAGCCGTACGTTTTGTGTGCTCTGTTGTAAAGTATGTGCGCTCACTCGGAGAGGTGTGTGCGCGCGTACACGCGCACGGCTTAGAGGGAACAGTGGCTATGAGGTAATCCCCAATCACTCATCTCCAAGGGCAGGGCTTGATTCAGCACAGCTGAGCTGTGCTAGGGTGGAGTATCCCTCTAAACAAGTTAAAAGTAAAACATATTCTACACAGAATCAGTTCAAGATCAGGAAGCAGCAGCATCAACGTGGAAGAAAGAAGAAAAAGACATCTTGGAGGTCTAAAGAAGGAGCCCACAGCAGTACGTGTGTTGGGAGTCATTCCAGAGGCAAGCATACTCCATTGGACTGGAGGAAGCCAGAGGAGTGGGGTTACAGAGCCAGGAATTCCCAGACGGCACCTTTGAAGGAGACGGCTGCATTTGGAAGGGGCCCTAAGACCAGTGCAAGAAGGTATGTGAAGAGAGACCCAGTGTCCAGGGATCTTGATTGGAAGGCTGGACCTAAAAGCTGGATTACTTACTACCCAGGATATCTGGAGAGGAAACCTAACAGTAAAGGAAGCTCAGGTATGAACACTGATCTATGCCCTAGCTCTTCACCTGGAAGACAGCAGGGAAACAAATATTGTCCTGAGAGTGATCCATTAAGGAATTCCTTTGAGCCAGACCATGATATTGATTCTATGATATTTGAAGAAGAAGAAGATATTTTAAATTATCAGAATGAATACAAGGACTGCTCTCTGACTAGGCTGCTGTGGTAAAATACTTTCACAAATACAACAACCATCAAAAGGAACTATAACTTGTTCTTTTATCTACCCAGAAAAGTCTGCAAGAAAGCTTTAGGGTAGGATTTGAGCCACATAGAGAAAGTGAACCAGCAAAGGGGTTTGCAGCTGGCTAATTATTGGTAATTAAGCCAAGCACAATTGCACGTGAGCTCTGAAAGGAAACTACTGTTTGTGTGTGAAAATAGAAGAAAGTTATCCTTGAAAAAGAACAGTTTTTGTTACTTTTGGGTTTTGTTTTTGCTTTTGGAACACTGCTAAAAGTTATTAGCAGGAGCCCTCAAAAAGACCTTTTCTGTTTCCCATCAAGGTCTTTATTATTTGATTGCTTAAGAAGTTCAGTTGCTTATA
The DNA here is from genome assembly GCA_033557465.1 of Ichthyophis bannanicus. NCBI lineage: Eukaryota > Metazoa > Chordata > Amphibia > Gymnophiona > Ichthyophiidae > Ichthyophis > Ichthyophis bannanicus. Next base: position 21,548,921 of record CM066051.1, on the reverse strand, counting down.
TCATGATTTGTTTTTCCTAAGTACAATACTGAAGCAAGTTGTCCTTTTGTGTTACCAAGTAAATCTGTGTGGGAGAATTAACCCCATGAATAAAATATATTTGTCTTTTCTTACACTCGAGCAACACAACTCTTATTTTGTGAATGGCTGATTCTGGTATGAATGGACTACATCCCCCACAATCCTTTGCAAGTCATAATAGTATTTTGCCTTTGCCAAGACTGTGGACATTCACATCCAGCGCCCCCGTTTACAGGTTCCACATTAGGAATCATACCCAGGAAAAGGATTTAGGCATCATTGTGGATAATATGTGGGGACTCTCCACCCAGTGTGCAGCGGTGGACAAGAAGGCAAATAGAATACAGGGAGTTATAAAGAACAAAATGGAGAATAAAACCAGGGATATTATAATCCCTCTATATCGCTCCATGATGTGACTACACTTTGAATATTATGTGCACTTCTGGTCACCATATCTTAAAAAGGATATAGCAGAATTAGAAAAAGTACAGAGAAGAACTACCAACATGATAAAGGGGATGGAAGGATACCCTTATAAGGAGAACTTAAAAGTTTAGGGCTCTTAGAAAAGAGACAGCTGAGGGGGAGATATGGTAAAGTTCTTAAATTAATGAATGGAATAAAATGGATAAGTGTAGATCAGCTGTTTACACCATCAAAAAGTAAAAAGACTGGGGGCGGAGCCTGATGTCCAACGGGGTAGACGCCTGGTGCTGAAGCTCCCGAGAGGCCTACACAGAATCCTGACTAAACTCCTGCAAAACTTCACTATTTTGCTTTAAAATCGCCGGGGCGCATCGGAGGGATGGCGGGACCTAAACCACAGCGCCTAGATTTCGGCTCCCCCACTTCGTCGCACGGCAAACGCTCCAAAACGGAACTGCCTTCCCCGCATAAGATGGCGCCGCTCTGTGAGAGCCCTGAAATGCAGCGGGTGATACTCGAGGAGATTCGTGGTGTAAAGGAACTGGTACAATCCAACGGAGAAGCGATCCGCGCCATGCGTGAGGACCTTACCATGATGCAGGAAAGGCTCGAGGGCCTCTCGTTGCGCCAAGACAAAATGGCGGAGACTCTTGAATCGCACGCGGTGCGAATGGGGAAGATCGATAAAGCTGAACGCCAGATTTTGCTCCTTCAAAAGGAACTTGAAGATAGCAATAATAGAGCTCGTCGCAATAACATTCGACTCATTGGAGCTCCAGAGGGCGTAGAAGCAGGAGATCTGCGGGAATATCTGGGCAATATTCTACCCTCTCTATTGAAGACGACGTTTCTTAAGGACCTGGAGATAGACCGGGCACATCGTGTCCCCACTAATATGGCGCTCAACCGGACGACTCCCAGGCCCATCATTTTTCGGCTACTGCGCTATCAACAAGCTGAGCAAATTCTGGCTGCTGCCCGGGCTAATCATCACCTCGAGATAGATGGGCATAAAGTGTCTTTCTTCCCTGATCTCTCTAAGCCCACGATGGACCGCCGAAAGAAGCTTCTTGCTTATCGCCCTCGCCTTCAGCAACTGCAGGCCCGATTTGGTCTCCTGTATCCGGCAAAGCTACGCGTTACGCTGCATAACCATACCAGGACCTTCGAGGATCCTGACCTCCTCGCTGCATTTTTGGACTCTAAAGAAGCTGAACTGATGCGTTGATGTTACCATCAAGCTGTGTTGCTGTTCAAAGCTCTCTTAAATCTCTACCTCATTGGGGCCTATCGCAGTGATTTCGCTGCGGACGCGGTTGGACTGCTCTCCTGACCTACTTCTTTGAACCGCCATCCTGCTTCTCTGCACCCTTCGGTGGCTCCCGGGACTTGTTCCTGCTGCAGGGAGTATGGCCAGTATCGGGCCTTCTCTGGGGCTTCCCCCCGCAGACTCATGGTCGCCAGTAATAGTTGGGGTTTTGCTTCTTCTCTAGTGCACTTCGGTGCCTGTCTCTTTTTTTTTTGGGGTTATTTATGCTTTCTACCAAAAGTTTATTATTTCATGTCGTGTGTACAGTCATTTGCTACCAATATGCATAGTTTAGGGAATAATGTGCAACTTCATGTTCTCTCAGAATTTTGTATATTACTAGATGGCTTTCTGTAAGCTCTTATCATTGAATGTCAAAGGTATCAATAGTCCAATCAAAAGGAAGAAAATTCTTAGCTATTTGAATACTGAGCATGCTGATTTAGTACTGCTTCAAGAAACGCATTTAAATGCTAAAGAAACACTAAAGCTTAATGTCAAGCCTTATGCTGTTGTGGCGTATTCTCCCGCTGTTGCTAAACGCTGTGGTGTTGCCATACTTGTTAAGAAATCCCTGCAGGCCACCGTGCTAGATATTAGCTCAGATAATGAGGGTAGATGGGCTCGCGCTCATCTCAAAGTGGGGGATCTAGAATTCACGTGTATTTGTATTTATGCTCCAAATGTTGACAATCCTGGTTTTTTTGCTAAAATTGCACAAGCTGCGCAAGCCTCCGCTCATACCCCACTAATACTGGGAGGAGACTTTAATCAGGTCCTCGACCCTTTGGTGGATCGGCAGCCGCCTAGAACCTGTGGTCCACCCAAGAGTCTCTCCATACTTACAGCTATGATCGCTGATTTGGCTTTGGTGGACATATGGAGGTTATTGAATCCTTCTGATTTGGATTTTACCTTTTTCTCCGCTCCTCACCAATCACAATCCCGAATAGATTTTTTTCTTTTATCTAAAACATTGGTATCGCAGATTGGTATGGCTAAGATTCACCCCTTGCACATTTCAGACCATGCTGCCATATCTTTTACGATACACACTGCTGCGCAAAATGCAAGTCCCCGAGCATGGTCTTTTGATAGGTCTCTCCTAGACCAACAGGATTTTCAAACTGTAATACGGGCTGCCATACAAGATTACTTTCATTTTAACTCTCCCCTTGACACAACGAACTGGGCCTGGTGGGAGGGTTTTAAGGCGTCTATTCGAGCCACGGTGACTAGTTATCAAATCCGTCTTGGGAAACAAAGAAGGCAACAATTGGTGATCCTTGAACAACAGATACAGGCTGGTGAACGTATTCTTCCGTCCCGAACAGACCCATGTGTTCTGCTTCGTTTGCAACGTCTCCGTTTTCAGTACAACAAGATTTTGCATAATGCCGCTGTTAGAAATATAGCGTCCCAGCAGGGATTGTATTACCGGGAAAATAATCGCGCTGGTAAACTACTAGCTAATGCTTTGAAGGGGAAAAAAGAAGCCAAACGGGTAGCAGCTCTCCGAAGCCCATCTGGGAATGGCCTTGTCACAAAAGATCATGAGATTTTAGAGCTTTTTCGCGATTTTTATGCTAGCTTGTATAAATCTGAATGTGAGTTTGTTCCTGAACATTTCGACCGCTTGTTAGCTGGTGTACAGCGTCCTACTCTCTCGGCTGAGGAATGCACGGCCCTTGATCATTCGTTTACTCTTGTGGAAATACAGGATGCAATTAAAAGATGTGCTTCCGGCCGTGCTGCGGGTCCAGACAGCCTTCCGGCTGAGTTCTTCAAAACTTTCAGCTCTGATCTGGCCCCGTTTTTGCAGCAATACTTTACTACCCTAGTAGCCGACGGATCCTCCCTTGGTTCCTTTTCAGAGGCCAACATAGTGGTCTTTGAGAAGGAGGGGAGAGACCCACACCTGACAGCCAATTACCGACCCATCTCCCTGCTTAACGCAGATTATAAAATCTTCGCCACTATTCTTTCTACTCGGCTCTCTCACAAAATGACCACTTTAATACATCCAGATCAATGTGGATTTATTCCCGGCAGATCAACTGCTGATAATGCCAGGACTCTTTGTCATGTACTAACTAATATGGCCTCCCACGATCGTCCATTGGTTGGCCTTTCCCTAGATGCCGAAAAAGCCTTTGACCGGCTAGAATGGCCATTCCTATTTGCGACCCTCCGTTGGTTTGGTTTCGGCGATAATTTTCTCCGTTGCCTTCAAGTGCTATACTCTCAACCAACTGCTAGTGTCTGTGCCAACACATTGAAGTCCCAGCCATTTTTACTGCAAAGAGGCACCCGTCAGGGGTGCCCACTTTCCCCCTTACTTTTTGATCTTGCGTTAGAACCCCTAATCCTGTTAATCCGTCAGTCTCCACATATCCACGGCGCTCCTTTTCCCCGTCGGGATATAAAAGTCTCAGCGTATGCAGATGATCTTATGCTTTTTGTTTCCTTAGACTCCGTATCTGTTGTTCTGGATCTAATTGACCGCTATTCTCAACTTTCAGGTTACAAAATTAATTGGACCAAATCAGTCGCCTTTCCCCTAAACCACCAGGTTCACCAAGCAGACTTGCAAACCTTTCCTTTTGTATGGCAGCCCCGTATGGTAAAATATTTAGGGGTACATTACTGTTATCCTCTCGAAGAAACCGTCGCTTTTAATGTCAAAAATTTAATCACCAAGGTCCGTGAGCTCACCCAACGTTGGTCTCCACTTACTCTTACGTGGTGGGGCCGTATGGATACCATAAAGATGATGATTGTTCCCAAGGTTAATTATGTCTTAGAAATGTTACCGTGCCTTCTCCCTCGACACACCTACAAAGATATCGAGGGCCTGTTGATCAGATTTTTGTGGCAGAACAAACCGCCTAGAATAGCGAAACATAAACTTCAGTCAGATAAGGAACATGGTGGGATAAGATTTCCTGATTTTTTCAACTATCACCTCTCTTTTCTTCTCAAACAGGGTGCCCGTTGGTTGGACGCTTCTTTCCCGTCCAGACCAATATGGTTAGATATAGAAGAAGACCTCTGTAAGCCCATTCCACTTAGCTATCTCCCTGGAATGACTTTCCCACTGGATGCCCACTATCCACCAATGCTCCTGGATACACTTCGCTCCTTCAATGTTCTCATCAGCTCCCTAGATTCCCTAGCTTGCCCACTAGATAGGCTTCCAATTTGGCATAATGCTCGATTCCAAATTCAACATAAGCCGGTGGCCTGGAGTCCCTGGTATTCCAGAGGCATCTGGACTCCCAATCAACTGTTTCACAATGCTCGCTGGAAGTCCATTAATGAGCTCCATTGTGAGTTTGGCCTTCCTTCTAAATACTATTTTCAACTGCTTCAGTTGCAGCACTGTCTCAAGAGTGCTGGGGTTTTTCCCCCACTAACTCCTCATGACCCAGGGATAACTGAGGTGGTCTCCTTTATTGGGGCTCAGTCCGGTGTTGCTTCCACCTTTTATAAAACTCTTTGTGCTCCTCAGAATGCTGTCCCCCCTTCTGCACAGCAGACTTGGGAGCGAGAATTGGGTGTAACTCTAACCCCTGAACATTGGAACCTCTTCTGGAGCAAAGTGGTTCGTGTTTCCCGCTCGGCTTCCTTAACCCAGACGCTTTTCTTCTTTGCCCATCGCTGTTTCTATACCCCTGATAGACTGGCCAAATGGACTTCCACTCTGAGTAATCAATGTTGGACTTGCCATGCAGCTACAGGCACCCTCACTCATGTCATGTACGAATGCCCCGCACTACAACACTACTGGAGCCGGGTCTGGGGTCGTATTCAATCTATCTTACACTTTACTGAACCACTCTCCTGGAAAATAGTGGGACTCCGTTCTGCAGCGGGCATCCCCTCTCTCCCGAAGTCTGCTTACTTCCTCCTTGACTTTCTAATGGGTATTGCCATATCGTTAATCATGAAATATTGGAAAAATAGCTCTTCACTGAGTCCTCTAGAATGGTGGAATTGTGTCTGTCTCTATAGTAAGTTTGAACAAATTCCTCGTAGGGCTACCCCTTCCCTTCAGGCCCGCTACCAGGTGTCTAAATGGAAATTACTCACAGATTTCGTGCAGTCGGCCAAATGCTCGCACTTGACTGTCTAGTTATATCTCTCTCTTGATCCATAGTATATCATGACTGTTATGTTTATGTTCTAACATAATTGCTATGGACCCCATGCCTGGGTTAATATCTTTTCTTTTCTTTTTTTTTTTTTTATTATCTAGAGAAGAAGCATAGGGGGGGAGGGTTGATGGGGTTATTTTCCGGTTTATTCCATTTTATTTTGATGCAATCATCCTTGTTTTATTATTGTGTGTATTGTTATTGTTATAAAATGAAAATAAAAGTTTAAAAAAAAAAAAAAAAAGTAAAAAGACTAGGAAACACGCAAAGAAGCTACAATATAACCCATTTAAGAGTAATAAGAGCAGATATTTTCTTCGCTCAACGTGTAATCAAACTTTGTAATTCATTAGTGTAGAATGTAGTAAAAGCTGTTAGTGTAGCAGGGTTTAAAAAAGATTTGGACAAGTTCCTGGAGGAAAGGTTATGGTTATGGTTATGGTTATGGTTATGGTTTTGTTTATTTGATATACCATAAAAGTGACAAAACATTATTAAAGAAGACTCAGAAAATCCACTGCTTTCCCTGGGACAGGCACTGTGGAACCTGACTCTATTGACTCTACTGTTACCTCTATCCCTTTCCTATTTTTGTATTGTAGTTCCTTTTCCTTTCTTACAGCATTGACATATTTTTATTGTAAACCGTTCTGATGTCTCAACAAGGGCCGTATATAAAGTGCAGAAATAAAGATAAAGATATATGCATTTTTGGGAATCTGCCAGGTACTCGTGATCTGAATTGCCCACTGTTGGAAACAGGATACTGGGTTTGATGGACCTTGGTCAGACCCAGTATGGCATATCTTATTGTTATGATTATAGAGAAGACAATGCTGAAAAGACAGGAAACAGAGAGTAGGGCAAAATGGTCAGCTATCCCCTTGATAAAGGTTCAGTAGTGAAGTGTCCCAAAAGTCTGTAATGGGAACTAGTTTTTTTGACATATTCATAAATGATCTGGAGGTTGAAGTGATGAGTGAGGTGGCCATATCTGCAAATGAAAAAAAGTATTCACAACTGCTAAAATTGCAGAGAATTAAAAGGATCTGTAAATGGATCTTGTTATATTAGGAGATGGGTAATCTAAATAGTGTACAAAGTGATGGATATTGTGAAAAAGTAATCTGAAGTGATATGCATTGGGAAAAATGCTAGGTTTGGAGTTTATTTATTTATTTAGCTGTATTTTTATACTGCCTTTCACTATGTCAAAGTGGTATACATAAAACAAAACGGTTAACAATTGCAGTGTAATATTTTACTATATACAGCATGCATTGGATAACTAAAGTTGGATAACTATATACAAATTTACAATTGTTGAGTGTATCATTCATATAGGGCGGTTAACTATATACAGTGACTGTCATACACGGGGGACATAGCTTCTGCAGGGAATTACATTGTGGGGCTAAAATGTTCAGAGAAGAGGTATGTCTTTAGGTGCTTCTTGAAGGTGCTGAGTTTTGTGACATTTCTCAGTGAATCTGGTAGTGTGTTCCAAATTGAAGGTGCATAGAGTTGGAAGGCTCGTTCATAGGCTTGTTGGTTCAATTTGGTTCTGGCATGGGGAATGACAAGGGTGTTCCTAGCACAGGTTCATCCTGATCTGTTAGGTTATGGGGTTTCTAGCAGAGTATGCAGGTGAGTTGATGGGTCGGATTGAATGGCTTTGTGAGTCAGTAGGAGGGTTTTGTATCTTATATGACTTGGTAGTGGTAACCAGTGAAGCTGTTTGAGTAGGGTGTAATGTGGTCCTCCCTTGTTGCTCCTTGGAGGATGTATACTGTTGTGTGAAGAGCGATATGTAGAGGGAGTAGTGTAGTTTGTGTGTGGAGGTCCTGGTAGATAGAATTGCAGTAGTCAAGATGTGATAGAACTATGGCTTGCGTTGCAGAGCAGAAATGTGTTGGTTCAAGGAGCGGTAGGAGGCGTTGCAAGATGTAATATTGCTCTGGTGACTTTGCTTATGTGTGTGAGGTGTTGATCAAGGGAGATTCCAAGGTATTTCACTTCCATCTGGGTCTTGACTTGTGTGTTATGTGTTATGGCGGTTGTTGGAAGAGAAGGTGTTGTCTTTCATAATGAAGAGGGCTTCTGTTTTCTTATAGTTGGTTGCTAGGTTGTTGTTTTTCAGCCAGTTGGAGACATCAGTGAAACATTTTTGATGGACAGAATAGGAGGGTTGCTTTGTGTTGAAGGTGCCATATAGCATGATGTCATCAGCATAGATGTGGTTGTTGAGGTTATGGGATTTAATGACTGAGCAGAGGGGTTGAATAGGACTGCTGAGAGTGTGGATCCTTTGGGGTTCTTTGTGTTTGCTGGTATGTGATGGAGGTGTTTGGGCTGATTTTTATCTGTTGGTGTCTGTTGGTTAGATAGGATTTGAACCATTGGAGAACTGCACTCTGGATTCTGGTGGATCAAAGACGCTGCAGGAGGATATTGTGGTTAATGATGTCACAGGCTGAGAAGATATCCAAGAAGATCAGTAGGAATCCTTGATTGATGTTCTGTATCCCTTTTATTAGGGTGTCGACAGGAATGATTAGTAGTGTTTATATTCCATGAAGAGGGCAGAATCTGTGTTGTTGAGGGTCAAATAGCTTTTCCTGTCAATATGGTCTTGCAGTTGATGTTGGATTTATTTATTTATTTTATTTATTTATTTAAGGTTTTTCTATACCGCACTATTCGGCATCAGCACGGTTTACAATAAACAAGTTTGTACAATGAGGAACAGCCATACATTGAACTTACATAGAACAGGGAGTTTAAACATGGATAACAGGTGAACTTTATACATAGCAAACAAAGGGAGATTTAAACAAGGGTAACAGGTGAACTTTATACATTATATACACAGGGATTGCATCACATCTAAGTTTATGATACAGGCCCTAAGGGGGATAGATGGGGGAGGTGAAGAGTTTTCATCGGAAATTGGTTAGACAGCGTTGGCTTGTTAGACTATAAGATCATGTGGTACTGTCTAGGTGATGCTGTCGGAGTTACCAAAGTGTTGTATAAATAATTGCAGTTTGAGGGCTTTTCTGAACTGGGGGAGGTTATTTATGCTGCGGATTTCTGTTGGGAGGGAGTTCCAGCAAGAAGGGGCGAATAAGGCAAAGGCACGCTTTCTAGTGGATTTGTTGCATTTTGTGATGGCTTTTGGAAGGAGGATGGTATTGCAGGATGCGGTTCTTCTTAATCTGTTGTTTGGAGTAAGTTGGATCAGATCTGACAATATATTTGCGGTGATACAGTTGACTGCTTTGAAGGTCAAGGTGAGGATCTTAAATGTGATCCTGTACTGGACGGGGAGCCAGTGCAAGCTCTTCAGGATAGGGGTGATATGTTCTCTGTGAGATGCGCCATAGAGGGTTCTTGCTGCGGTATTCATCGCAAGCTATAAGGGGTTTATCGAGCTCTTTGGGAGTCCGAGTAGGATGGGGTTGGCGTAATCGAAGTGGGGCATGATTATGGCCTGGAAGACTGTTCTGAAGTCGTTTGGTTCAAGGGTGTTCTTTATGAGGCGTAGTGTCCGTAATTTGTGGTATATTGTTCTGATTGTATTGTCTATATGAGCATGCATGTCCAGGTGCTGGTCCAGTGTTACGCCTAAGTATTTGATCGTTGTCTTGGAGAGGAGTTCTGCGTTGTTCACCTTGATTGAAGATGGGGGAGTGAATGACTGGTTTCTTCCGATGAATAGAACTTCTGTATTTTTCAGATTTATTCTGAGCATTTGGTTTTGTAGCCAATCTGTGACGGCATTGAAGCAAGAGGAGAGCTGGTCGAGGTTTGGATGATCTGTGTCTATTGGGGTGAACATTAGGACATCATCAGCATATACTAGGCAGTTGATGTTAAAGGACCGGATAAGATTGCAGATGGGCTGCATATAGATATTGAATAAAAGTGCTGAGAGGGATGAGCCCTGGGAAACGCCTTTTTCTAGTGGGAAAGGGTCCGATAAAGAGGATCCGGAGCGGACATGTTGCCATCTGTTATTCAGATATGAGGCGCACCAAGCTAGACGTTGCCACGAAGACCCTTCTCAGTGAGGCGTGATAGGAGTATCTTGTGGTCCACCGAGTCAAAGGCGGCTGCGATGTCCAGAAAGATAAGGGCAAAACCCTTCCTGATGTTATCGAGCCCAATGGTAAGGGAGTTGAATAATGTAGTCAGAAGGGTATCGACTCCATGGGACTCTCTGAATCCATGCTGGCAGTAATCAAGAGGCGCGTTGTTTTCAATGTGATGGGTTAGTTGCTGTTGGACTGTTTTTTCGATGATTTTAGCTAGAAGCGGGATGCTCGATATGGGCCTGTAAGAGTCCATCTTTGTGGGGTCGAGCTTTTTGTTCTTCAGTAGGGGTCTTATTGAAGTTTGCTTCAGGTTCTGTGGGAAAATCCCCGAAGTGAAGGATGATCCTATTAGTTTGGCGAGGAAAGGGCTGAGGTCTGATTTTAGCGCTTTTATCCATTGTGCCGGGCATGGGTCGCTCGGAGCTGTGGTGGTATTGATGCATGTGATGGTATCTTGGATCTCCCTTGCTGTTGGGGGGGAGAAGGAGTTAAGAATGTGGTGGTTATCTGCTGTCTCATTTAGAGGGAGGGAGTCGGGAGGTAGCGGGCTTGTATGTTTCAGAGGGTGGTGATTTGCAGGAGCAATGTGTTGGCTTGTCTTTGAGCGAAGGTAGTCCGCATATTCCTGAGCGTCAGGTAGATTTGTTTGGTTGGAGGTGGGCTCCTTAGCCAGATTTTTGACCAGATTGAATAGCTCACGTGGTTTGTTTATGGCTCTCAGTAGGACGTCTGAATGGTATTGTTTCATTCTTGATGATACTGCTGTTCTATGGTCGTCAAGGTGGGTGTTATAGGCTTCATGGCTCTCGGTTGTCCTTGATCTGCGCCATCGTTTTTCGAGTTGACGTAACCGCCGGAGGGATGCTGTTAGTTCAGGTGAATACCAAGGTGCTTTTTTTCTTACCTCTGAGGTTTTTCTTGGTAGTTGGGGCGTCTATTACTGCGTTGAGGGACTTGTTCCATAATGTTAACATGTCGTCAAGGTTGAGTTCAGGTGTTTCCAGGAGAGGGTGTATTCTCCCAATGATCTCATGCTCATTGAATGGGAGATAATGTTTCCGAGTAGTGATGGTATTGTCAATTGTGGTGGGGAGGTAGTTAGATCCGCGAAGGGAAGGCAGTGAGAATCTCACAAGACTGTGGTCAGACCATGGTACTGGGCTCAGTGAGAGATTGAATTTGTGAAAGGGGTAGTTGTCTATTTGAGGTGCAAATACCAAGTCGAGGGTGTTTCCCTTAATATGAGTGGGGGAGTTAACTAGTTGGGTGTTAACTAGTTAACTAGTGGATGATTTTTTTCAATGATTTTGGCAGTAAAAGGTAGGCTGACAATGGGTCTGTATGAGGTTTGGTTGGAAGGATTTAGTTCTGCTTTCTTCAGAGTTGGACTTATGGAGGAGATTTTCAGGCAATAAGACATTTCACCTTGTAGGAGTACTGATTGGGTAATTTTGGTGAGTGTGGGGCTGAGTTCCTTCTTGGCTCTCTTGATCCAGGTGACCAGGCATGGATCAAGGGGCAAGGTGGTTGGGTTGAGTGATGAGATGATGTTTTCAGTGTGTTCTTCATTAACGCTGCCAATGGAGGACCAAGGCTTCAGGTGGATGGTTGCTTTTTTGAATTCAGATACTGTCCTCATCTCTACCACCTCCACTGGGAGACAATTCCATAGATCCACCACTCTTTCCGTAAACAAATATTTCTGCATATCACTGCTGAATCTATCCCCTTTAACCCTTATCCCTTATCCCTTGTCCCTTTTAACAGCAGAACTTGCTTTCAATTGAAAGAGGCTTTCCTCCTGTGCATTTATGCCACGGAGGTATTTAAATGTCTCAATCATATCACCTCTATCCCGCCTTTCCTCTAAGGTGTACATATTAAGATCCATAAGTCTGTCCTCATATGCTTTATAATGAAGATCGCTAACCATTTTAGTAGCCACTCTCTATATTGACTCCATCCTGTTTATATCCTTTTGAAGGTGCGGTCTCCAGAATTGCACACTATACTCCAAATGAGGTCGCACCAAAGACTTATACAGAGGCATTATTACCTCCTTTTTTCTGCTAGCCATTCCTCTCTGTATGCACCCAAGCATCCTTCTAGCTTTTGCCATCGCCTTTTCTACCTGTTTAGCTACTTTAAGATCATCAGACACAACCATGCCTAGGTCCCGATCTTTTTTAGTGGACAAAAGTACTTCACCCCCTATACTATATTGCTCCATTGGATTGCTGCAGCCCAAATGAATGACCTTACATTTTTTAATATTAACTCCCAGCTGCAAAATTCTAGACCATTCGTCAAGCTTAGCTAGATCCCTCCTCATGTTATCTACCCCTTCCTGGGTGTCTACTCTATTGCAGATTTTGGTATCATCTGCAAAGAGGCAAACCTTACCCGACAGACCTTCCGCTATATCACTAACAAAGATGTTAAAAAGAATTGGACCAAGGACAGATCCATGGGACACACCACTGGTAACTTCCTTCTCCTCAGAGTGAGCTCCATTTACCTGTACTCTTTGTCATTTAGGAGTCTTACATAGTTGTGTCTATCTTCATTTTCATTGGTTCACTACCATTTCCATTTATGTATTCAGAGTTGAGTTTTGATGGTGCATACGACTGGAGTGTACCATGCGGTTTTGGAGGGTTTCTTCTGTGAGGGGGGGGGGTAGTCATTGCAGTGGCCACTTTTTTAGTGATGTGGTTCCAGTTTTCTGTTAGTATGTGGGGATTTCTTGAGTTAGTTTGCAGCTGAGGAAGGATGTCTTGTAAAAGATTGGCCTGGTTGAACTGCTTGAATCATCTTTTCATTGATTGATAAATGGGGGACATGCTGGGGTTGGCATGGGAGAGGGAGAAGCTAATTAATTTGTAGTCAGACCATGGTACTGGGTGTGTTAGAACGGAGTAAGGGAGGTCAGTTTTGGTTGTATGGTTGTTGAAGAAAATCAGGTTGAGGGTGTTGCCTTTTCATGCGTGAATGTTTGTACGTGCTGGCTGAGGCCAATTGCTAACATTGCTTCCAGGAATGAGGAGACATGTTTTGGTTGTAATGATGTGAGATTAAAGCCTCCTAGGACTAGGAGGTATTTGTTCATGTTAGAGGCCGTGAGCACTCCAGGATGTTTGAAAGGTTGTTGGAGGTAGTGGTTGGTGTCCTGTACGTGAGGTTAATGGTTAGCTGTTTGTTTCTTATGGTGTGGGCGTCAGTTTCATTTGTATTCTCAGTTGCATGGTATCCGAATTTGAGGTTTGCCTTGGCTGTGATCATCACACCCCCTGCCTCTTCATTTGGATCCAGGGCCGTGGAAGAGGGTGTATCCATCTGGTATGAGCTGGTTCAGTAGTACATTGTCTGTTTCATTAGGAGATGGGGATCTAAATGGTGTACAAAGTGATGTACATTGGGAAAGAATAATCTGAACTACAGGTACTAAATGCTAGGTTTTGAATTAGAAAGCATCTCCCAGAAAAAGGATCTTAGAGTCATTGCGGACAGCACTTTAACATTTTCAGCACAGTGTGCCATGCAAATGGAATGTCAACGATCTTGCAAGACAGGATGCAATATCATTATCAGAATGTGATTATGTCTTTGTATAGCGCCCTGGTGTGACCACAGCTTGAGTCTTATATGCAGTTCTGGTAATCTTGTCTCAGAAAGGACATAGCAAAACTAGAAAAGGTTCAGAGAAGGGCGATATAAATGATACCATGGTTGAAGCATCTGCTTTTTGGGCTCTTGGCTTGGAGAAAAGGTGACTGAGAGGGGCTTTGATAGAAGTTTATAAAATTATAAATGAGGTAAAATAGTTAAATAGGGAATGATTGTTTATCCTTTCAAAGAACATTAAAAAAAAGGATATACCATGAAATCAAGGTCCTGAATGAAACCGCCATAAATTACACAGGTACACTAAAAAAAATTTTTTTTAAACTGCCTCTAATGTTTCGATTGATTTTTACGTTTTTTGGTGCGCTGAATCCAAATCTGGTAACCAATTTGCTCCATCACGTACAGATTTTTTGCTACATTGGGTTAGCAGTTTGAGGTGAACGTTTCAGATTGAGTGCGATAGAGATAAAAGTTTCTTGGATGAATTCTTTATACTAATTGTTTAGTAGTTATTCAAATAAGAATAAAGAAAATTGTAACAAGGCAGCACATAAGAATAGAGTAATGTCAACAAAACACACTGATGGTAGCAAAATTGTCTGCACTTAAAACAGCCACATACATGTGCACAAACATTGAGCATATAAGAGCGAGGTTAGACACAAAGCAAAGCAAAGAAATGTGCAAAAAATGTTGTAGAGTTATGTATGTAAGAATAGAAAACGCAAACCGCACCATTGCAATACATGAAGACAAACACCCGATGGTGTGAAAATAAAATTCTAATAAATGAGATCCGACACTGTGGTAATAACTAGCAAATTTTTATTTCAAAGTTTAGTAAAAACACGATATTTGTCAACACAGTTTAGATTTTAAAGTCATTCTTGGGTCAATCAATCTCCTGGTGGGCCCGTTTCTTCTTCCCCCGAATGCTTCTCTTGGTGCGCTGCTTGGCGTATTTTCATCTGGGGTTTCCCGCAGCAGCAACCAGCAGAAATCAGCCATCATAGTGGTGTTCCATCTTCCTTGGTACCTTCTCTCTGCGTCCTTGATGTCCTGGTGAAACCTTTCACCTTGTTCTTCACTGTACGCCCCCAAATTTTCGGGAAAGTAGTTCACATGGGAGTGCAAGAAATGGACTTTCAGGCTCATGTTACAGCCTTGTTCTTTGAAGGCATTGAGCATCCTGGCAACAATATCCTTATAGTTCTCATCCCGCCTGTTCCCCAAGAATTTGAGAACAACATCCTTGAAGGAATCCCAGGCTTCTTTTTCCTTCTTAGACATCGTTTCAGCGAATGCTCCATCTGAAATGAGTTTCCTTATATCAGGGCCAACAAACACTCCTTCCTTTAGCTTTGCTTCAGAAAGTCGGGGGAACTTTGAGCAAAGGTACCGAAAGCACTCACCATCTTTTGGAAGGGACTTGATGAATTGCTTAATGAGACCCAACTTAATGTGGAGAGGTGGTAATAGAATTTTATCACGAGGTACCAAGCTCTCATGAAGAACATTTTTCTCACCGGGTCTCAAATACTCCCGAATTGGCCAGTCTTTTTTCCCCCAGTGTAGGTCGCGGGCCCGGCTATCCCACAAGCAAAGGAAGCAGGGATATTTGGTGAAACCGGATTGCTGCCCTAATAGCATGGATAGAATTTTAAAGTCTCCACAAATCATCCACTTATGCTCATTATAACGAATCTTCTGAAGAATCAGGGCCAAATTCTCATATTTTTCTTGGAGAATAACGGAGTGAGCAATAGGAACTGAAGCGAATGTGTTGCCATTATGAAGAAGAACACCTTTTATGCTGTCTTTTGACGAATCAATGAACAGCCGCCATTCAGCAGGATCATACTTGAGTTTAAACTTTTCCATCACTCCGTATATATCGTTGCAAAATATCAAATCTTCCTCTTTGCTGAAATACTTCAAAAATTGTGTCTCGCGGTTGCGGTACCAATAAAAAGTTGTTCCTGGTGACAATAGATTTTTCTGTTTAAGCCGAGAACCTAGCAGTTGGGCAGCATCTTTTGGGAGTCCTAAATCCCGGACTAAATCATTCAATTCAGCTTGAGAGAAAAGTTCAGGTTTCGGATCTGGTTCAGTTTCAAACTCGGAAGTACTGGACTCATCGGGAAAAGCCATCTGATGAGTCTCATCATGATCAGAACCATTCACACAAATATGATCCAAAGATTTTGGTGGTTCAGGCACAGGTACTTCGTTGCTATGAGGCATAGGCCTAATTGCTGAGGGAAGGTTGGGGTAACTTATTACGTTCTTATTTTTTAAGTTGTATCCCTTCACAATGCAAGAGCAAAAATAGCAGTCACTGCTGTGGTCTCTTTGTTCACGCCACATCATAGGTATTCCGAAACGAAATGCTTGTTTTTTACCTTTCATCCATAAGCGTAGATCTTCCTCACATGTCTTGCACACTTTGTGAGGAGCCCACGGTTTGTCTTGATCGCCTAACTTCAAACCGAAATAGGCGAAATATACTTTTTAAATAAATGCAGAAATGTTCCTCTGCCGCTTTTTCACGGTATATTCCCCACAAATAAAACAAAAACTGTCCGGAGAGTTGACGCAACCTCTGGCTCTGTGAGCCATCACAAATACACAGCACTGCAAACTACAACTGTAGTGAACCACTTCGGAATAAAGCTGGAATACGACTGAGCAAACAAAAGGTAATAATGAACTTGCAAGAAACTGAAATTTGACAGGAACGTTCATGTCGCAACCACCGTGTTTGAGCGAGCGCGAACGAGGCGAGGCGAACAGGAAAGAACATGCGCCAGCGCGAGTACTGGATTTAGCCCCCCGCCTCCCAATTGTCCTGTTAATGTATAAAATGAATACAAAACACTCTAAAATATCATGAGGGAGTGTTTCTAGTTAGTTAACCATTACAACCTCTATTTTGGGCCAAGAAAATAAACTGCAGTCGGCTAAAAAGAAATTATGTGAACATTCCTTATATGGGTAAGAAATCTAATTTTGCAAGAAAACGTGACGTGATGGAACATTTTGGCTATTTTTCCTGGATTCAGCACCCCAAAATCTATAGGAATCAGTTGCAAAACTGGAGGCAGTTTTTTGCTAGTGTACCTGTGTTATTATTAAATAGGTAAACTTGGGAGATCCCATTGCTCAGCCATAGAAATGAACTACATGTAATAGACCTACTTTTTGGGATCTGCTGAGTACGTGTGAGTCGAACTAGCCATTGTTGTAGAGAGGATCCTGGGCCTGATGGACCTTGGTCAGACTCAGCATGTTTTTTTCTTATGCTCTTATGAATACAGTAGCACAAGTTATGTAACAAAAATGTGCCCTATTCTTGCCAATAAAAAACCCCAAACATTTTGGGTTGTTTTCTGTAGTTTCCTTTTTAAAGCTATGCGGCTCTTTTACTAAAATGTGTTTATTTTGTTTTCATTTAAAGCACAGTTAGTGGAAAAATAAGCATGCTTTAAATGCAAAGCTTCCATGGTAACTGTCATGGGTGTGACCAGCATGATCCCAGTAGCTAACACACAGTTCACGGTACTACCACTGCGGATGCAGCTATCTCCATCTATTGAATAGAGGCAAATCAACCTGCACTGATTGCAACATTGACAGTTACTAAGCGATATGTTGCCCCCCCTCCCCCCACATTAATGGCCTTGTGCTCATCACACCAACTCTCCATCCCTAACCTGCCTGTGTTTGTGTCATTTAAGATTGTGAATGGGCAAGGTGCAGATGTCCTAGACATCGAAAGGGTATATAGAATGTGTCACATTCCTCCTCGATTCTCACGACCACCAAAAAGTGGTCTAATAGACAATATTTTGGTGGTGGTGAGAAGTGAGGAGGAATGTGACACATTCTATCTAACCTTTTTGATGTCTAGGACATCTGCACCTTGCCCACTCACAATCTTAAATGACAGAGGTGTAAGGCAGGGGTCTCCAAATCCAGCCCTGGAGGGCCACAAACCAGTCAGGTTGGCAGAATATCTCTAATGCATATATATCTCATGCATATTCATTAGGGATATCCCGAAAACCCTACTGGTCTGCGGCTCTCCAGGACCAGGATTCCCCACCCCTGATCTAGACCGTTTGTTTCTGAGGAGAGGAAATTGAGGAGATAATCTGGGCTGAGGTGATTGGTGGTGGGGGATGGGGGGGGGGCGTAGCAGCACCATTTGGATTGGAGCAGCAAAATTCAGGAAAGTCACACACACAATTAACCGTGGGCACATTAAGAGTAAATTCAGCACTATCATCACAAGTACAATTCATTTCATGTTCCTCCTCTCAACTTGGTTACTCTTCTAGCAGAGCTATCAAAACCTGAGCTGAATTCAGTGATATGAGGGTTGACTATCTGAGAGAATAAGGGCCCATTTTCTCTTCCCTTGAAGACTTTCTTTTCATACCTTTTGCTGTATACACTATTTTTTCTGAACACAAGATTTCTATAAGAAATGATGTTACCTTCCATGGTAAATAATCGGAAACTTTCTGATTTTGTCCACTCCATATGATGTCGTCTCCATAGGTAGATGTAAGCATGTCATGCAATGCATGAGCCAGGGCATACACAGCATTGTAGACATTGTAGCTGCTCCCAAGGTATTTGATGTTACAGTATGTATGGGGGGTCAGGGTTTCATTGGTACTGCAGGATCTTCTGATACTGGTGGGACAACGGCTGTCACATAGCCCGCTCCACCATCCCTGAATAGCTTTATCACTTGGAAAGAGGGAAGGATTCACCTCCCGGATAAATTTTGAGAAGCTTGGAATATTCTTCTTTATCACCATGAATGCCAGCGAATAATCTAAGTTTGTATCCCATTCGGCTGTGGTGATCCATATTTTACCAGGTATATTCATATTTATATTCTTATAGAAATTCAAGATATATTCTTTATTACAGTAGAGAATGATCACATTAGTTGATGATGTATGAATTGTCTTATTAATTTTACTTATCTTATCTGGTATGGCACTGATATGAGAAAAAGTTTCTATGAACTCAATACAGCCACCATTGTGTACAATTCCTTCTTTCAGGATCTGGACAGCTCTCATGCTGCTGTCATCATCAGATGCAATGATACCGACCCAGGTCCAACTGAAATGATTTAGTAACCTGATAATGCCAGTGCAGAGGTGCAAATCACTAGGAACAGTTCGGTAGAAATAAGGAAACTGTACAGCATCATTCATAAAAAGATTCTGTGATTTGTAACTGATCTGTTTAAAAAAAATAACAGATCTGTCACCATCTTTGTCATGGTAAGATAATATTGCAAATAATCTATAACATTTGAAACATAATTTCATACAGAAATTTGGAGACCCAGAAATGTGAGTTGATAAAGCTGCTATGCAGTTTATTTATTTGTATGAGGGTCATTTTAAAATGCTGTCATTTGGAGGTCAAAACCTCAGACACTTCTCCATGGCCATTCCACAAATGTTGGCAGACTTCTCCAGTGCAGGGACGTTCAAGTAGGTACCTGGGTGTGTTGGAGGAATGGACTTACACATCCCCGTTGGATCTTAGAAACATATGCAGGTACATCCATATTAATACCTATTCCAGGCATGAATAGGCATGAGAAAAGTGTTTGTTTTCATCTTAAAATATCCCGAGAGCATAGAGAATTAAGTGACTAGCCGTAAATCCCAAAGAATTATACTGGGATTTGAACTCTGGCCACTTCTACTTGTGACCTACTATTCTAACCATTATGCTTTTAGATGCCTGAGGACTCAAATGCTTTCCTGAGGACATCTATATAGACATTTCATACACGTGGGTTATAGGGCAAGTCCACCTTTCCAAATACATGACTGAACTGCACATGCTGCTTTTTATTTCAGACGTTCTGTCGTTGACGTCCCAGATTGCACTAGGAGGTCCCATTGTGAAATGTGCCTCTGTCTCTCCCTTTTACTTTTCAGTTTGTTTCAGTGTTAAAGCTTTGCAAACTGCCAGAGATCTATTGCCCTGCTTGCAGAGCCGGCCCAAGGGTTTCTGCCATTCCAGGCATAAGCCCCAGCCATGCTACCCTCCCCCTCCATGTCAAGCCACATCACCCTCTCTTTCCTGCATTGAACCATATGACCACCCACCTCTGCCATTGATTAGTACAACGGTGGCAGCAGGACATGTGGCAGGTCATGTGCTTCAGCACACATGGCCTGCTGCTTCTGAACCCCCTCCAATGCAACTTCCTGGATATTAATGTTCTGAGACTCATATTTATCACTTCAGCAGCACATAGAATGAGAACATTCAGATATCGCGGGGCATGGTGGAGATGGGTCCTAGGTGCAACAAAGGAATTGCACCTCATGGTGCATTTCTAACAGGGAATCAATTGCAAGCAAGGTAATACTGTGTGGCTTTTAAATATAAACTCTTACATGAGTTTTGTTTTTCATTTTTAAAAGATCATTCTTTTTCTATACTGCAAAAGGGGAATTTTTTGTGGTACTGGGCAAAGCTCTGTCAGTTGGAGTTCATTGTCTTTTATTCCAGTTACCCATTCACTGCTAGCTCTTTCAAGCAACTGACCTCATCAGGTGTTAGATCCCCCCCCCACCTAGCCACTCCATCTCCCACCCACCCATGTGAACATTGTTGCTTTACAGGGCATCTCCCCAATTAGCTACACACAGGGACATAGAACAGCACTGTTAGAACACACTTAAAAGAGGTTAACTGTGTTTTCTCTTAAAGGACAGCTGAGTAAGTTGGTAGGTCTCTCTCTTTTATTTCAACAGGTCCATGAGCTACAAATGAACAATGGCTGGGAAAAATCATATTGCCAAAGCTATTGCCCCATTACAGCTTCTGCCTCTGTCCAGACAGAGATCCCAATGCCAGTTGAAGGACCAGTTCCATGTGCAGGATACCTGCATGCTGAAGCTCTCAGGAAGGAAGTGGAGGAGCTCGGAGAAGATGTGGCAAGACTGAGAAGGATTCAAGACGGTTAGAAGTACATTTATGAGCTGCTTCTTGAAACATCAAAGCTCTCCAACAGAGATGAATATGGGAGGCTACAGAATGAATAAAGATGGATATGAGTCACCAGAACCTGCATAATCAACACTCCTCCAGCCCTTGAATTGAAGAACCAGTATGCAGCCCTTAATTTAATTAAATTAACAGATTTTTTATATACCGCTCCTTCCATTGATCAGATGCGGTTTACATGGAACAACAGTAAACAGGGAGAGCCGTTTTTACATATAACAAATTGGAGCTTACATTCAACAATTAACAATATTAAACTATGTACAAAATACATAGCCCTTGAAGTGGAGGAGGTGAAAGCATGCCAGGAAAGAGGAGAACCAGAGCTCGAGCACCCCAAATTTGCAGAAACAGTGACCACAAGGAAGTGAACGGTAATGGGGTTGGTGACTCTCTTCTAAGGGGTATTGAGGCATCCATCTGCCAAGCAGACTTGATGTTCAGAGATGTGTGCTGCCTGCCAGATGCCAAAATCCATGATGTTACGGAGAGTTCGCTGAGACTCATAAAACCTACTGACTATTATCCAATGTTGCTCAACCCTGTCAGCATAAATGATATTGTTAGGTATCCCGCTGAGCATATCAAAAGTGACTTCATGGCTCCGGGACAGAGGGTGAAGCAGAAAGATGTGCAGGTGGTGTTCTCTCCATGTTGAGGATAAAGGCTGAGATAGAGAAGATCGCATCCTGGGGATGAATGCATGGCTGTGTGGATGGTGTCATTGAGAGTTTTTGGTTTCCTGGACCATGGGATGATGTTCCAAGGGCTGCAGAGCAGAAATGACATTCATCTGTCCAAGAAGGGTCAAAGTATCTTTAGCAGCAGACTAGTTAACCCACTGAAGAGGACTTTAAACTAGATTCACTGGGGATGGGTGAAGAAAGTCCACAGATAAGTGAAAGCCCTCAGGTAAGTGAAACATTAAATACCTCTGTAAAAATGGGTAAAAGGGGCAACGTTTGGAAAGCAGTGTGTATAAATTCCCATAGCATAGTAAATAAGATCTCAGATATTGAAGCTTTAATGAAAGAGGCTGACTTGGAGTTAGTGGTGATTATAGAGACATAGTCCAAGGACCAACATGATTGGGATGCAATTATACTTTACTATACTTTATTCTGAAAGAACAGGGTAGGAAGAAGGGGAGGAGTTGAACTATATTTAAAAAGCTATAGAATTACAGGGAGAGGGGAGGCACTGTCGGTTAAACTTGAAAAAGGGAAAGGGAAATCCATTTACATTGGAGTGATATACAGATCCCCCTCAAGTGGACGGAGATTTAATAGAAGACATACACATAGTATATGGTGGCAGATTAAGACCAGTATGATCCATCTAGTCTGTACAGCAAGGTGGCAAGAGTAGCTGTACATACCACTACATACAGGTCCCCTCAACATGCCTTTGTTTAGGGGTGTACCCATCACTCCATGTAGGTCACTCTTATTTGTTGAGATATCACCCTTACTTGTTGAGATATAAGAGATAGTTATTTTATTTTGATTTTATCCTGTTGTTATAAAGGGATCAACTGTGTCTGTCCCATGCGATTTTGAATTCTGTCACTATATTTGCCCCCACTGCTTCCATTGGGAGGACATTCCAAACATCTACCACCCATTCAGTGAAAAGTACTGAAAAGTACCACACAGTACTGCCACGCAAGGAGAAGTACTACTGATAGGAGGTGCTCTCAGGTGAAGCTCATTACCCAAATCACTCATACACTAAGGACCTGAGATCAATTAAGCTTCAGGTGAACAAAGTATATTAAACATATTAGGTACAGTTTTATTAGTATAAATATCCATAGCAACCCTTAGTAAGTAAAGAACTTAAAGATCTAAACAAAAACTAAAAACTAAGATGCAGACAGCAGTCCAGCAGCGAGTTGGGGGCTTTCCAGTCTTTTGCATTGAGTGTCACATGTATGATTTTCCCACAGTTGGTGAGAGGTCTTACGTGTGCACTAGGTGCAAGGAGCTCTTTTCTCTCAGGGAATAAGTCCGTTCTCTAGAGGCTAGAGTAGAAGACTTGGAAAACATAAGAAAGACAGAGAGGTACACAGACGAGACCTACAGGGATATAGTCCTGAAGTCCCACCTCCAGTCTGGCAGCATCCCGGTTGTCATGGAGGAGAGAGGTCACGTGACAGGAGAGCATCACTCTGGTGTGGCAGGAAGTGATCCTGTAACTAGGACCTGTCCTCCAGGTGATGTAAAACCCTCTCGCACCAAGGAAGTTTCTCCAGGGTCATGTACCCATGAGGGAAGGGTTAGGACAGCCGTTATAGTTGGTGATTTTATCATTAGGCATGTAGATAACTGGGTGGTTGGTGGACGTGAGGATCGCCTGGTAACATGCCTGCCTGGTGCGAAGGTAGCGGACCTCACGTGCCACCTAGATAAGGTCTTAGATAGTGCTGGGGAGGAGTCTGCTGTCTTGGTACATGTCGGTACCAATGACATAGGAAAATGTGGTAGGGAGGTTCTGGAGGCCAAATTTAGGCTTTTAGGTAGGAAGTTGAAATCCAGAACTTCCAGGGTAGCGTTCTCCGAAATTCTTCCCATTCCATGTGCAGGGCCCAAAAGGCAGGCAGAGCTCCAGAGTCTCAATGTGTGGATGAGACAATGGTGCAGAGATTAGGGGTTTGGATTTGTTAGGAACTGGGGAACATTCTGGGGAAAGGAAGGGCTCTTCCGAAGGCATGGGCTTCACCTTAACCGGGATGGAATCAGGCTTCTGGCATTAACCTTTAAAAAGGAGATAGAGCAGCTTTTAAACTAGATAATAGGGGAAAGCCGACAGTCGCCCAAGAGCGGATGGTTCGGAAGAATGTATCCTTGAAGGATACTACCAAAAGCAGAGAGGTTCCAAAAAAGAGTAAAGTAGCCCAAATACCCTCAAGTATGGAACAGACAGAGCTTAAAGATCCCAAATTACCCATGTCTACCAATAGCCAAATTAATATGAATAAAATACAGTCTCTAAAATGCTTGTGTGCAAATGCTAGAAGTCTAAAACATAAGATGGGAGAGTTAGAATATATAGCACTAAATGAGAGGTTAGATATGATTGGAATATCAGAGACATGGTGGAAGGAGGACAACCAGTGGGACACTGTGATACCTGGGTACAAACTATATCGTAATGATAGAGCTCATCAAATTGGTGGAGGTGTTGTGCTCTATGTTAGAGAGGGCATTGAGTCAGAAAGGATTAAAGTTTTGCAGAAAACAAAATTTGCTGTAGAATCTCTATGGATTGAAATTCCATGTAAAAAGGGGAAGGCGATGGCAGTGGGGGTGTACTATCGACCGCCTGGCCAGAACGAACAAATGGATGGTGAAATGCTCAAAGAAATCAAGGAAGCTAACAAAAGTTACAGTGTGGTAATAATAATGGGTGATTTCAATTACCCTGGTATCGACTGGGTCAGTGTCACGGCAGGACATGCTAGGGAGATAAAGTTCCTAGATGAAATAAATGACTACTTCTTGGAGCAGCTGGTTCATGAACCGACCAGAGGGGAAGCCATATTAGACCTAGTCCTTAGTGGAACACCAGATCTGGTGCAAGAGATAAGGGTGTTGGGACCACTTGGCAATAGTGATCATAGCATGATCACCTTTGATTTAATTATTGGAGGAGGGATAGTAAGGAAATCCACAGTACTACCTTTTAACTTTCGAAAGGGAGACTATGATAAAATGAGGAAAATAGTTAAGAAAAAACTAAAAGGAGCAGTTGCAAAGGTTAAAGACTTACATCAAGCTTGGGTGTTGTTGAAAAATACTATCTTGGAAGCCCAGACCAGCTGTATTCCACGCTTTAAGAAAAGGGGACGGAAGGAAGTCAAAAAAACTGCCAGCATGGTTTAAAGGTGAGGTCAGAGAGGCTGTTGTCAAAAAAGCATCTTTCAGGAAATGAAAAAAAGAGCTAAACAACGAAACCTGGAAACAGCACAAGCACTGGCAGGTCAAATGCAAGGCATTGATAAGGCAGGCAAAGGGAGAATTTATGATGACGCTTGCTGCGGAAGCAAAAATGTGAAATAAAGATTTTTTCAAGTACATTCGTAGCAAAAAACCTGTGAGAAAGTCAGTTGGTCCATTAGATGATAGAGGAGTTAAAGGGGCATTAAGAGGTGACAAGGCGATTGCGGAGAGACTGTATGGTATTTAAAGGTGCGGAAGAATTGAAGGAAATATTGATACATCGGGAAGATGTATTACAACTATTAGATAAACTGAAGAGTAGCAAATCACCTGGGCCGGATTTTATACATCCAAGGGTGTTGAAAGAACTGAAATATGAGATTGTACACCTGCTATTAGTAATCTGTGAACTATCATTAAAATCATCGCTAATACCTGAAGATTGGAGGATGGCCAATGTAACACCAACGTGTAATCAAACTCTGGAATTTGTTACCGGAGGATGTAGTAAAGGCTGTTAGTGTAGCTGGGTTTAAAAAAGGTTTGGACAAGTTCCTGAAGGAAACGTCCATAAACCATTATTAAGAAGGGACCCAGGATATCAATGCTTGACCCAGTACAAGCATTGCGGAACCTGTGTCTTTTGGGGAAACTGCTAGGTACGTATGACCTAGATTGGCCACTGTTGGAAACAGGATACTGGGCTTGATGGACCTTGGTCTGACCCAGTATGGCATATCTTATGTTCTTATGATAGGTGATTTCAATATGCAGGATGTTGATGGGGCACATCCCTGCTGCGGTGTCATCTAGAAGTAAGGAGATCCTGGATTCTCTGCAGGGAGAACAATTCCAGCTACCAGTAATATTTATTTATTTATTTTATTTTATTTTATTTCAACTTCTTATATACCGCACTCTTTGACATCAGCGCGGTTTACAGATAACATAAAGAAACCAGAACAACAGGCTATTTGGTATTACATATAACAGGAGTATCAACTTGGATAACATGGGAGAACTATTTACATGGAGTATATAATCTATTAACTAGATAACATGCTCAAACTATTTACATAAAATTAGCAGGAATGATTGGAACAAGGAGAGAGACTGTGGATTGTATTAGGGTGGGGCTATTATGTTACGCTTCATGTGGGGTAGTATTTGATGAAAAGGTGCAGTTTAAGGGCCTTTCTGAACTGGGTTAGGTCGGTTATGGCGCGGAGATCAGGTATGAGAGAATTCCAGCATTTTGGTGCGCTAAACATGAAAGCTCTGTTTGACGTTGATAGGCTGCACGTTGTTATAGCCTTTGGGGTTGTTAGTGAGTTTAATGCTGCCTGTCTCCTATTTCTGTTTGATGGGACGGTTTGGATGAGTTTAGAAAGTGATGTGGACGATAAACCATTTATGGCCTTAAAAGTGAGAATAAGGGTTTTGAATGTAAGTCTTCCGTGTATAGGGAGCC
Organism: Ichthyophis bannanicus; assembly: GCA_033557465.1. Taxonomy (NCBI): domain Eukaryota; kingdom Metazoa; phylum Chordata; class Amphibia; order Gymnophiona; family Ichthyophiidae; genus Ichthyophis; species Ichthyophis bannanicus. Next base: position 21,522,813 of record CM066051.1, on the reverse strand, counting down.
AATGGAGCTGTTTGAGGATAGGTGTGATGTGTTCATTTTTGGGCGCTCCTAGAAGAACCCTGGCAGCGGTGTTCATGGCAAGCTGTAAGGAGCTTACGGTGGATTGTGGGAGTCCTTGTAGAATGGAGTTGGCGAAGTCGAAATGCGGTAGTATCAGAGCTTGGTAGATGGTTCTGAAGTCTTCGTGGTCTAGTAGGGGACGTAGGTGTCTGAGCGTGCGTATTTTGAAGTACATAGATTTTACGATATTGTTTATGTGTGATTTCATATCGAGCCTATGGTCTAGTGTGACTCCGAGGTATTTTATTGTTTCCTTGGTGCCTAGGTCAGCTCCCTTGACACTTATATGTGGTGGTGGAGTGAAGTTGGGGTCTCTTGTGATAAAGAGAACCTCAGTTTTCTTATGCTGAATGCGGAGATTCTGTGACAGGAGCCATTGTGAGACTGCGTCGAAGCAGTTTGTTATAGGCAATAAATCCATTTGCATTGTGGAAAATGGCATGTAGAGTAGGATATCGTCGGCGTATATCATACATTTCACATTGAAAGACCTGATGATATCGCAGAAAGGCTGCATATAGATGTTGAACATGAGGGATGAAAGTGAGGACCCTTGCGGAACGCCTTGTCTTTGATGGAAGAGTTTCGATTCTCCTGTTGCAGATTTAACGTATTGCATTCTGGTATCGAGGTATGATTTACACCATTCAAGTACTGAGTTGCAGATGCCTTTTTCTTTCAGTCGACCGAGGAGAATCTCGTGGTTTACCGAGTCAAACGCTGCTGCTATATCCAAGAAGATTAGCACAACGCCTTGTCGGATGTTGTATATGGTATTGAGAACATCATTGAAAAGAGTGGTAAACAGTGTCTCAACGCCATGGAATTCTCTGAAGCCGTGTTGAGAATGGTCTAGAGGGGCTGCGGAGTCAATGTGGTCTTGGATTTGGCGCTGTGCCTCTTTCTCAAAGATCTTTGCTAAGAGAGGGATACTGGCTATAGGCCTGTAGGAGTCTGGCCTCTTTGGGTCTAGTTTAGCGTTTTTTAGAAGTGGCCTGATGGATGTGAGCTTTAATGCAGATGGGAAGGAGCCAGTAGTGAAGGAGAGGTTTATGATTCTTGCAATGAAGGGGCTAAATGCACACCGAAGATCCTTAATCCAAAAGGCTGGGCAGGGATCAGTCTGCACGGTGGTCGTGTTGAGTGAGGTGATTGTGTCTTCAATGTGTTTAGAAGAAGGCGTGGTAAGTGCGGATAGGGATGTTGGGAAGTTGTTTCTTGTATATTGTTTTTTGAGAGTTCATCTGTCTGTAGGAGTTTTGATTGCAAGTAATCAGCGAATTCTTGCGGGTGGATATCATTATTTTGTTCAGAGGATGGTTCCTTTAATAGTGACTTAACCAGGTTGAAAAGGTCACGAGGTTTGTTCAATGATCTCTTGAGCATATCTGAGTGGTATTGCTTCTTTCTGGTTGTGATTGCCTCGCGGTGAGTTGAGAGGTGGAGAATGTAGGCTTTGTGGTCATCGATAGCTAGTGAGCGGCGCCAGCGTTTTTCGAGCCTTCGTAGGTGCGTAAGAGAGGACCGTAGCTCGGGGGAAAACCATGGAGCAGAGGTTCTTTTCCCTGATATGGACTTTTTGTGTGGTAGTTGAGCAACAGCGTTGAGGCTGTTGTTCCAGGCAACGATTGACTCGTCAAGGTTGAGAGTTGTGTTGTTGAGGAATGGTTGGGTACTTGACAGAATAAATTCTCTGTTGAAAGGTCGAAAGCCCCGTGTTACTCTAAATGGATTGGCGAGTTTACTGGTGTTCAGACTATGATTGTTGTTCAGGGGAATTTGTAGGTTTATAAGTTTATGGTCAGACCATGGGACATCAGTGATCGATTTTACAATAGAACCCAGACATGAAATAATAATAAGATTAATTTTATTATTATTGTTCTGTTCTTTGTAAACCATCCCTGATCTCTGGAAGGGGCGGTATAGAAAAATGTACAAATAAATAAATAAAAATAGAAATAAATGAAGGGGCCATACTGGACTTGGTGCTTACCAATGGAAAAGTGTTTCTGATATCATGTCTGAGTGGGAAAATATCTCTCATCCAGTGATCATCAGATATTGTGGTTCAGTATTAAAACTAAGGCTGATTAAATCCATTCAAAAGTGAGGGTCATAGACTTTAGGAATACTTACTTTGCTGAGATGGAATAATATCACAAGGAGTCATTTGAGTGATGTAGAAAAACAGTGGGCAAAAGTAAAAAGGGATATTTTAAAGGTAACAAACCTCTTTGTTAGAAAGGTAAATAAATGTAAAATAAAAGGAGGCCGCTAAGGTTCTCAAAAGAAGTAGCTGAAAAGGTGAAGAAAAAGAGGGAGGCCTTCATAAAATACATGAGATCACAGAGAAAGTAAAACAGCCATCTATATTTGGATAAACATAGAGAAGCTAGCAAAGTAGTCAGGAAAGCACAGATACAAAAAGAAGAAGAAATAGCCAAGGTAATAAAATGGAGGGATAAGACATTTTTCAGATATGTTAATGAGAGGAGGAAGGACAAAAGTGGTATTGTCAGACTCAAGGGTGAGGGGGATGAATATGTTTAAGCTGATGAAGAAAAGGCAGAATTGCTTAACAAATATTTCTGTTATGTGTTCACAGATAAAAGGCCCAGAGCAGGACCTCAAAAAACACCCACAAATAGGAATAGAAGTGATGGAGATCTTAATCAGTTTTCAGAAGACTGTGTTCATGAGGAACTAGTTAAACTAAAACTAGACAAAGTGAATGGACCGGATGGGATACATCCGAGAATACTGAAGGAACTGGGGGATGTTCTAGAGACTCCACTGACTGACCTCTTCAGTGCTTCTTTGAACTCAGGAGTGATCCCAGATGACTGGAGAAAGGCACATGTGGTCCTTTTATCCAAAAATGGAAGTAAGGATGAGGCCAGTTAGTCTAACCTCTGTGGTGAGTAAATTATTAGAAGCACTGCTGAAAGAGAGAATAGTGAGGTTTCTGGATTCCAATGGATTGCAGGAACCAAGGCAGCATGGATTTACCAGAGTTAGGTCTTGCCAAACAAATCTGATTGACTTCTTTGACTGGATGACCAGGGAGATGGACCAAGGCAAGCTCTAGATGTGGTGTACTTGGATTTCAGTAAAGCCTTTGACATCATTCTGCACTGGCGACTTATAAACAAACTGAGCACCTGAAGGATGGACCCTAAAGTTACTGATTGGGTTAGAAATTGGTTGAGTGGGAGGCAACAAAGGGTACAGGTAAACAGAGCTCATTCTGAGGAGAAGTAGGTTACCAGTGGTGTGCTTCAAGGATTTGTCCTTTTGTCCAATTTTTTTTTAACATTGTTAGTGGCATTGCGGAAAGGCTGTTGGGTAAAGTTTGCCTGTTTACAGATGATACCAAAATCCGCAACAGAGTAGACACCCAGGAAGGAGTTGATAACATGAGGAGGGATCTAACTAAGCTTGAAGCATGGTCTAGAATTTGGAAACTGAGATTTAATGCTAAAAAAATGCAGGATCAAGCATTAGAGCTGCAAAAATCCAAAGAAGTAGTACAGTATAGGGGGTGAAGTACTTCTGTCCTCAAAAGAAGAGTGGAACATGGACATGATTGTATCTGATGATCTTAAAGTCACTAAACAGGTAGAAAAGGTGATGGTGAAAGCTAGAAGGATGCTTGGGTGCATAGGGATAGAAATGGTCAGCAGACGAAAGGAGGTGATAGTGCCTCTGTATAAGTCTCTGGTGTGACCTTATATGGAGTATTGTGTGCAATTCTGGAGACCGTAACTTCAAAAAGGTATAAACAGGTTGGGGTCTGTCCAGAGGGTGACTACCAAAATGGTTAGTGGACTTTTTAATAAAGCATATGAGGACAGACTTAATAATGTAAACTTTAGAGGAAAGGTAGGATAGAGGAAATATGATAGAGATGTTTAAATACCCCATTGGCATAAATGCACATGAGGACAGTCTCTTCAATTGGAAGCAAGCTCTGCTATGAGAGAACATAGGATGAGAGTGAAAGGGAATAGACTCAGAAGTAATATACGGAAATATTTCTTTACGGAAAGAGTGGTGGATCCGTTGAATAGTCTCCCAGTGGAGGTGGTAGAGATGAGGACAGTATCTGAATTCTGAAAGGCATGGGACAAACTCAGAGGATCTTTAAAGGAAAAAAGGGAACTATTGTAGATGATATGGAAGGGCAGACTAGATAGGCGAGGTGGTCTTTTTCCGCCATCATGTTTCTGTATTTCTAAGTTCAGAACGGCACAAGCGTGAGGTGTCTGTGGCTAGACCTGCTTCTGACCATGAATAAGGTGCAAAAAAGTGCCTGTTTCATGGTTGTGATTCTTTCAGAGGGAAGAATAAACTGAGCTTACACCAGAGTCATTCATATTTTCATAAAATTAAACAGAGGCTCTTCCTGTCTTGACAAGGCAGGAAATGCTCCCATTTATTTATTTATTTATTTATTTGCATTTCTTATATACCGCGCTATTACAATCAGTGCGGTTTACATTGGAACAAAACATACAACAATGTAACAATTTACATTGGGTTTACAGTGAACAAGGGATACAAACTTGGATAACACGGGGAAAAACTATGTACAGAGTTATGTAAAGAAGAAGATTACAACATCATAATAAGGGCATGTTTAGGGGTTGTGGTATGAAGAATGGAAAGGTAACAGGAGGAGTGTCAGGCTATCGAATTTTCTAGTTGGGGTTGTATTAAGCGTGGGTTTTGGTGAAGACGTGTATTATTTTGGGATTGGCTGGTTGGGATGAGATTGGAATAGTATTTTAAGAACAGATGTTGTTTAATAGCTTTTCTGAATGAAATGATATTGGTAATGGAATGGATTTCTGGGGGGAGGGAGTTCCATGCTCCTGGTACGAATAGAGAGAAGGCTCTATTGGCTGTTGTCTTTGATCATTTCGTGATTGTTTTAGGCACTTCTAGTTTGTTCATACATGACGAACGTCTGTTTCTGTTTGGTGGAATGGGCTGGATGAGCTTGGTAAGCAGGGTGGGGGGCTGATTTCTTGAGGCCTTGAAGGTTAGAACAAGGCTTTGTATAAGATTCTGGTGTGTAACGGCAGCCAGTGTAGGCTCATTAGTACTGGTGTTATGTGCTCCGATCTAGATGTTCCGGTCAGTATTCGAGCTGCAGAGTTCATGGCTAACTTAAGCGGGTTCAATGTTGCCTGTGGGAGTCCAAGGAGGATAATGTTAGCAAAGTCAAGGTGGGGGGTTACCAGAGCTTGGAAGATTGAGCGGAAATCGGAGGGATCCAGTAATGATCGAAGGTGGCGTAATGACCGTATCTTGTGGTAGATAGATTTAGTAATGTTTTTGATATGCGGTGCCATGTCCAGCTTTTGGTCGAGGATGATGCCCAAGTACCGGATGGTAGGTTTGACTGTGAGGTCGTAGTTATTGACTCGCAAGGATGGCGGTGGTATGAAGCTCTGATTGCAAGTGACAAAAAGGACATCAGTTTTGTTGTGATTAATGCGCAGGTTTTGGGAGAGGAGCCATTCGGAGACAGCATTGAAGCATTTTGTGATTGTTGAGAAGTCTGGTTGGTCAAGCTTGAAGGATGAGTACATCAGGATGTCATCTGCATATGCTAAGCACTGAATATTGAAAGAGCGGATTAAATCACAGATGGGTTGCATATATATATTAAACATGAGGGATGAAAGGGATGACCCTTTGGGGACTCCTTGTTTGAGTATGAATGGATCGGATGTAGTGGATCCTACCCTGATTTGTTGTGACCTGTCGCTCAAATATGACCTGCACCATGCTAAGGCCATACCTTGTATACCTTTGTCTTTGAGGCGGATTAGTAGTGTCTCGTGGTTCACAGAATCAAACGCGGCCGCAATGTCCATAAAGATAAGGATGAATCCTTGGTGTAGATCATCAATTCCCATGACTAGGTTGTTGAATAATGTAGTAAGGATGGTTTCTATCCCATGTGCTTCTCTGAATCCATGTTGTGAATGGTCCAGTGGAGCTTCAGTGTCGATGTGCTGTTGAATTTGTAGTTGAACTACCTTCTCTGTAATTTTTGCCAGCAGTGGGATGCTTGATATGGGTCTGAACGACTCGACTTTAGATGGGTCGAGTTTGCAGTTTTTTAACAGTGGTCGGATTGATGTGAATTTCAGGCTTTGCGGGAAGGAGCCTTTTATAAAGGATTGGTTGATGATCCTGCTGATGGTTGGGCTGAGGGTATGTCGCAACTCTTTAATCCAACTGGAGGGACAGGGGTCATTAGGTGCTGTGGTAAGGTTGATCGAAGAGATGATTTCTTTGATTTGTTTGATGGAGACCTCGCAGAATTGTGACAACGCAGTTGGTTGTGGGGTGAGGTCTGCAGGGATGGAGGGTGTGGGGAAGAGTTAATGTTGGTTTGGATTATTTTTGACTGAAGGTAGTTTGAGTAGATTTGTGGGTGAGGCATTTGGTCTTGGGGAGGGGTAGGGTCGCCTGTGAGTGTTTTCACAATGGAGAATAGGTCACGGGGCCAGTTCAATGATCTTTTTAGAGTTTCAGAGTGGTGTTGCTTTCTCTTTTCCATTGTCATTTGTCTGTGAGCTTGTAGATGCGCAGAGTATGTGCATAGGGCCTCAGGTGTCCGTGAATGGCGCCAATATCTTTCAAGTTTACGGAGCTGGATTAGCGAGTCTCGTAAATCTTGTGAGTACCAAGGTGCATGTTCGCGTCTTGATTGTTTCTTGGTGTTGGCTGGTTGGTGTGCAGCCTCCTTGAGCGTATAGTTCCAGTTTGATACTAGATCGTCAGGGTCTGTAGAGTTGTTGGTGAGGAGAGGCAATATTTTCTCAAGGACTTCATTCTTATCAAAAGGTTGATATCGTGTAGTCGTGTTTCTAATGTTACGCTGAGTATTTTTACAAATGTTGCTGGGGTGAATATTGGGTAATTCAAAGAGAAGTAAGTTGTGATCTGACCAAGGGATGGGTGTTATTGAGGTCAACAGGTTCTCCGTGGAGTTGATAGCAGCGTGGGGTGCGAAAATCAAGTCAAGTTTGTTTCCTTTGTTGTGGGTGGGAGCATCAATTAATTGGCTGTAGCCAAGTTGGTTCATTGCATCAAGGAAGGCTGATGAGTGCGAGTCATGTAGGGATGGCAGATTGAAGTCGCCTAATAACCAGTTTAGGGTGCGGGGGTTGGTAGGGTTACCAGCAATGTTGATTATGGAAGGAAGGTCATCTGGCGATGGCGTGGGAGCTCGGTATAAGAGGTTGATGGTAGAGGTGTCATTTGTTATAGAGAGTGTGTCGAGGTGAGTTGTACTTGTGGTACTACTTAGTCTAAATTGGAGTGAAGATTTGGCAATAATGAGAGTACCACCTCCCCTTTGATTGGTTCTGTGACAAGCAAAGAAGGAGTATCCTGGGGGTGTCATCTGGTTAAGGATGACGTTGTCGCATGAAGATAGCCATGTTTCAGTTATCATTAGTAGGTCGAGGTTGTGGTGAGATATAAGATCGATGGCTATGGGCCATTTTGATCATATGGATCGGGCATTTGCAAGTGCGCATCTAAGGCGGGTGTGCTGATTGCGTTTTTCGGATTTGATGTTGTTAAAGGTTTGTAGTTTTATTTATTTATTTATTTATTTAACATTTTTATATACCGCGCTATTTATTATCAGCGCGGTTTACATAGAACTACAAAACATCAGATAAGATACATATATCTGTTTTTACATGGAACAGGAAGAAAAACTTGGAAAACCGGGGTAATTATAACAAAGGATAATAAACATTGAACTATATACATATGATAGTAATATTACATGAAAAGGCATCTTGTTAGATAGGAACGGGATTAGAGCTATTTGGATGAACTTGTGTTATTGTGTTCTCTGGAAAGTATTGGATGAAAAGGTGATGCTTCAAGGCCTTTTTGAACTGGGGGATATCAGAGATGGCCCTAATGTGTGGTGGGAGGGAGTTCCACAGTTTTGGAGCACATAAGCTGAATGATCGGTTCACAGTTGCAGAGATGTATTTTAAGGATTCTTTTGGAACTTTGAGCATGTTTAGTTCCGAGGTTCTTCTAAGTCTGTTGGAGGGGATAGGTTGTATCAACTCTGATAGAGAGGAGGGAGCAAGTCCTTTGTGAGCTTTGAAGACTAGTAGCAGGGTCTTGAAGATGATTCTCGCTTGGATAGGGAGCCAGTGTAATTGTTTCAGGAGAGGTGTTACATGTTCTCTTTTTGGTACCCCGAAGAGCACTCTTGCAGCACTGTTTAATGCTAGTTGAAGCGGGTTGAGGGTTGATTGGGGGAGCCCTTGTAGTATACAATTTGCGAAGTCAAAGTGTGGGATAATTAAAGCCTGGTAGACAGTACGGAAATCATCTGGATCAATTAGTTGGCGAAGGTGTCTAAGGGAGCGAATCTTGAAATAAATTGACTTTACAGTGTTGGCTATGTGGGTCTTCATATCTAGATTTTGATCCAGGGTAACACCAAGATAACGGATGTGGGGTTTTACTTGCAACTTAGCATCATGGACTTCAAGGAATGTAGGTGGTGTGAACTTGGGGTTTCTTGAGATGAAAAGTACCTCTGTTTTCTTGTTCTGGATTCTGAGATTTTGAGTCAGTAGCCAGTCTGAGATGGCGTTAAAACAGTTGGATATGGTGGTGAGATTCATCTTATCGATGCAGAATGGCATATATAATAGGACGTCATCAGCATATATCATGTAATTGACTTTGAAGGACCTGATAATGTTGCATAAGGGTTGCATGTAGATGTTGAATAATAATGATGACAAAGAGGAACCTTGTGGGACTCCTTGACCTTGGTGAAATGGATCTGATGTTTCACCATTTGAGCGAACTTGCTGCCATCTTTCTGAGAGGTAAGAATTGCACCATTCAAGAGCATTTCCACAGAGTCCCTTCTCTCTTAGGCGGACAATAAGAATGTCATGACAGACCGAGTCAAAAGCAGCCGCAATATCTAAAAAGATGAGGACAAAACCCTGTTTGATGTTGTCGATGCCAGAGTTTAAGCTGTTGAGAAGTGAGGTGAGGAGCGTTTCGACCCCGTAAGATTCCCGGAATCCATGTTGACAGGTGTCCAGAGGTGCTTCAGTGTCGATATGGTCTTGCAATTGTCTGTAGACTATCTTTTCGATTATTTTCGCAAGGGTGGGTATGCTGGAGATGGGTCGATAAGAGTCTGTTTTTTGCGGATCTAATTTGAGGTTTTTTAGTAGAGGCCGTATGGAGGTCTGTTTGAGGGCAGAAGGGAATGAGCCAGTGTCAAATGATAGACTTATGATTTTGGATATTGTTGGAGCAAGTTCTTTGCGGAGGTCCTTTATCCAAAAAGCTGGACACGGATCGGTGTGTGCTGTGGATAAGTTGAGAGATGAGATAATATCTTCAATTAGCTTCAAAGAAGGGGTGGAGAAAGAAGCTAAAGGAGCTGGGAGTGCATGAGCATTCAAGATGGTGGGTATTGTAATTTTATTTGTGCAGCATATCTTAGATTGTATGTAAAGGGCATAAGCTTGTGGGTTGATTTCACACTGGTGCTCCTGTGAGGGTTCTTTGGCTAATTTCTTAACGAGGGTAAATAGGTCGTGAGGTTTGTTTATAGCACGTTTAAGGATGTCTGCATGATATAGTCTCATTTTTTCAGAAATAGCTTTGCGGTGGGTTTCAAGATGTTGCATGTATGCAGACTGATTAGTATCGTTGCGTGATCTCCTCCATTTCTTCTCAAGTTTTCGCAAATGTTTTAGGGATTCTTTCAGATCTGATGTATACCAAGGTGCCGTAGCTTTTCTTCTTAATGACTTATTTCTGGTCGGACGAGATGAGATGCGGTTAAGTCTGTTGTTCCAAGAAGTGATAATCTCTTCCAGGTTTAGGGTAGAATCATTAAAGAGATCATCAGTTTCCTTGAGGATTTGTTCCCTGTTAAAAGGTTGGAAGCTTCTGGATGTGGTATTTGCATATTTGTTTAGGTTCTTGTCATCTGAATATTGCTTCTTTTGAATGGGAATCTGGAACATAATGAGGTTATGATCTGACCAAGGAACCTCTGTAATTGCTAGAATAATATTCTGAAGTTGGTTGAGAGCGGATAGTGGGGCAAATATGAGATCAAGGATGTTGCCTTTTATATGTGTGGATTGTTGTATGACTTGCTTGTAGCCTAGTGTTTCTAGGGCATCTATGAAGGCATCAGATTGGTTGTCTTGTAGAGATGGTAGGTTAATGTCTCCTAAGATCCAATTGGGTCTGTTTGGGTTCTGTGAATTGGAGGCAAGATTTATAATGGTTGAGAGATCATCTGGGGAAGGTGATGGCGCTCTGTAGACTAAGTTTATAGAGTAGAGGTTGTTAGAGATAGAGACTGTTTCAAGTAGATTGTTGCTAGAAGAGTCAACCATTTTAAGTTGGAGTTCGTTCTTAGCGATGATAAGAACTCCTCCACCTCTTTTGCCTTGTCTGCAGCTGGTGAAAACCTCATAGTTATTGGGAAGGAGCTGGTTGAGAATTATATTGTCTTCTGGAGAAAGCCATGTTTCGGTGACCATAAGTAAGTCGAGGTTATTGGATGTTATTATATCTGTGACAGCTGGCCATTTTTTACGAAGGGAGCGAGCATTAATGAGGGCACATTTGAGGGGGCATGGTTGATTGTAGTTTTCTGAGTTTGACTTTGTAGTGTGTTGAAGAGGTATGTATAATAAATAATGGTGATGAGAACGTTGGTCCCAGTTTACATTGTGGTAATTGGTGAGTGACCATTTTGCCAGTTGTTATGTAAGATAGGTATGGAATTGCCTGGGGAAATTAGAGCCAGTATCTCTGGTATCAGCCCTATGAGGAGGAGGTATAGGCCTAGAGTAATTTTGCAGTGGAGGGCCATTGTGAGGCTGAGCTGAAAGTCGATTGAGAGGGAGAATTAAAGGATAGGGTTTGTACTTTGTGTGGTGAAGTGTTTAGTCTTTGACTAGGGGAAAAGAGTTTGCTGGGAAATTAGTTGGATACAGGAAAATTGTTACAAAGCTTACCAAGTGATAGTTGCGATTTGTTTAGGCAATGATCTTTACTGGAATTTAGAGAGGGAGAGATCAGTGCTTACCAGATGTGCAAGTACTGAGAAGAGTGTCTACAGATTGATACAGAGTAGCAATATGTGAAAAGTATTACTCATACTTGAGACAAACTGTTACTTGAGAGGATGCTAGCAACAATGAGTGGTAAGGTATTAGCAGACACAGTAGTGAGATAGCAACATTGCAATATTGGAAACATTGTGCACAAGATGAGAAATATAGATATGGCCTTAGCAGTAAGAAGCAGCAAAACCTCAAGATAAATTTACTATGTGGTGAATATGATGGTTTAAATATTAAAACCTTTTATGACTTAAATTACAAGTTTCATAAGAGAGTATAGTGCAATAACAGTTGGTAGTATAGTATAGTTATAATATAGTTGGTAGTATACATTACAGATTATTTAGTAGAGAACTGTTCATGGTAGTGACGATTACTTTTCATTAGGTAACATTTTCATCGAGGATTGTGCTCAACTCCAACCGGGGGATTGTAATGAAGGTTGTAATCGAGGAGAAGGGCTGTATCAGTTAGCGGATGTTCTTTATGGGAGACTTTGTGTTTTCCCACGACGTTGCTTCAAGCCCTGTGCTCAGGCCCAACCAGTGCCCCGCCTAAGGGCCACGCCGAAGGGCCCTCTGGCGAGGCCCTCAGGCGCGGGCCCGACAAGGCGCGGGCCCGCCTGGCGGCGGCTCCTTCTTATGGCGGCCTGCTGCTCCTCCCCTCCCACAGCCCCGACTGGGCTGGAGTAGCTGCTTGGAGGGCAGGCTGGCCGTGCGGTGGAGTCAGTCCCGATCAGGGACGAAGATGGTGCCCGCAGTGACTTTCCCGCCGGCGGCGGCTCCTTCTTATGGCGGCCTGCTGCTCCTCCCCTCCCACAGCCCCGACTGGGCTGGAGTAGCTGCTTGGAGGGCAGGCTGGCCGTGCGGTGGAGTCAGTCCCGATCAGGGACGAAGATGGTGCCCGCAGTGACTTTCCCGCCGGCGGCGGCTCCTTCTTATGGCGGCCTGCTGCTCCTCCCCTCCCACAGCCCCGACTGGGCTGGAGTAGCTGCTTGGAGGGCAGGCTGGCCGTGCGGTGGAGTCAGTCCCGATCAGGGACGAAGATGGTGCCCGCAGTGACTTTCCCGCCGGCGGCGGCTCCTTCTTATGGCGGCCTGCTGCTCCTCCCCTCCCACAGCCCCGACTGGGCTGGAGTAGCTGCTTGGAGGGCAGGCTGGCCGTGCGGTGGAGTCAGTCCCGATCAGGGACGAAGATGGTGCCCGCAGTGACTTTCCCGCCGGCGGCGGCTCCTTCTTATGGCGGCCTGCTGCTCCTCCCCTCCCACAGCCCCGACTGGGCTGGAGTAGCTGCTTGGAGGGCAGGCTGGCCGTGCGGTGGAGTCAGTCCCGATCAGGGACGAAGATGGTGCCCGCAGTGACTTTCCCGCCGGCGGCGGCTCCTTCTTATGGCGGCCTGCTGCTCCTCCCCTCCCACAGCCCCGACTGGGCTGGAGTAGCTGCTTGGAGGGCAGGCTGGCCGTGCGGTGGAGTCAGTCCCGATCAGGGACGAAGATGGTGCCCGCAGTGACTTTCCCGCCGGCGGCGGCTCCTTCTTATGGCGGCCTGCTGCTCCTCCCCTCCCACAGCCCCGACTGGGCTGGAGTAGCTGCTTGGAGGGCAGGCTGGCCGTGCGGTGGAGTCAGTCCCGATCAGGGACGAAGATGGTGCCCGCAGTGACTTTCCCGCCGGCGGCGGCTCCTTCTTATGGCGGCCTGCTGCTCCTCCCCTCCCACAGCCCCGACTGGGATATGTAGAAGGTGTGACTGGCGTGTATAAGATTTTGTAGTAGTGTGGTGAGGGGTTTCAAAACCTCTCCTTGCGTTGTAGTGGAGGATAGGGATATAGTTGGTACCGGGGTTTAGCGTGTGGGTCAAGGTGGGGACCCAGGAGGCCAATAGGGCTAATATGATGGACATGGATGGTACGGTGAGATGCATGATGCTTGTATATGGTGATTATGTATTTAATCGAGGTGAGAGCTTATGCGGGAACCTTGTGAAAACGCTAAGTGTCAGTGCTGGATTTCTGTCATAGCTTATGTAAGGAAGAGAAAAGGTGATTAGGATTTTTGTCTGCAGAAGTGGTGGTAAAGGGCAGCACGTAGTAGAGGGACCAATAGCAATAGGCAAGGGTAACACTGAATAATACAATAACAATTATACTGAATGCTACCGTGGCAATAGGCAGGGTTACACTGAATGTTACAGTGGTAATAGGTAAGGATAACACTGAATGCTAAAATAAGCAATTACACTGAATGCTACAGTGGCAATAGGCAAGGTTACCATAAGTGTTAAAGTAACAATTTGAGATGAAATGTGTGACAAAGAGGCAATGCCGCAACATGTGGTACTGCTAGGATATAGTGAGGATTTAGGAAATAGGACCGTAGCTGAGGCAGTATCAAATTTGTTACCAATATGTGTTACAATATGCAAGCATCGAAAAGTAACGGTTGCAAGTAAGTGAGGTTTTACACTAGAGTTCTTGGCTAAGTTGGAGCATATAAGCGATAATCGTATTGCACAAGATGGTGGCGTTCGTGGTAATATGTGACTGTGGTGTGATGGGTACCTTTTGAAGCGTCTCGGTGCAGGCTGTGTAGGTTCCGTCGACGATGGCTGGTTAGGTGCTCACCATTGCTGAACTTTGGGCGGGTAGTTGGCGGCTCTATTTTGGTGCCCCGCCTAAGGGCCACGCCAAAGGGCCCTCTTGTGAGGCCCTCAGGCGCGGGCCCGCAAAATCACACCACAGTCACATATTACCACGAACGCCACCATCTTGTGCAATACGATTATCGCTTATATGTTCCAACTTAGCCAAGAACTCTAGTGTAAAACCTCACTTACTTGCAACCGTTACTTTTCAAAATTTAACCTCCTGGCACTCAAAATAGAGGAGGGCTACAAGTTAACAGCTGCAGGAGAGGAGGAAAATGCCACTCTTTAGCAGCTGTGCGGAGGTGAGTTGGGACGCTGGGCTTCGGGACACTCTGCGGGGGGCTCTTCTTCTATGGGGCCATGTATGGCAGGTTGAGAACTGCAGACCCTAGAAGAAGACTGGGGACTAGGACTGGAAATGGGCTGATGGTGGAGGGAGGGGAGGAGAGAGAAGGACAACCAGTGGGACACTGTGATACCTGGATACAAACTACATCGTAATAACAGAGCAGATCAACTTGGTGGTGGGGTTGCACTTTTTATTACAGAGGGCATATTGAGTCACAAAGGATTACTTAAGAACATAAGATATGCCATACTGGGACAGACCAAAGTCCATCAAGCCCATTATCCTGTTTCCAACAGTCGCCAATCTAGGTCATACTTACCTAGCAGTTTCCCCAAAAGACACAGGTTCTACAATGCTTGTATTGGGTCAAGCATTGATATTCTGTATCCCTTCTTAATAATGGTATATGGACTTTTCCTCCAGGAACTTGTCCAAACCTTTTTTAAACCCAGCTACACTAACAGCTTTTACTACATCCTCTGATAACAAATTCCAGAGTTTGATTACACCATGAGTGAAAAAATATTTTCTTTTATTAGTCTTAAATAGTTTACCCTGTAGTTTCATTGCTTGTCCCCTAGTCTTTCTTTATTCTGATAATGTAAACAATCGATCTACGTTTACCCGTTCCACTCCGTTCATTAATTTATAGACTTCTATCATATCTCCCCTCAGCCGCCTCTTTTCCAGGTTAAAGAGCCCTAACCTTTTTAGCCTTTCTTCATAGGGGTATCCTTCCATCCCCTTTACCATTTTGATGGCTCTTCTCTGAACCTTTTCTAATAACGCTAAATCCTTTTTAAGATACGGCGACCAGAATTGCACACAATATTCAAGGTGCGGTCTCACAGTGGAACGGTATAGAGGCATTATAATATCCTTTGTTATATTTTCCATTCCTTTCCTTATGATACCTAGCATTCTATTTGCTCTCTTGGCCACCGCTGCATACTGGGCCAAGGGTTTTCACATGTTATCCACAATGACGCCTGAATCTTTTTCCTGGGTGGTGGTTCCTAATGTGGAACCTTGCATCGTGTAACCATAGTTTGGGTTGTTCTTCCCTAGGTGCATAACTTTGCACTTGTCCACATTAAATTTCATCTGCCATTTTGATGCCCAGTCTTCCAATTTATCAAGATCCTCTTACAATTTTCCACAATCTTCTTGGATTTTAACAACTTTAAATAGTTTTGTGTCATCTGCAAATTTGATAACCTCACTCATTATTCCCTATTCCAGGTCTTTTATGAATATGTCAAAAAGCAGCGGACCCAGCACAGATCCCTGGGGTACACCACTATTCACCTTTCTCCATTGGGAAAATTGGCCATTTAGCCATTTAGTTCCTGATCCACAATAGTACACTGCCTCCTATCCCATGACTCTTTAGTTTTGACAAATGTCTCTGATGAGGTACCTAGTCAAAGGCTTTCTGAAAGTCCAGATACACTATATTAACCGACTCACCTTTGTCTACCTGTTTATTCACACCTTCAAAAAAACATAACAGATTAGTAAGACAAGATCTTCCTTGTCTAAAGCCTTGTTGGCTGTCTCCCATTAGGCCATGACTACATGCTGCATAATTTTGTTCCTTATGATGGTTTCTACCATTTTTCCCAGTATTGACGTCAGGCTCACCGGTCTGTAGTTTCCCGTATCACCCCTTTTTAGAAATTGGCATTAAATTGGAACCCTTTTTAAAAATTGGCGTTACATTTTCAAGCCTCCAATCTTCAGGTATTACAGATGATTTTAATGAAAGTTCACAGATTACTAATAGCACGTCTGCAATCTCATATTTCAGTTCTTTCAACACCCTTGGATGTATACCATCCGGCCCAGGTGATTTTCTACTCTTCAGTTTATCTAATAGTTGTAATACATCTTCCCGATGTATCAATATTTCCTTAATTTTTTCCGCACCTTCAAAAGGGAGATTATGATAAAATGAAGAAAATATTTAAGAAAAAACTAAAAGGAGCAGTTGCAAAGGTTAAGGATTTATATATAACATGGGTTTTGTTTAAAAATATTATCTTGGAAGCTCAGGCAAGATGTATTCCACACTTTAAGAAAAGTGGAAGAAAGTCCAAAAAACTGCCAGCATGGTTTAAAGGTATTGCCAAAAAAACATCTTTCAGGAAATGGAAAAAGGAGCCAAATGACGAAAACTGGAAACAACACAAGCACTGGCAAAATAGATGCAATGCATTGATCAGGCAGACAAGGAAAGAATTTGAGAAGAAGTTTGCTGAGGAAGCAAAAACGCATAGCAAAGACTTTTTCAAGTAGAGTCATAGCAAAAATACTCTGACAGGACAGTTGGACCATTAGATGATAGAGGGGTAATAGGGACACTAAGAGGGGACAAAGCCATAGTGGAGAGGATGAATGAATTCTTTGCTTCGATCTATACTGAGGAAGATGTAGTGATGCTACCCATCATTGAAATGGTATTTAAAGTTGATGCTGCAGAAGAATTGAAAGAAATAACGATACACTGGGAAGATGTATTACAACTATTTGATAATCTGAAGTATGCAAATCATGTGGACCAGATCGTATACAAAGGCAAAAAAAGTACAACGCCTCAGGCCTCTCATTGAACTGCAGGGCTTCAGGACAGTCATGTAAGCCATGACGCTCCCCCACCTAGACTACTGCAATATAATCTACCACGGACTACCTGCCTCCCACACCAACCCACTATGAACTGCCTTAAATACCACAGCAAGAATTATCCAGAAACCAAAAAGACAAGATCACATCACCCCAGTCCTGAGAGAACTGCACATACTCCCTCTCGAAGCAAGAATCAAATACAAATCTGCCCTACTTTTCCACAAAGCCCTCTATCAAACTCAGACTTCCCAGCTCCGCACTCTACTGCCCCAACCCACCCACAACAGAACAACCAGACAAACCACCAGCAACTCCCTCACCATCCCCCACAAAAGGACTAAATACAATCAATGGACCTGCAACAGAGCCTTCGAACTGTACGCACCATCCCTCTGGAACTCTCTACCAAGTCATATCAGAAACAATGGAGATCCCTCAACATTCAGGAAACAACTAAAAACCATCCTATTCCAGGAATACCTCAGACCAGAAACAAACATCCATCACTGACTACCCCCCAGACCCCCTAACATACCCTTAGATCTATTTTCTAAGAGACTGATGTCCATTGTTTATGTCCTTAATGTCTGTTCAGATCATTAATATTGCCCCCCCTGGTGATAGACCCCACCCTAGAATTGATTGCTGTCCCTCACCCTTTGATGTTAAACTGCTTTGACCCGGTGAAAAGCGGGATATAAATACAGTTAAATAAATAAAATAAATAAATAAATACTTCCAAGGGTGTTGAAAGAACTGTAATATGAGATTGCAGACCTACTATTAGTGATCTGTGAACTATCATTAAAATCATCTGAACATAAGAATATAAAATATGCCATACTGGGTCAGACCAAGGTCCATCAAGCCCAGTATTCTGTTTCCAACAGTGGCCAATCTAGGTCATACATACCTAGTAGTATCCCCAAAAGACAAAGGTTCCACAATGCTTGTATTCCATTTACTTGCATTGATATCCTGGGTCCCTTTTTAATAATGGTTTATGGACCTTTCCTCCAGGAACTTGTCCAAACCTTTTTTAAACCCAGCTACACTAATAGCTCTTACTACATCCTCCGGTAACAAATTCCAGAGTTTGATTACACGTTGAGTGAAAAAATATTTTCTCTTATTTGTCTTAAATAGTTTACCCTGTAGCTTCATTGCATGTCCCCTAGTCTTTCTATATTCTGATAGCGTAAACAATTGATCTACGTTTACCCATTCTACTCTATTCATTAATTTATAGACCTCTATCATATCTCCCCTCAGCCGTCTCTTTTCCAGGTTGAAGAGCCCTAACCTTTGTAGCCTCTCTTCATAGGACTGGAGTAGCCTTCCATCCACTTTACCATTTTGGTGGCTCTTCTCTGTACCTTTTCTAATAACGCTATATCCTTTTTAAGATACGGCGACCAGAACTGCACACAATATTCAAGGTACGGTCGTACCATGGAACGATACAGAGGCATTATAATATCCTTTGTTTTATTTTCCATTCTTTTCCTTATGATACCTAGCATTCTATTTGCTTTCTTGGCCGCCACTGCACACTGGGCGGAGGGTTGTAACATGTTATCCATGATGACTCCGAAATCTTTTTCCTGGGTGGTGGTTCCCAATGTGGAACCTTGCATCGTTTAACCATAGTGTGGGTTGTTCTTTCCTAGGTGCATAACTTTGCACTTGTCCACATTAAATTTCATCTGCCATTTGGATGCCCAGTCTTCCAATTTATCCAGATCCTCCTGAAGATTGGAGCATGGCCAATGTAACACAAATTTTTAAGAAGGGTTCCAGGGGTGATCCAGGAAACTACAGACTGGTGAGCCTGATGACAATACCGGGAAAAATGATAGAAACCATTATAAAGAACAAAATTACTGAACATAGGTCATGGCTTAATAGGAGATAGCCAACATGGTTTTAACCAAGGAAGAAGGTCTTGTCTTACTAATCTATTATGTTTTTTTGAAGGTGTGAATAAACAGTATACAAAGGTGAGTCAGCTGTTATATATATAGTGTATCTGAATTTTCAGAAAGTCATTGACAAGTTCTCTCATGAGAGAGACTTTTGGCGAAATTAAAAAGTCATGGGATAGGAGGCAACTGCAGAGAATAGGAGGTTAAATGGCCAGTTTTCCCAGTTGAAAAAGGTAAATAGTGGAGTACCCCAGGGATATGTGCTGCTTCTGCTGCTTTTTAACATATTTGTAAATGACCTGGAAATGGGAATAATGAGTGAGGCAATCAAATTTGCAGATGTCACAAAATTATTCAAAGTTCTTAAAACCCATGAAGATTGTGAAAAATTGCAAGAGGACCTTGATAAATTTGAAGACTGGGCATCCAAATGGCAGATGAAATTTATTGTGGACAAGTGCAATGTTACACACCTAGGGAAGAACAACACAAACTATGATTAGACAATGTAAGGATTCACCTTTGGAACCACCATCCAGGAAAAAGCTTTAGGTGTCATCATGGATAACATGTTGAAATCCTTTTCCCAGTGTGCAGCGGCGGCCAAGAACGCAAATAGAATGCTAGGTATCACACGGAAAGGAATGGAGAATAAAACAAAAGATATAATAATGCCTCTGTACCGTTCCATGGTGTGACACACCTTGAATATTGTGTGCAATTCTGGTTGTTTGTATCTTAAAAAGGATATAGTGCTTTTAGAAAAGGTAGAGAAAAGAGCCACAAAATGGTAAAGGGATTGGAATGGTACCGCTATGTAGAGAGGCTAAAAAGGTTAGGGCTATTCAACCTAGAAAAGAGATGGCTGAAGGGAGATATGATAGAGGTTTATAAATTAATAAATGGAGTGGAACGGGTAAACGTAGATTGATTGTTTATGCCATCAAAATATAGAAAGACATGCAATGAAGCTACTAATAAAAAATATTTCTTCACTCAACGTGTAATCAAAATCTGGAATTTGTTACCGGAGGATGTAGTAAAAGCTATTAGTGTAGCCAGGTTTAAAAAAGGTTCGGAAAAGTTCCTGGAGCAAAGGTCCATAAACCATTATTAATGGAGACTTGGGATATCCACTGCTTGCCCCAGTACAAGCATTGTGGAACCTGTGTCTTTTGGGGAAACTGCTAGGTACTTGTGACCTAGAATGGACACTGTTTGAAACAGGATACTGTGCTTGATGGCATATCTTATGTTCTTTGTAGAGCTACCTGGTCCATCTAGTCAGCAAGATTAGGTGCACCTGCCGCATTATGCAGGTCATTCCCCCCCTCCCCCCATGACTTTGTTTAGGGGTATACGCACCGATCAAGGTTGTTGCTGTTAAGTGTCATTGAGTCAGTGTCGACTCATGGTGACCCTCTGGATAGTTGTCCTAAATTGTGTTCGTCTTTAGTCAGATGGCTCATTGTTGACAGATTGTTACCCGTAGCTGCTGTTATTGTATCGATCCATCTCATTGCTGGCCTTCCTTTTTTGCGTTGACTTTCTATCTTGCTAAGCATGATGTCTTTCTCTAATGATCTCTCTCTTCACATGATGTGTCCAAAGTATGAAAGTCAAAGTCTTGTCATCTGAGCTTCTAAAGAAAGCCAAGTACCGACTGGTTTGTTCTTCGGGCAGTCCATGGTAAACGCAGTATTCGCCGCCAGCATTGTAATTCAAAGGCATCAGTTTTCTTTCTATCTTTTTCACTGTCCAGCTTTCACATCCATATGATGTTATTGAAAATACAATGGCTTGAACAAGTCTAATCTTTGTATGGAGAGAGACATCTCCGCTCTTGAGAATCTTGTCTATGTCTTTCATAGCCATTCTGCCAAGAGCAATGTGTCATCGGATTTCTTGACTGCTTGTTGCTTCTTTATTGATATTTTATCCACGTAGGATAAAGTTGTTCACATTTTCATTTTCTTCTCCTTCAACGATGAACCTGTTGATTTTGCCAGTTGTCATGATCTTTGTCTTCTTTATGTTAAGGTGCAGGCCCATTTTGAGAAGCAAATGTTTCAGATCATCTTCACTTTCAGCCAGTAAGGTGGTATCATCAGCATAGCGAAGGTTGTTGTCCTCTGTTGTCTTCATACAATCCTGTTTCTGCATATAAAATAAACAGGTAGGGGGAAAGTATGCAGCCTTGTCTTACACCTTTGCTTATCTTAAACCATTCTGTTTCCCCTTGTTCAGTTCAAACAGTTGCTTCTTCATCAATGTATAGATTGTGCAAGAGAATGATCAGGTGTTCTGGTATATCCATGCTTCTTAATGCGGCCCAGAGTTTCTCATGGTTTACACAGTCAAAAGCTTTGCTATAGTCGATAAAGCAAAAATAGATATCCTTTTGGTATTCCTTAGTCTTTTCAAGGATCCATTTCACATCCGCAATGATGTCTCTCATTCCTTGCCCTTTCCTGAACCCTGCTTGCACTTCAGGTAGTTCTTGTTCCAGGTATGGTTGTATTCTCTGTTGAATAATCTTCAGTAAGAGCTTGCTGGCAGGTGAGATCAGAGCGATTGTGCAATTGTGCGATAATACCACAGTCAGTGATTTTTGCTGAGTTTGCTGTTAAACTGTGAGTTCTATCTGTCTGTCTGTTTGTCTCCACATATTTATCTATCTATTTGACCTTCTTGGTGGGTTCCCTTACCTACTCCTTTGCTGTGTGCCCACTGTTCAGGAACAGCCTCCATTGCTGTAGAGTGTTTTTTTTTTTTTTTTGCTGTAGAGTTTTAAACTATCTTCTCTTAGTCTACCCGAGTGACTAACCCTCCCCCCTGCTGAGGCATTGTTGTAGACCTCCATTTCCTGTTGTGCATGTGGGCCTGCTCAGATTGCCTTTCTGTTCCTTGAGAAGAGCAGTGCTTTCCAGGGCTCTCCCAAAAGGTGATTTTTGCTGAATTTGTTGCTAAACTGTGAGTTCTGTCTGTCTGTCTGTTTGTCTCCACATTTTTATCTATCTATTTGCCCTTCTTGGTGGGTTCCCTTACTTACTCCTTTGCTGTGTGCCCACTGTTCAGGAACAGCCTACTGGTCAGAGACACTTAGGTTCCCGCCCACCCTACCCCTCACCCCACCCACCCCAGGGGCTACATTGCCTGTATAGTAGTCACATACATGCCATCTGTCGTTCCTAACTTGGGTAACGCCCACATCTTCAACTTTTCTTATTATTATTCTTACTCTTCTGGGACTGCTTAATCAACATGTTGTGTATTCAGTACAATAACTGTGGTACTTTCATTCAAAGAAGAATCATTTGGAGCCTAAGAGATTGTCCTACATGCCTAAAGTCAGCTGTCATGCATGAAGAACTGACTCTACTAAGGAAAGACCTAGCAGCCGTGCATAACGAAGTGTCTCTACTGAGGGAGGAACTGGCTGCAATGAAGCGCCCCTCTTCTAGGATACAAACTGAACAAAGTCCACCACCGCTCCCACAAAGAATCAAACACCCCAGGAACAAATGGATCACAGTGGGTTCCGGAAGATTGCGACCTGTAACGCAGAGACATCCTACACATCAAAAGATATCCCTGCAAAATGCCTTCTCTGCCTTGGCTAATGAGGATGCCCAATCCAAAGAAAGTGAAGGGCCCTTAAATGAGTCAGACAATGCCCAATCTCCTGCTAAAGCACCAAACAGAAAACTATTACTACTTGGGAGATTCCATCATCAGAGGCACCAACTTGGGAACACAGTTCAAAGGAGAGAAGATAGTCATGTGCCTACCAGGCTCTTCAGCCAGCAGGAATACAAACCAAGTTGTTGAAATACTTAACGCAAAAAGTGAGCACTCCAAACCTGATGTTATTATCCACTTGGGCACAAATGACCTGGCTAGAAACAGTGCCTCTACAGCCCAAAAGGACTTCCAGTCTCTGGGAGAGAAACTCAAGCCCATTGTTAACACTGTTGCATTCTCAGAAGTTCTACCTGTTCTTGGTAAAGGGACAAAAAGGCTGCATCGCATTAACAACTTTAATACATGGCTCCAGACCTGGTGCAAACAAGAAGGATTCAGATTTATTGGCAACTGGGGCAACAGATCGACCAACAAGAGACTATATTGTGCTGATGGACTACATCTCTCTGTCGCAGTGAAAAGAAACCAAAGTGAAAAATTCAGGCAGTATGTGGATATGCATTTAAACCAGGAAAAGGGGGTGACGGATGTGGAAGGTCAAGATCTGCATGCCACCCCCTTCAAAAGCAGAACAACATCAGAAACAGCCACACTCTTAAACCGCACATCAAAAACAAGTGGGAAGAAGTGGACAGAATAAAATCAATGCAAAATACACACAAGCCAGGTAAATGCTGGAAAGCAATGAGCACAAATGCTCGTAGCTTAGCCAAAAACATTCCAGACCTGGAAGCCCTAATGGTGGAAACGGATTTGGACATCGTGGACATTACAGAAACATGGTTTAATGAATCGCATGATTGGGATATAGCCATAGCTGGCTATAATCTATTCAGAAGAGACAGAGAAAATGGAAAAGGAGGAGGAGTAGCCGTGTATGTCAAAAGCAGTATTAAAGCTACTGAAATGCAGGAAAACCGACTGTTATCATCCCAGAGTGTTGAAAGAACTGAAATATGAGATTGCAGACCTGCTATTGGTAATCTGTGAACTTTCATTAAAATCATCTGTAATACCTGAAGATTGGAGGGTCGCCAACGTAACACCAATTTTTAAAAAGGGTTCCAGGGGTGACCCGGGAAATTACAGACCGGTGAGCCTGACGTCAGTACCAGGGAAAATGGTAGAAACCATCATAAAGAACAAAATTACACAGCATGTAGATAGTCATGGCCTAATGGGAGACAGCCAACATGGCTTTAGACAAGGAAGATCTTGTCTTACTAATCTGATCTGTTTTTTTGAAGGTGTGCATAAACAGGTAGACAAAGGTGAGTCGGTTGATATAGTGTATCTGGACTTTCAGAAAGCTTTTGACAAGGTCCCCCATCAGAGACTTTTGGCAAAGCTAAAAAGTCATGGGATAGGAGGCAGTGTACTATTGTGGATCGGGAACTGGTTAAAAGATAGAAAGCAGAGGGTAGGGCTAAATGGCCAATATTCCCAATGGAAAAAGGCAAATAGTGGAGTACCCCAGGGATCTGTACTGGGTCCACTACTTTTTGACATATTCATAAATGACCTGGAAAAGGGAATAACTAGTGAGGTTATCAAATTTGCAGATGACACAAAACTGTTTAAAGTTGTTAAAACCCAAGAGGATTGTGGAAAACTGCAGGAAGATCTAGATAAATTGGAAGACTGGGCATCCAAATGGCAGATGAAATTTAATGTGGACAAGTGCAAAGTTATGCACCTAGGAAAGAACAACCCACACTATAGTTACACGATGCAAGGCTCCACATTAGAAACCACCACCCAGGAAAAAGATTTAGGAGTCATCGTGGATAACATGTTAAAACCCTCCGCCCAGTGTGCAACGGCGGCCAAGAAAGCAAATAGAATGCTAGGTATCATAAGGAACGGGATGGAGAATAAAACAAAGGATATTATAATGCCTCTGTATCGCTCCATGGTACGACCGCACCTTGAATATTGTGTGCCAATTCTGGTCACCGTATCTTAAAAAGGACATAGAGTTATTAGAAAAAGTACAGAGAAGAGCCACCAAATTGGTGAAGGGGATGGAAGGCTACTCCTATGAAGAGAGGCTAAAAAGGTTAGGGCTCTTTAACCTGGAAAAGAGACGGCTGAGGGGAGATATGATAGAGGTCTATAAATTAATGAATGGAGTGGGACGGATAAACGTGGATCAATTCTTTACGCTATCAGAATATAGAAGGACTAGGGGACATGTAATGAAGCTACGGGGTAAACTATTTAAGACAAAAAAGAGAAAATATTTCTTCACTCAACGTGTAATCAAACTCTGGAATCTGTTACCGGAGGATGTAGTAAGGGCTGTTAGTATAGCTGGGTTTAAAAAAGGTTTGGACAAGTTCCTGGAGGAAAGGTCCATAAACCACTATTAAAAAGGGACCCAGGATATCAATGCTTGACCTAGTACAAGCACTGCAGAACCTGTGTCTTTTGGGGAAACTGCTAGGTACGTATGACCTAGATTGGCCACTGTTGGAAACAGGATACTGGGCTTGATGGACCTCGGTCTGACCCAGTATGGCATTTCTTATGTTCTTATGTTCTGTATTATAGTTTGCAATCTGTATATAGTTTTCCCTTTCTCCATGTTAACATACCTGTTTAATGTAAGTGCAGTGTGGTCCTTCCTCATTGCACAATCTTTGTTATCTGTAAACAGCGCTGATGGCAAATAGTGCGGTATAGAAAAAACTATAAATAAATAAATAAATAAATAAAATAAATAAAACATGGGGAAAAGAAGAAGTGCTCTGGATTGCGTTGGAAAGAGGAGATGGCACTGTCATCCATATTGCTGTAGTCTACAGACCTCCGACTCAAATTGAAGAGAGAGATAACAAATTGATTATAGATATTGTCAAGATAGCAACAAAGGGGGAAGCAATCATATTGGGTGACTTTAATCTACCTGATGTGGATTGGATTACTCCTTCTGCACATCTGGAAAGAAGCAAAAAAATTGTGGATGCTCTCCAAGATGCATTACTTAGACAAATGGTGATGGAACCAACCAGGGAAAGCTCAACGCTGGATGTAGTGCTCACCAACAGTGATAACGTGTCGAATGTCTGCGTGAGTGCCCCTGTGAGCAACAGCGACCATCACACGGTGTGGTTTGAGATAAAAGCCATGGTACAGGCCAATAATAGCAAACTCAAAGTCCTAAACTTCAAAAACACTGACTTCAATAAAATGGCCGAGTACTTAGAAGAGGAGATGACGTGGTGGAAGGAGATAAGGGAAGTCACCTGTTTATTCACTCCTTCAAAAAACATAACAGATTAGTAAGACAAGATCTTCCTTGTCTAAAGCCATGTTGGCTGTCTCCCATTAGGTTGTGAGTATCTACATGCTGAGTAATTTTAACCATCATAAAGAATAAAGTTACTCAGCATGTAGATAGTCACAACCTAATAGCAGACAGCCAACATGGCTTTAGACAAGGAAGATCTTGTCTTACTAATCTGTTATGTTTTTTTGAAGGAGTGAATAAACAGGTGGACAAATGTGAGTCAGTTGATATTGTGTATCTGGACTTTCAGAAAGCCTTTGACAAGGTCCCTCATCAGAGACTTTTGGCAAAACTAAAGAGTCATGGGATAGGAGGCAGTGTACTATTGTGGATCAGGAACTGGTTAAAAGATAGAAAGCAGAGGTTAAGGCTAAATGGCCAATTTTCCCAATGGAGAAAGGTGAATAGTGGTGTACCCCAGGGATATGTGCTGGGTCCACTGCTTTTTGACATATTCATAAATGACCTGGAAAGTGGAATAACGAGTGAGGTTATCAAATTTGCAGATGACACAAAACTATTTAAAGTTGTTAAAACCCAAGAGGATTGTGAAAAATTGCAAGAGGATCTTCATAAATTGGAAGACTGGGCATCAAAATGGCAGATGAAATTTAATGTGGACAAGTGCAAGGTTATGCACCTAGGGAAGAACAACCCAAACTATGGTTACACGATGCAAGGTTCCACATTAGGAACCACCACCCAGGAAAAAGATTTAGGCATCATTGTGGATACCATGTTAAAACCCTCGGCCCAGTGTGCAGCGGCGGCCAAGAGAGCAAATAGAATGCTAGGTATCATAAGGAAAGGAATGGAAAATAAAACAAAAGATATTATAATGCCTCTATATTGTTCCATGGTGAGACCGCAACTTGAATATTGTGTGCAATTCTTGTCGCCGTATCTTAAAAAGGATATAGTGATTTTAGAAAAGGTTCAGAGAAGAGCCACCAAAATGGTAAAGGGGATGGAAGGATACTCCTATGAAGAAAGGCTAAAAAGGTTAGGGCTGTTTAACCTGGAAAAGAGACGGCTGAGGGGAGATATGATAGAAGTCTATAAATTAATGAACGGAGTGGAACGGGTAAACGTAGATCGATTGTTTACGTTATCAGAATATAGAAAGACTAGGGGACATGCAATGAAGCTACAGGGTAAACTATTTAAGACTAATAAAAGAAAATATTTTTTCACTCAACGTGCAATCAAACTCTGTAATTTGTTACCGGAGGATGTAGTAAAGGCTGTTAGTGTAGCTGGGTTTAAAAAAGGTTTGGACAAGTTCCTGGAGGTAAGGTCCATAAACCATTATTAAGAAGTGACCGAAGATATCAATGCTTGACCCAGTACAAGCATTGTGGAACTTGTGTCTCTTGGGGAAACTGCTAGGTACATATGACCTAGATTGGCCACTGTTGGAAACAGAATACTGGGCTTGATGGACCTTGGTCTGACCCAATATGGCATATCTTATGTTCTTATGTTCTATGGAATTGCAATGGACTAAACTAAAGGCGGCAATAAAATGGGCAACAGATAAATATGTAAGAAAAATAAATAAAAACAAGAGGAGAAGGAAACCTATTTGGTTTTCCAAAGAGGTGGCTGCTCAAATAAAGGCAAAAAACATAGCTTTCGCAAAATTCAAAAGCTTGCAAACAGAAGAACACAGAAATGAATACAGGGTCAAGCTCAAAGAGTCAAAAAGAGAAATAAGGATAGCAAAATCAAAGGCAGAGGAAAAGATGGCTAAAGATGTTAAAGGTGGTGACAAAACTTTCTTCAGGTTGTCAGACGGCTGCCTGGGTGAGAATGTTCACAGTCTTGGCAAGTGCATATATCAATATGATTTGCAAGGGATTGTGGGAAATGCAGTTCATTCACACCAGACACAGCTGCTCACAATAATTAGTTGTGTTTGAGGGTAAAGCCAATAAGATATTTATTTATGGGGTTATTTCTCCCAACACAGATATGCTTGGTAGCACATAAAACAGGATACTTGCTTTCAGTGTTAAACTTAGAAAAACAAAGTCAGGAAAACAACATTTGAACTTGTCAGGCAATCAAAGCAAAAGAATAAAGACCTGGTTGGTAACAAACTGGTCTTTTCTGTAGGCTTTCTTAATGGAGCACTTTCAGTGGAGGTGGTAGAGATGAGTACAGTAACTGAATTCAAAAAAGCATGGGACCAACACAGAGGATCTCTAAAGGTAAAAAGTGGACTGTTGTAGTTGTTGTTATGGAAGGACAGACTAGATGGGCCTTGTGGTCTTTTTCTGTCATCATGTTTCTATGTTTCTATCATGAGAGGGTAACTCTGCTAATAACTCTGCCTGCTCCCCCTCCTCCTTTTGGCTCTCTACCTTAGCCTGCGAGCGGGTGGATACAAGGCCCCTCTTATTACCAATAGTTTGGCCTTCTGGAAGCTTAACCATCTTTTTAGCTAGGGACTGAGGACTTCCAAAGAAAGGCCCGGGAGCTATTTCCATTATTCCTTCTCCCTCCTTCTTTCCTAGCCCTTCCACTAGACCCTTCTTAAATCTTGGCCAGTCCTTTCCTAGAACCAAATCAAAGGGTAGCCTAGGCACCACTGCTAACAGGACTTCCTCTTTTTCCCCCAGGCACTTAACCTTTAGCCTATAGGTGGGATATGATGTTGCAACACCATGAATGCATCTGATGTGAACTTGGCTTTCAGGGGTTCTAGGCACAAATCCTTCTTGGCCTCTATCCTCTTCCAAAGCCTTTTTGACATCATACTCTGGTCTGCCCCAGAGTCTAACAAAGCATTTGTGGTAATTCCTTGCACATCAACCATCAAAAGAAATCCTTCTTTGGGCTGTTTTAAATCCACACCCATTAAGCTAGTGTGTGTCTGGCATCCCTTTTCTAAATGTCCCCATTTTCCACACTTGAAACATTTCTTTCTACTCCACTGTGTCATCTGCTTTGGCACAGTACATTTATTTTCAGAAACATTTTTAATTATTTTCTTTTCTGATACAGCACAGCTTGCATCAGCACCAATCTTCAGAGGGCCACCCATTCTATGGCAAGCCTGCGTGGCTTCCAAGAATCTCTCTGATAGCATGGTTGCCTCTCCAAGATTTTGGCAATTTTGCTGTATAAGGAAAGGGTGCAAATCCTTAGGCACCGCAGACATAAATTGTTCAAGCATAATAATGTCTAATAACATTTCTACCGTCTTTTGCTCAGGCTCCAACCATTTTACAGCTAATCCTTTGATTCTCTGACTCAGAGCCCTGGGTGTTTCACCCACTCTCAATGTAGTAGCTCTAAACATTCGCCTATACTCTGAAATAGACAACCCTAGGCGATCTCTAATAGCAGCCTTTACATCCTTATAATTCAAAGCCTGGGCTGCTGGCATTGCTCTATAAGCTGCAAGCGCCTCTCCAGTTAATGAGGCTGCCAGCCTTACTGCCCACTGGGTCTCTGGCCATGCTAATGCTTGTGCCACTCTTTCAAAAGACTCTAGAAAATCATCAACATTAGCATCTGGAGTTAGTTTCCCAAAACTAAATGTCCCAGTTCCTTGAATAGAGTCCCACACTGTCCACATGTGGTGTACCAGTATTTATTGCTGGTCTTGCATCTGGTCCACTTTGGTTCTGCAGTTTAACTAGGGCTTGCACCAGATCAAGCACTGGCCTCTGCTGGTCCATTAAGGCTTTCATAGCAGTGTCCTGAGCCTGCTGTGCTAGCTCCTGTTGCCTGCTAAACTGGGCTGCCATCCACTGAGCTAGCTCCTTTGGATCCATCTTGATCCCTGCAAGAAAACACAAAAAAAACCCCACAGTGCACCACCTTCCAAACAGGTGTTTTTTCCTGCTTCTTTTTTTTTTTTTCAATTACCCCTGTGCATTACTCCCATCCACCACTAGACATGCCTAGGTACTTGTTACCTTATGCCAGTGATGAATCCAGCTCTGCACAGGGTCTTTTCTTCCTGGAACAGCTACCTCTCCTCCAAAGTGCAGTTGAGGGAAAATCTTTTCTTTCAGCTTTTAAGCTTGAACTGTCGTTTCCTTCAGACTTGAGTTGTAATCCTTAGCAAGTAAATCCCTTTGTGCAAAAGCAATCTGAAAAACTACGCCATTTGTCAGACGGCTGCCTGGGTGAGAATGTTCACAGTCTTGGCAAGTGCATATATCAATATGATTTGCAAGGGATTGTGGGAAATGCAGTTCATTCACACCAGACACAGCTGCTCACAATAATTAGTTGTGCTTGAGGGTAAAGCCAATAAGATATTTATTTATGGGGTTATTTCTCCCAACACAGATATGCTTGGTAGTACATAAAACAGGATACTTGCTTTCAGTGTTAAACTTAGAAAAACAAAGTCAGGAAAACAACATTTGAACTTGTCAGGCAATCAAAGCAAAAGAATAAAGACCTGGTTGGTAACAAACTGGTCTTTTCTGTAGGCTTTAGATAATATTTTCTTAGCAGTGTATCAAACAACAAACAAAAGCCACATAGAAGAGAAAAACTGTTCTTTTCAGGTTAACTTCTTATATCTTTCCACATAGACTCAGAAGTGATTCCCTCAGAGCTCACAAGCAATTAGGTAAGGCTCAATTGCTAGCAGTTACCCAGCTGAAACCCCTTAGCTGGCTTGCTTTCTACTGCGTGGCTCAAATCCTACTTCAGAAGCTTTTCTGGGTAGATTAAAGAACAAGTTTGTATTTCTTTGTGATGGTTGCTGTACTTTGTAACATAAAATTACAAAAGGAGTTTAGACAGAGAGCAATCCATGTAAACACAGCCTTCATCTTCAACCTCTCCCCCTTCTTCAACAATCATGGGTTCAATATCAGAGATTGGCACAGAGGAATTTCTCAATGGAGAACTTTCAGGAGAATACTTGTTTCCCTGCTGTCTTTCAAGGTTATAGCTAGGGCATAGATCAGTGTTCATACCTGAGCTTCCATTGCTGTTAGAGTTCCTCTCTAAATAGCCTGGCCAGTATGTAGTCCAGTTCTTATGTCCAGCCTTCCAATCCAGATCCCTGGACACTGGGTCTCTCTTCACATACCTTCTGGCACGGGTCTTAGGGTCCCTTCCACGTGCAGCCGTCTCCCTCACAGGTACCGTCTGGAGATTCCTAGCTCTGCAGCACCATTCCTCTGGCTTTCCCCAGTCCAATGGTGTATGCTGGCCCTTGGAATGCCTTCCAGTATACGTACTGCTCTGGACTCCTATAGACCTCCCAAAGGTTTTTCTCTTCTTTCTTCCAAAGGGTTTCTTGCCTTTTCTGTCTGTCCGCTCTGGCATCTGCTTCTGATGAACCTCCAGATGAAACTGAGGATAATTCTGAGGATGAGGATAATTCTCTGTAGAATAAACTCTACCTTTATTCTGCTTAGATGAGTGCTCCACCCTAACACAGCACAGCTGTGCTGAATCAGGCCCTGCCCTTTGAGATGAGTGCTTTGGGATTACCTCATAGCCCTCTTGATTGAACACACGTTTCCCCACTTCAGCTCCTCTAATGGCTGTTGGAAACCTGGTGCATTCTGGGACTGGTAGTCTTTTATGGACAAATTCTGTTTTCTTATTTCTACCAGAACTGACAGGTTGCTTGTTCAGAGTCACTTCATCTTTTCTATAGCTCCTTCCTGAGCTATGATAAGCTTCCTTATCACAAGGTATATTCAGGAAAGGAAGAAGATCAGAGTTGGGATTGCAGGACTCAGAAGTGCTGGGAAAGGACTTGTGGAAAGTGACACTGAAAAAGCAAAATTGCTAAACAAATACTTCTACTCTGTTTTTATTAAAGAAGATCCTGGAGATGGACCAGCTGTGACTCCCAAACATAAAAATAGGAATGATGTAGATACCACACCATTCAAAGAAGATGAGGTGTTAGAACAACTTGCTAAACTGAAAGTAGACAAAGCCATGGGAACAGATGGGATACATCCCAGGATACTGAAAGAGCTCAGAGAGGTTCTTGCAGGACCGTTAAAGGATGTCTTCAACAGATCCTTGGAAACAGGAGTGGTTCCTCAGGACTGGAGAATGGCTAATGTTGTACCTCAACACAAAAGTGGTGACAGGGAAGAAGTGTCAAATTACAGGCCCGTGAGCCTTACCTCGGTGGCAGGAAAAGTAATGGAGGTGCTCCTGAAAGAGCGAATAGTGAACTTTCTCAAAACCAACAGGTTGCAAGATCCAAGGTAACATGGTTTTACCGAAGGACGGTCTTGCCAAACAAATCTGATTGAGTTCTTTGATTGGGTGACCAAGGAACTAGATCTGGGGCATGCAATTGATGTCATCTATCTGGATTTCAGCAAAGCCTTTGATACTGTTCCTCATAGGAGGCTTGTCAATAAACTCAGTAGCTTGGGGATGGGTCCCAAGATAGTAAACTGGATTAGAAATTGGTTGACTGACAGACAACAGAAGGTGATGGTACATGGAGCTCACTCGGATGAGAGGAAGGTGATTAGCGGGGTGCCTCAGGGTTCGGTCCTGGGCCCGGCACTGTTCGATATATTTGTGAGTGATATTGCTGAAGGACTGAATGGAAAAGTCTGTCTTTTTGCAGATGACACAAAAATTTGCAACAGAGTGGACTCCCCCGAGGGAGTGGTTAACATGAGGAAAGATCTACAAAAGCTGGAAGACTGGTCTAATGCTTGGCAACTACGATTTAATGTGAAAAAGTGCAGTGTCATGCACTTGGGTAGCAGAAATCCAAGGGAAAAGTACACGATAGGGGGTGAGAGGTTGATATGCACGGTTCAGGAGAAAGACCTTGGTGTGATTATCTCTGATGATCTCAAGGTGGCAAAACAGTGCGACAAGGCAGTGGCAAAAGCCAGGAGGATGTTGGGCTGCATACAAAGTGGGATTACCAGCAGAAAGGAAGAGGTACTTATGCCACTGTACAAGTCACTGGTGAGGCCTCACTTGGAATACTGTGTTCAGTTTTGGAGACCATATCTTGCAAAAGATGTAAAAAGACTGGAAACTGTTCAGAGAAAGGTGACCAAAATGATTTGGAGCCTGCGTCAGAAACCTTATGAGAAGAGACTTGAAGACCTAAATATGTACACTTTGGAGGAGAGGAGGGACAGGGGAGATATGATTCAGACCTTTAAATACTTAAAGAGAAATGATGAACAAACAAACCTCTTCCAAAGACGGGGAAGCTGTAAAACTAGAGGGCATAACATGAAGCTGCAAGGTGGTAAATTGAAAGGCAATGTCAGGAAATATTTCTTCACTGAAAGGGTGGTGGATGCTTTGAATGCCCTCCCGATGGAAGTGGTGGGGGCAAACACGGTGCTGGAATTCAAAACAGCATGGGACAAACACAGTGGATCCCTTTACAGCAACAGGATAAAAGCAAAATAAACGGTACCATCTAACTTCTGAACTATCTAGCGTCTCAACAAATAAGGGTGTCCTACATGGAGTGGTGGGTTCACCCCTAAACAAAACAAAAACATGGGGAGGGGTGGCCTGCGCAGAGCGACAGGTGCACCTACTCTTGCCATCTTGCTGGGCAGACTAGATGGACCATGCTGGTCTTTATCTGCCGTCACTTACTATGTTACTATATAAGTTGGATCACTTTTCTTTAGTATTGGTATAAACACAGATCTTTTCCAGATTGTCTTGCTGCACGTTGGGAATCTCTGTTGAATTCTACGATTGTCTTTCTTTCTCCTATGGCTTTAGTTTCTCTGCGTTTCTGGGCAATTTTCAGAGTGTCCTCCGTCATCCATTTTGGCCGTTGTTTGCTTTTTCACCTTTTGTAGAGACTTCTCGCTTTCTTCCAACACAACCTTCTTGATATCATTTCATAACTCTTCTGGAGCTCTATCATTTGTATCTAAAGCAGCAAATTAATTTTGCAGGCAGTCTTTAAATTCCAGTGGTATATTCTCAAGGTCATATTTTGCTGCAAGCATGAATGGTTTGCTCTTTTTCAACTTTAGCTTGAGTTTGCATACTAGTAGCTGATGATCTGTAGCAGTCAGCTCCAGGTCTTGTCTTTGTTGATGTTAAAGAGCTTTTCCATCGTTGACTTCCACAGATGTAGTCAATTTGATTTTTATACAATCCATTGAATAAAGTCCATGTGTACAATCACTGCTTGTGTTGCTGGAAGAAGGTGTTTGAGATAAATAGATCATTGGTCTTGCAGAATTCTATCAGTCTTTCTCCAGCTTCATTTCTGTTGCCAAGTCCATATTTTCCAATTACTTTGCCTTCTTCTTTGTTGCCAATTTTTGCATTCCAATCACCCATGACTATCAGGATATCCTGTTTGCATGTTCTGTCAATTTCAGCTTGAACTTGTTTATAGATCTCTTCAATTTCATCCTCTTCTGCAGCTGTTGTTGGGGCATATACTTGAACTATAGTTGTGTTGGTAGGCATTCCTCGTAGACGAATAGTTGAGATATAAGAGATAGTTATGTTTAATTTGATTTTATCCTGTTGCTATAAAGGGACCCACTGTGTCTGTCCCATGCCATTTTGAATTCCCTCACTGTATTTGCCCCCACCCACTTCCATTGGGGAGGGCATTCCAAGCATCCACCACCCTTTCAGTGAAAAGGTTTTTCCTGACATTACCTTTCAATTTACCCCTTTGTAGCTTCATGTTATGCCTTCTTGTTTACAGCTTCCCCATCTTTGGAAAAGATTTGTTTGTTCATTAATACTCTTTAAGTATTTAGAAGTCAGAGTGTACATATTTAGGTCTTCAAGTCTCTTCTCATAAGTCTACTGATGCAAGCTCCAAATCATTTTGGTCGCCTTCCTCTGAACTTTTTCCAGTCTTTTTATATCCTTTGCGAGATGTGGTCTCCAAAACTGAATACAATATTTCATATCTCCTGCCATTCACTGAATCATTAAAGCACTCACTTTAATTCCTAGGGACCTCACAAGAGCTTTTCTTACAAAAGAGTCTGCCCAGCTAAGCAAAATGCAATATGCAGTCATTATTGATCCCAAAATAATTTTCTTTTTCTAAACAATTAAAATAAATCTTCTTTACAAAAGTTACAGTGCAAAAACAGCTTGTCAAAGCAGTCCATTCATTTAAATTTGCACAACTAACTCAATGTAGAGTGCTTCTTTCGGCTATGGATCAGAAGGAGTGATTGAGGGGATAATTATTGTTCATATCCCATTTTTTTTTATTTTGCTTCACTGGCTCGTTATACATATAACTTTGTGACATGGACCCACTATAATTGTAATTCCTGGTACTTACACTCGGAAATCACCACTTGCAGGTACAATCACCAAAGCAGACATGGATATCCTGAATTTATTTATTTATTTATTTATTTATTTATTTACATTCTCTTATATACCGCGCTATTCTGCATCAGTGCGGTTTACATTGAACAACCTGAAATTACATTGAACAGGGCATTATAACTTGGAGATAACTATTTTACAGGGAACATGGGCTATGAATGAATATGCATATCCTGACCCCATTGTATGCAAATAGATTTCATGCATATTCAGAGTGGAAAATCATGACAGACTAAAAGGAATGGACTCTTGAGAAACAGGTTTGGGGATTCCTGTGTCTTTTCTGTCTTGCTCTTATTTTTTTTCAATTGGGGTTTTACAAATACTTACAATAAGCAAGCATCAAGAAACATGAAGGAGATATTCGCAATGTAACCAGAAATAAACAAAACAAGATAGAACATTTTAGAAAACATTATTCCATCAGTATTTGAAAGAGGCAAGATCTCTTTAACGTACTTGAACAGGGATCAATAAATGAATCAAAAATGCAGCCAACACAGCATATTTGAATCTTAAGACCCTCAAACCTCTACGTCCTCTTCTCCAAGACAACAATTTCAGATCATATTTCCAGACTATAATCACACCCTATCTCGATGATGGCAACATACTGTATCAGTTATAGGCACATTAGGTCGCCATCACATAATCCCAACTCTCAGGAGATTACACTGGCTCCCAATTGCCCAAAGGATTAAACACAAGACTGTAAGCACCATCTATAAAATCCTTTATAAACTATCAGCTCCCTGTCTTGATGATCATATTTCAAGAGCATCGACAATAAGACCCAGAAGATCTGCAAATCAGAATCTTCTTGTCATGCCTTCTTTCAAGACCAAATCTTCACAGTAGACAAGCAATAGAGCCTTCTCACCATTTCTTCCAAAGATTTGGAATTCACTATCTGAAGCCATTAGATCCATACACTCTCCACAAGATATGAAGAAAGTATTACAAAAAGACATCTCTTCATAGAAAGCTTTGGTCCTAATGACTTTACCTAACTGTATATACAATAACCATCCACACACAGTTGATTCATCTATAACTCACATATTTAAAGCCAAGTTTACTTGCCTTGTTTCATGTAAAACAAATCTCTTGAGATTGTATATTGTTGTTCTATGTAAACTGCCTTGGATCAAAGGCGGTCTATGAAAATCGTTTAACTCACCTCTTTCAGCAGGCATTCGACCTCCCTTATCCCTAAGGTTTTCTAGCTCCATCAGCTCCCTTCTCCATCAGGCTATTTCTTCTCTCTCCCCTTCCCTGTCTAACTCTCCTTTTCTGTCTCTTCCTACCCTCTCTTTCCTATTCAAATAATGGTGTTCTTTACTTTTTCTAATTGATTTTATTGTACACCACCCTGACGCATACGCTTGAGTGGTATATCAAGCACTAAATAAAGATAAAGATAAATAAATTAAATAAATAAATAGGAACATTGAGAAACCAAATATTTTTAGACATGGGAATTCTCAAAGAATTCTAATCTACAATGAATAGTTAAGCTATCCTTAATAGAAGAGGCACTAACTACCTGCAACGAGGAACATTTCAGGATCTGATTAGAAAGAAAATTCACATGCTCTTCGGCTCTTCCAGACTTGTCACAGTTTCCTGTGAAAATTTGCAAAGCTGGGAGACCATGATCACCAGAATCTTCTTAGTTCTTGTAATCACCCTTCAGTTGTCGGCTAAGGAGACATGAGATTCAGGCATCTTCTTGGGGTCAATCAGGGGTAGAGACCAAGTAACAGGTAAAAAGGAATAAATGTAGTGGAGTGCTCTGCTGTAATAGCTGACCATTTTCAGCCAACATGGGTGGAGTCACAGTTGATGGGGGAGTAGATAGAGTGAGTTCAGGGGATCTTAAAGAAGCTCCCACCGGAGATGCCTGGGGGAAACAGTACCTGCAGAAGGAGCCCCATCTGCCTTCCTTTAAGATATCTGTCCTTTGGGCCGACGTTTCCTTCAGCTGTGGGGAATATTTTCTTTTCCTCTTCCCCATGATGCATCCACAGCTATAGGGGAAACTGTTGGTGCTCCTAAAGAACTCCCAAGGGGTCTGACCAGCCACTTGAGGCATGCCTCTGAGGGCACGTCACAGTCACATGACAAAGGCTGCATGTCATGCAGCAGCAAAGGTTTAAAGGGCCCCGCTGATGTCAGGGGTTGTCCTTGCCGCAGCCTGCACACCTCTGAATTGCTCAGCTGCACAGCTAGTCTGCCCTGCTCTCCCGGACATCCATATCATGAATGTCCACGTTTGTGAAATCATGTCTGCACCGGGACGTGCCTGCTTTTTTTTTTCAGGTGTTCTAGCTTAAACATGAAAGATTGCATATGGATGTCCTTTCTATAATCCCCCTCCACACGTTTAAATGCCTCTAATTAACTACAAAGGCTATCTATGTTATTTCCCCCTTGAAACTGAAATGAAATAATGTGAGATTTAGCAGCACAAACCCCTAAGTTCCTCCTGTCAAGGGCTTGCTGAAATGTGCATTTATTACAAACCTCTATGTGCTAGAGAGCAGCTGTAAATCCTGATATGGACAATTTTTGTTGTAAATGTGAATTTCCAATATGAAATGGTAAATACAAATGTAGAATTTTGACTTTCCCAGGCTCTAATCACATTCTGACATGTTCCTTGCAATTTCTATATATTATGGACATCCATGTATAAACTGAACCCTTTATAAAACCACCACTTACATGTGGATGCCATTTCTGTGGCTAAATGCTGGATTGTTCATGTGGAAATTGTGAATAAGGCTTCTAAAATAACTCACTTACCCTCTATGTATTTATTTAGCAAGATTCTGTATGCTGCCTTTCACCAAGTCAAACTGCTTTGACCCTCTATATTTTAGTGCCAGTTCCCTCCCGTTTCTGAAATTCCACAGGATTCGGGATGTGCGCGGATTGTGTATTTTGATCCAAAGACTGAATGACATTGATTTTGAATCACTAGGATCAATTATTGCTCTAGCTTAGAAATAATCAAAACAAGTATATTCTTATCCACCTCATAACTGTTCTCTTGCATGGATTTTATTTTTCATTACAGTATTTGTTTCTTTATTAATATTATCTGGTCTTCATAATTTGTCCCAATTTTCTTTTGTTAGGTAAGATATTCAACCGAGGAGGCATCTCAACATCCACAGTCACCCCAGTCCCATGGTCAGACCACTACAGAATTAAAATAAACATCACTTCACAAGGTGAAAGAGACAGCAAGACAGCTGACACACCAACAATGCAAAGAAGATTCAGAAACTTTGACAAGGACCAATTCCTTCAGGACACCCTACCCCACCTCTAACTTGGAACCGAAAACTTGGACGAACAAATTCAAAAATGGAACACTGTCATCCACACTGCAGCAAGAACCAATGAACACAAAACAAAGAAAACCCCCAACCCCAGAAGGCAGCACACCCCGTGGTACTCTAAAGACATACGCAACGCAAAGAGACACCTAAGAAAGCTAGAATGCCGCTGGAGGTGCTCCAAATCTCCCGCCACACAGGCCTTATACATGGCAAAACAAAAGAAATACAACAAACTAATTAATGAGACAAAAAGGGAGCACCACACAAAACATCATACTAAAAGCCTACAACAAACCTAGGGAACTATTCGAGATAGTAAAAAACCTAACAAATGAACCCAATCCCGAAAAAGACGTGAAGATTGACCCACAAGCCTACGCAGATCACCTACAAGAGAAACTGGATGCTAGACCACAAGCTCCTTCAAAAGGAACTACCAGCCCGACCAGAATCACCACAACTTGGGAGAAATTCAACACCCCATCCAAAAAACAGCTGGCAGACATTATCATAGCACTCAACACAAGCACCGCGCCAACAGACCCATGCCCGGTAAACTGGATCAAGGCCTCAAAGGACAGCTACATAAACACCATACACAACATATTACGCAACTCGCAACAAGGAATCATGCCAGACCAATTAAAACTAGCTACCATACGACCAATCCCGAATAAATCCACATTAGACAAGAGCAACCCAGCAGCGTACAGGCCATTTTCCAGCATACCACTAATGGCAAAGATCATAGAAAAAGCTGTACAACACCAACTCCAGGACCATATTGACACTCATGCCCCGCTGCACTTACACCAACACGGCTTCCATCCAAACCACGGAGTCGAAACTCTACTGCTTTACCTACTCAACGACATATTCCAAACCATAGATAACCACAAAAAAGGAACACTAATGATCTTCCTAAACATATCAGCTGCATTCAACACAGTGGACCACAAAATCCTCCTAACCAGACTACACAGCATCGGAATAAACGGCACCACCCTAAGATGGTTCAACTCTTACCTAACTGACCGAACGTTCCAGGTCAAGATCGGACCCAACACATCTCAACAAGCAAAGATCAAGCAAGGAGTACCACAAGGCTCCGCCCTATCCGCACTACTATTCAACCTCTACATACAACCAATCTGCAACATCATAAAAGAGCACAAGATACACTACACTATATACGCAGATGACATCATGATCTACACCCCAGTTAACCTCAACAACCCAGACTACACCACAATAACAGACTGCCTCAACAACATGTCCAACTGGCTACACGACAACAACCTGACCAAAAATTACAACAAGACAGAAGCACTGCTCATCACACGAAACAACAACTTCAGCCCGCCACCCTCCATCAAGGTCAACAATGCATCCATACCCCTCAAAAATGAGGTGAAATATCTCAGAGTAACACTTGATAAGAGGCTAGACTTTCAATCACACATCAGCAAGACCACCAAAAACGCATACTTCAGATTGAGAATAATCAGACGCCTCAAACCACTCCTCACACACGAGCACTTCCGCACAGTCTGTCAAGCTCTCATAACACCCATACTTGATTTCTGCAACTGGATCTACACAGGCATGTCAAAACAGGCACTCAGACCACTACAAATGGTCCAAAATACGGCAGCACGAATAATAGCCGGTGCATCCAAACAAGACCACATCACCCCCAAACTAAAAGACCTACACTGGCTCCCAATCAACTCACGCATAAAATACAAGACAATCCTAAACATATTCAGGATCAAACACAGGAACTCTGCCCACAGCCTTCAACCCCTCATACAACCCAACACCAGTACAAGACCTAGAAGAAAAGCCACATCAGACACAATCAACACGCCAAAAGACTACACAAAAGCATGTAAGTCCACCGCACGAAGAGCACTGTCACTGGCAGCACCTGGCATATGGAACTCACTCCCGGACGAACTGCGAGCCACTGAAAATACCAAGGACTTCAGGAAACAACTAAAGACTCTGCTATTCCTGGAGCACTACGGACCGAACACACAATGAGAGCTACAACCATGGACCAACAACTACCTGCACGTTCCCTACACTGTCCCTGTATATAGCTCATGCTGTAAATAGCGCACACTAATCAACCCACCCACACACACTCACTTTCACTGTACATGATGCACACACTGAACCCAAGCACCACTCCCACTGATTGTTTGCTGTGTAACCACCTTGATTAAAGGATAAGGCGGGATAGAAATACCATTAAATAAATAAATAAATTGGTATGGGTAATCTAGAGAAATCCTTTACCTGTGGGTAGTGGTATATCCTGAACACATTGGATATCTGACTTGATTCTTCAACTGAAAGACCTTCAATTATAGCAGCAAGAGTACCAGATGTTTTGCAGTTGTAGTTAGGAATATAGGTATTTCTTCCTGAAAATATGCTTATGGCAAACCGAAAAAGGATGAGGGGATTGTTGTAAGAGTCATAAATGTGGAAGCCCAGTGTGAAGTTGGGTAAGAGCTCTGAGCTATTGTTGATCTCCTCTACTGCAGAAACAAAGGCCAGGAAGTCGTAATAGTTTCCACCATAAGAGCTGTAATGACATTTAACATAAGACAATATACAATCAGCACCCAACTAAAGAATGTAGAAATAACGGGCCCTATATAGAGCTGGCCAGATCATCATCTTAAGTTAAGTATCACACAAGGATGCTGGGTGCAAGAGACCTTTCATGTGCTCCAGCATGGCACTTATAATATTCTTATATTCTTATTTTTATGTTATTTATTTAAAACTAATTCTATATCATCTTTATGCTAGTCAAAGCGGTTTACATGTAAAGTAAAACATTAAAAGGGTATGAAGAAGATACTGTTTTACAATAAACAGAACATAGTAATTAATTTTAACATTTGAGTAAACTAAATACATGGAACTGTTAACAAAAGCTCAAATTTACATTGTTGAAGATGTGGGTTATGTGACCCTGAGATTTTCTTAGATGGGCTAGGGCACATTAGTTTGGAATGCTGATGCTGTGGGTGCATTGTAGTATTCTTGAGAAAGGTAAGTTTTCAGTTTCTACAGGAATTCCTATATTCTATCCCCGAACCTCTGGTACCTCAGTGTTTCTGCCCATCCATATGCATCTGCTCTTTATATGTATATCTGCATGGACTGTAAGGAAGTGCACAGGCAAAACATTATCAGTTTCTTTTCAGAAATTGTTTCCCTGATTTTCATATATTTTTCCATTTAGTGATACACATTTCTTTTCATAAGCGACTCTTGAATGCATACTAGAACTTTTAACAGGTATAAATCAATTGTACACTTACCAATTTGTAGGTTAGCATGTGTTAAATCTATTTTGAGTACAGTTAAACTTTTATGACCTGCTAATAAACTGACAATATGCCACAAATGACAACCACTAATGGACAAATCAGAGACAGTCTTGAAGGACTACAAAAGGGGACTGCTACTTCTGGAGAGAGATCTGCAATTGTAGTCTTTATTTCTGGGAATTTTTCTAAATCTTGCAGAAAAAGGAATTCTTTAGATTAACGTTGATTAATTTGTGAACCCAGTATATTTGTTAAATGAGTCAGGGCCTAGTAGCAGCAAAAAAACTTTCAGTTTAAATTTAAAACACAGAAGAGAGCTTTCTCGTTAAATTTAGAACACAAGACTCCCTCTATCCAAGCAAGGACTGTGGGACACCTCCTGGAAATTGGCCACAGATTACGTTAGAAGCACAGGACAGGGCTGACCCAATACAAGCATTGAGGAACCTGTGTCTTTTGGGGAGACTGCTAGGTACTTGTGACCTAGATTAGTCACTGTTGGAAACAGTATACTGGGCTTGAGGACCTTGGTCTGACCCAGTATGGCATATCTTATGTTCTTATGTTCTTATTTTACTGTGTAGCGGCCAGCTTTTAATGTCTTCTTTCCCTCCCTCCCTCCCTGACACCCACCCACCTCTTGGAAAATCAAAACTTTATAGATGCTTAAACCTCATAAAGGAAAGGGGGTGCCATATTTATTCTTAGGTGCAACTGTTTATCCTCATCAGGTATACATTAGGGACCTGAGATTAATTAAGCTTCAGGTGAACAAAGTACTTTAAACGTATTAGGTATAGTTGTATCAATATAAGTATCCCCAGCAATGTTTAGTAAGTAAAGAACTTAAATATCTAAACACAACCTTAAAACTAAGATGCAGACAGCAGTCCAGCAGCGAGATGGGAGCTTTCCAGTCTTTTACATTCATAAATGACCTGGAAAGTGGAATAACGAGTGAGGTTGTCAAATTTGCAGATGACACAAAACTGTTTAAAGTTGTTAAAACCCAAGAGGATTGTGGAAACTTGCAAGAGGATCTTGATAAATTGGAAGA
Source organism: Ichthyophis bannanicus (assembly GCA_033557465.1). Classification (NCBI taxonomy): domain Eukaryota; kingdom Metazoa; phylum Chordata; class Amphibia; order Gymnophiona; family Ichthyophiidae; genus Ichthyophis; species Ichthyophis bannanicus. Next base: position 21,479,956 of record CM066051.1, on the reverse strand, counting down.
CTGGGCATCAAAATGTCAGATGAAATTTAATGTGGACAAGTGCAAGGTTATGCACCTAGGGAAGAACAACCCAAACTATGGTTACACGATGCAAGGTTCCACATAAGGAACCACCACCCAGGAAAAAGATTTAGGTGTCATTGTGGATACCATGTTAAAACCCTTGGCCCAGTGTGCAGCGGTGGCCAAGAGAGCAAATAGAATGCTAGGTATGATAAGGAAAGGAATGGAAAATAAAACAAAAGATATTATAATGCCTCTATATCGTTACATGGTAAGACCGCACCTTGAATATTGTGTGCAATTCTGGTCGCCGTATCTTAAAAAGGATATAGCGATTTCAGAAAAGGTTCAGAGAAGAGCCACCAAAATGGTAAAGGGGATGGAAGGATACTCCTATGAAGAAAGGCTAAAAAGGTTAGGGCTCTTTAACCTGGAAAAGAGACGGCTGAGGGGAGATATGATAGAAGTCTATAAATTAATGAACGGAGTGGAACGGGTAAACGTAGATCGATTTTTTACCTTATCAGAATATAGAAAGACTAGGGGACATGCAATGAAGCTACAGGGTAAACTATTTAAGACTAATAAAAGAAAATATTTTGTCACTCAACGTGTAATCAAACTCTGGAATTTGTTACCGGAGGATGTAGTAAAGGCTGTTAGTGTAGCTGGGTTTAAAAAAGGTTTGGACAAGTTCCTGGAGGAAAGGTCCATAAACCATTATTAAGAAGGGACCGAGGAACCTGTGTCCCTTGGGGAAACTGCTAGGTACATATGACCTAGATTGGCCACTGTTGGAAACAGAATACTGGGCTTGATGGACCTTGGTCTGACCCAGTATGGCATATCTTATGTTCTTATGTTCTTATGGAGTGTCACATGTATGATTTTCTCCCAGTTGGTGAGGGGTCTTAAATGTCCACTAGGTGCTAGGAGCTCTTTGCTCTCAGGGAAGAAGTCGAATCTCTGGGGGCTAAAGTAGCAGACTTGGAGGAGATAAGGAAGACAGAGAGGTATATACACGAGACCTACAGGGATATAGTCCTGAAGTCCCACCTCCAGTCTGGCAGCATCCCTGTTGCCATGGAGGAGAGAGGTCACATGACAGGAGAGGATCACCTTGCTGTGGCAGGAAGTGATTCTGTAACTAGGAGCTGTCCTCAAGGTGATGTAAAACCCTCTCGCACTAAGGAAGTTTCTCCAGGGCCATGTGTCCATGAGGGAAGGGTTAGGACAGCCGTTATAGTTGGTGTTTCGATCATTAGGAATGTAGATAGCTGGGTGGCTGATGGACGTGAGGATCATCTGGTAACATGCCTGCCTGGTGCGAAGGTAGTGGACCTCACACACCACCTAGACAAGGTCTTAGATAGTGCTGGGAAGGAGTCTGCTGTCTTGGTACATGTCAGTACCAATGACATAGGAAAATGTGGTAAGGAGGTTCTGGAGGCTAAATTTAGGCTTTTAGGTAGGAAGTTGAAATCCAGAACTTTCAGGTTAGCGCTTTCTGAAATGCTTCCCACTCCAAGAGCAGGATCCAAAAGGCAGGCAGAGCTCCGGAGTCTCAATGCGTGGATGAGATGATGGTGCAAGGATGAGGGGTTTGGATTTGATAGGAACTGGGGAACATTCTGGGGAAAGAAGGAGCTCTTCCGAATGGATGGGCTTCACCTTAACCGGGATGGATCAAGGCTGCTGGCATTAACCTTAAAAAGGACATAGAGCAGCTTTTAAAATAGATAATAGGGGAGAGCCAACAGTCGCCCAAGAGCAGATGGTTCAGCACAATGTATCCTTGAAGAATACTACCAAATGAATGAAGTTATAGCATATCAGCAGAGAGGTTCCAGTAAAGACAAAAGTAGCCCAAATGTCCTTGAGTACAGAGCAGACAGAGATTAAAGATTCCAAATTACCCCTGCCTACCGATAGATTAATATGAATAAAATACACTCTCTAAAATGCTGTATGCAAATGCTAGAAGTCTAAAAAATAAGATGGGGGAGTTAGAATTTATAGCACTAAATGAGAGCTTAGATATGATTGGTATCTCAGAGACATGGTGGAAGAAGGACAACCAGTGGGGCACTGTAATACCTGGGTACAAACTATATCATAATGGTAGAGCTGATTAAATTGGTGGAGGGGTTGCACTCTATGTTAGAGAGGGCATTGAGTCACAAAGGATTAAAGTTTTGGAGAAAACAAAATTTGCTGTAGAATCTATATGGATTGAAATTCCATGTAAAAAGGGGAAGGCAATGGCAGTGGGGGTGTACTACTGACCACCTGGCCAGAATGAACAAATGGATGATGAAATGCTCAATGAAATCAGGAAAGCTAAGAAAAGTTACAGCACAGTAATAATAATAGGTGATTTTAATTACTCCGGTATCGACTTGGGTCAGTGTCATGGCAGGACATGCTAGGGAGTGTAGGGAAATCTGACTTAAATCTGCCTTGGGTCTGCTTATATATATATTGGCTTCATATTAGCTTTATATGACTGCACCCTTGCCTGATGATATTATGGATGGCACAGAAGACAAGCACGTGGGTATAAAGGAGTAGATGTGGCCTGCTATGGAGGATTTGCTATGGAGAATTCTGGGTAACCATATTCTGCATAGGAGTATGCAAAAATATTGGGCCTAGCAGTATTTGAGCCTAAGCAAGAAAAATACAGGCTAAGCCAGGAATGCAATTCTTATGAGCATAAACACACTCTCCTACCCTGAAGGTTTCAATTAGTGCCAGAAGAAGAAAATACACAGGAAGGGGCAGAGGTCACAGGCCATGCATAGATAAATAGACCTAAAAGCACAGAGGTCACAGGCCATGCATAGATAAATAGACCTAAAAGCATTTCCAGATGTATAGAGGTCATAGGCCATGTATAAATGAGCGGGTCTAAGTACAGGTCCAGATAGGTCCAGATGTACAAATGTAAGGAGATTCTCCCCTGGGAAAAGTGTTGCAGGGCCCTGCTGATACTTAAGAATGTATGATGGATTACTGAACAGACATTTGAGACGGAGAGAAATGTATATAAGGCAATTATTTTTCAGGTAGGGGCGGGCGGTATTTTCTTCCTCTTCACAGAGAAAGAAAGTACTGTCTGCCATCTCTAGATAGGCATTTGCTGTTTGCTATTTTATAATCACTTTTGTTATTCTAAATAAAAGTCTTTTGAGCTAAAGCAACTGCCGTCTAAGTAATTCTCTGATTGGTGATATTTTGGGCAACCGTTGTGGGAACCAGAAGCTACAATAATTGGTGCCGAACACCCTCTAAATTTTTTTCCCTTCCAAATTGCCCAAGGACTCCTCTGACTGCAGTTTTTGACTTGTAGTTTTACTTGTCAGAGGGACTACCTCCTGTTTTTCACAGTAGATTAAAAAACAGGGATGAGAATACCTTAAGAGGATTCCTTCTGCTGGTACAGAAGATGGGAATACCGCTCTGAGTGACGTCGAGAGGGATTTTGATACCCTAGGACGACTCCAGTGGGTGAGTTTTGTTTTTCCTGTCTACAAACAAAGACGGAAGATTTACCCAGGTTCAATTGGTGGGTGAGTACCAAATTTACACATATGCATATGTATTTTATGTGTTTCATGTTTTGTTATGTAGCAAATCGTTAGATTGTCTTTGCATTTAATTGTAATGGTAGGGAAAGAAAGTTTGAAAGTTTTGCCCAGACATTAGGTCTCTGTCTTTCCGGGATTGATTGATGTACGCTTGAGACTGTACATATCATTGATATGAAGCGAGTGTGTGTCTTTATCCACGTTTTCATACCTCCGCGAGGAGATTGGCTGGATTTAGACGAAGCGTAAGCGTTGTCAGCGTGTATAAGTCCTGGATTTCTTAATTTCGCTCCTCTGTTAATTACGAGGTTTGGATTGCTACCTAAAAGCGAAATTGTGCGCGCCTCTGTATATAAGGAGGTTCAATTTGCTATTGGTAAAAGGCGACGTTAATTGCTCCTGTCCCTGAACAGTGAAAACACCAGGTCTACATAGCCTATAGAGAAGGGACAGCTAGGGAAATGTTTAAAAGAAAATCTAAACAGGAAGAAAATACTGAGAAAGGAACTGAGCCAGGTCCTAATCCCATAGATAGCCTTGTTAAACAGAACCCCCTATTGGAGGCTTCAATAAAAAATTGTTCTAAACAATGGGAAAAATGGACGAAAAAAACACCCTCTCTTGCCTGGCCAGCAGGGGGGTCGTTTGATCCGCTCATTTTGACCAAAATTAGGGATCATATTTTATTTAACAAATGTGGCAAAGCCCAATTGGAACATTTGCGACATATTTCCCTGTGGATGCAAGCTGGTCCAGAGCTTTCGCCATCTGCCCCTGTGCCCCCACCTTCTTATTGGGCAGCCGAAAGTAAAGCTATGGCAGCCATAGGCTATTCCGACCCTGTTTTCCAGCCCAAGTCAGAACCGACTTCTCACCCAGCAGCCTCTATACCCCCAGAACAGGTCCTGCATAAACTCTTGGACACTGAGGGAGCTTGGGCAAAGATTGAGGGTCATGTTAACTTAAAAGCCACCCCTGCCCCAGATCCCAGTGCATATGCTGAGGCACAGGCAAGATTAGAAGAGTTGAAACAGCAATTAACAGCAGAACATGAAGATTTAGAAAGTCAGGCTCAAGCTTTAAAGCAATCTGAGGAAAAAATTACTGAGAATCTTAGAAGATGGGAGTTAGACCTGACAGATAGGGAAAAACGTCTTAAGACGATTATAGAAGAGGAAGAAGAGGAGAAGGTAGAGGAGGAAGTAGATGACGAAAAGACAAAAAGTGCACTTACAGTGATTTGTGGAGTTGTGAAAGGTGGTAAAGCTCTTCGAGCCCCACAACCCTGTATCCTTACTTTTATTACAGAGCAGGAGGATGGCAATGGTTATTATGTTTACCGATGGTCCTCCAACATGTACGGTTGGACAAGAGCCAACCAGCCTCAGATGTTACAGTGGCCCCCTAATGGATCACTAGAAACTGTACACCTTAACACCGCCCGACTCTGCATTCGCGGAGGAGCGGGAGACCCTAACTGGGATTCTGCCTATATGGAGGCAGGTCTGAGGGTTTGGGAGAAGTATGAGAATCAGGACGCTAATAAACAGCTTCTGTTTCCAGTAATCTATACAAATGAGGGAAAATCTAAATATATCCCATGGAGTTTTACTGATATGACTAAGTAGAGGGGGAGAGACATGGATTCAAAAATTTGAAAGAATTACGGCTGGATATCATTTGGCTTTGGGAGATATCAAAGCTTTATTGGCCAAAATTCTGGGAAATAGTGCGACAAATCAAGTGTTCGCCAATGCGGATTTAGGCCAGGTGAAGGTCACAGTTAACACTTATGATGGTTCTTCCTTCAACGAGTTTCGTCCTCGTATTTGGGACTCCCTCAGGGAGATGTACCCTACTCAACGCAGTTTGGCTCCTCTCACTACTATGAGATTCCAAATAGGTGAGGATATCAGTGCATACCTCGTACGATTTCAAGATTTATGGGAAGCACAAATGGGGGTACCATACAATGATGTTTGTATGAGACCTGTATTTTTCCAGACTTTGTGTAATACATTACCCCCATCCGTAACTGCAAAATTAAAGTCTATAGTAGCCTTAGAGTCTGAGCCATGGCCTAAACAACAGGCCCATATTTTGCATTATATTCGATCTTTAGAGGAGGACACTTTGAAACCTGAGAAGGATTTGAAACAGGCCCAAGCACGCTTGTTACACCTTCAACTTAAAGGGTTACAAGAAATTAAAGATCCCCAATCCACCACCAAATTACATCTTGATAAATCTAATAATGAACTTATTAGACAACTAAAACAGAAAATTAGGGAACAGCAGGAGAAAATTGATGACATGGAATATCTGGATCCTTATGAGGATGATGTTCCAGACCCCTGCGATGAGGTATGGGATAGAGATAAGGAGCGCATTTACTATAACGGAGCCCAACGACCCCGTTATCCTCAGCCACAGCGTCGAGGTCCCTCTTACCAACAAAATAACCGTACTCCTGCCCCACAGTGTTGGAACTGTGGTGGTTACGGTCATTTTCAGCGCTCATGCCGTGCTCAGCGCAGAAATGAGAACTTTGATAGGAGGCGTTTTCCCTTGTGGACACCTCCCCGGAATTCTGGACCCCCACCCCAACAATGACTGGGAATCTATATCTTACAGGCGAGGCTCACATATCAGGAACCTCTGATCACAGTATATCTTAATGATGAGCCCACAGAAATGTTACTTGATACAGGAGCCACGTCCTCTGTATTAACTGCTTTACCACAGAGATGCCAGCTTAGTAGAAAGAAAATGACTACCACTGGTTTTGATGGTAGACCCCTTACATCTTATCTAACTACACCTATTTGTTTAAGAATAGGAGATCAGCAGATTTCTCATTCTTTTCTGTTTGCCCCATATTGTCCAGTAAATTTGATGGGTAGGGACTTACTGGTGAAATTACAGGTTGAATTCACCTATGGTCCGCTGGGAGAAAAAGGCCCTGAGCGGTCACTGCTACTCAGCCCTTATGGCAGAGTTAAATCACATCTGCCTGTAACCATTCGTATTAAGCCTGGCTGTAAACCACCAAAGATTCCACAGTATCCCCTCCAACCGGAGGCCCTGCAGGGATCTCGCCAGGAGATTCAGGAGCTGTTACAGCATGGAATTATTGAACTCAGTAATTCCCCATATAACACCCCACTATTCCCTGTGAAAAAGCCTAATGGGAAGTGGAGAATAGTTCATGACTTACGTGCACTTAACAGTGTTATTGAACCACAGTTTCCAGTAGTCTCAAACCCTGCCACATTGCTGACAACGACTACTCTGTACAAATATCATACTGTTCTGGACCTTTCCCATGCCTTTTTTGGGATAGAAGTTGAATCCACATCCCGGCAGTTGCTGGCATTTATTTTTGAGGGTCAGCATTATCAGTGGACCAGGTTACCCCAAGGATATGTGGAAAGCCCCTCCATATTCTCTCAAGCACTAGTTGCTGATTTGCAATCATTCAGGGCAGAGCTGCCCAGCAATGTGTCTTTGTTACAGTATGTAGATGACTTACTGCTTTCCACAGCTGAGGCTGCAACAAATCTGGCCCTCACAGATAAACTTGTTTGTTATCTTTTGGAAAGTGGATACCAGATTAACATGGCCAAGGCACAGATCTGCCAAACTGAAGTCACTTTTCTGGGTTTCCTAGTAGGAGATGGAATGCTGTCTCTGACAGAGAAAACTAAACAACACTGCTTGCAATTACAGATGCCTACCACTGTAAAGCAATTGCGATCTCTGCTCGGCATGATAAATTTCTGCCGAAATTGGATCCCAGGTCATAGTCAACGCACACATCCCTTTCGCAAATATTTAAAAGGGGGGGCTAAGGGGTCGACTGTTATCAGCCTGTCAGCTCCTGACCAGATTTTGCTTCAATCTCTTTTGACTGATGTCTCGCACACACCAAGTATCTGTCTCCCTGACTATTCAAAGGAGATGTTTCTCATTAGCTTTCACGGACATCACACGTGGGCAGCTGTGATTTATCAGGATGATGGTAAAATTGTGTCCTACTTGTCAGGATCTTTTTCTGTTACAGAAATAGTTCTGCCTGATGTTGAGAGAGGGTTAGTAGCCACCAGTGAGGCAGTCAGAAAGACCTATAACACCTTTCATCCCTTGCGACTCACTGTGTATTGCTCCGGTGATGTAGAGGCATTGTTATGCAGTAATACTCTCCACTTTACCCCATATCGGGTGCACCAGCTTTGTGCTACTCTGCTACGGAGTCACATTCTCATTAAGCCATTCCCTGCAAGTCACCCTTTTGGCTACCTACAAAATTTAGTTTCTGTCATTAGTGGAGAGGAAGAAGATAAGATCCCCATTTTTTCTTTTGCAGATAATATTCTGTCTCTTCACGAAATGCCTGTCAATTCTAAAGTCTGGTTCACTGACGGTTCTGAGACGTCACTATGTTCTGGTTTCAGTGCAGTACAAATATCTCCTTCTGGAGACATTCTAGATGTATTGCAATATCAGTTGCCGAGTGTTTATAGTGCTCAATGTGCAGAACTCTGTGCAATTTTGGCAGTCTTACTGCATCAGGAGAGACAGAACATTATTATATTCACTGACTCCCAATATGCAGCACAAGTGCTGACAGCACTTCACCAGAAATGGTCACAAAGAGGTTTTATCACTTCCTCAGCCAGCTCAATTTCACATCTTGATGAGATACATCAAATTTATGAGTGTTTAGAGAAACGCAGAATCAACAATCTGTTTCTGTGCTGTGAGTGGGTTCCTGGACATACACAGGGAGACTCTTTCCGCCAGATGGGCAATGCCCTGGCAGATCAGTTAGCCAAAGAAGTAACTAGTAATGCTTCCCTGACTTTACCTGTCACCAGATCACAGATCTATTTAGTACCTGACCTTGCTGATTATCAGAAAGATGCTGTTTCTCATGAAATAGGAAATTGGGAGAGACTAGGTTGTTCCCAAATTAAGAAAATGTGGGTACATCCATCAGGAAAACTTTGTATCTGTTATGTGGCACTAAAACGCCTTACAGATCTCATACACGATATCTATCATTCTAGTACTGCAAATGTCTACAGCATGCTTGAGGACATTTTTTGGTGTCCACACATGAAAAACCATATTCAGGAACTAGTAGCTAAATGTCCTGTGTGTATCCTGAATTCTCAGCCAGGAGGAAAACCCATAGCCAAAGGTCATCTCCCGGTTCTAAGTGGTCCTTTTGAATCCTGGTATGTAGATTTTACTGACATGATCCACAGATGTGCTCAGAAGCGGTACCTTTTAGTGTGGGTTTGCCCTTGGTCTAAATGGATTGAGGCCTTCCCCTGCAATAGAGAGACTGCTGAAGAAGTAGTAGAGGTTTTGCTAACACAAATAATTCCCCGATTTGGCATTCCTAAAGTCATATATTCTGACAATGGCTCTCACTTTCGTAATGCTCTTGTAACTGCACTCACCCAGCATCTTCCTGTTCAGTGGAAGTATGTTTCTGTGTATAAACCTACTTCCAATGGTCTTGTTGAACGATGTAATGGCATTTTGAAAACTCAACTCAGAAAAATTTGTGCTTCTGGTCATATGACCTGGCTACAAGCATTACCAATGTGCTTATTTCAGCTGCGTAATAGCCCGATCAAGCGATTACATCTGACACCTCATGAAATGGCCACTGGCCGGCGTATGCGCACAACTAATTTATCACAGTCCCAGGTTCCGATTCATGATAGTCTTTCTGCTTACCTTGCAGGACTCCGGATTGCGCTTCAAGAAATTGCTGACCGTGTAGCAGCCACACAGTCTGTGTCCAGTCCATCCTTATTACCTTGTTTCCCTGTAGGGTCCACTGTCTATAAAAGAAATTGTGTTCGTGTATCCTGGGACTGCCCAACCTTTTCAGGACCCCACGTTGTCACTGCTGCTTCCCCTTTTGCTGCAAGACTGAATGATACTGATACTTGGGTGCATGTCAGCCATCTAAAAGCGTCTCCAGCTGTCCCATCTGATTAATCAGTTTTATTTTCCTACAGAACTCAGTGTTCTCACAACAGTGCTATGTTATTAGTACCAAAGATGATCGCTGTCAAGCCTACTCCATGGGCGTCCTTGTGCTTTTTTCTGGGAATCTCAGTCATAATCGTCCTCTTTATTGAATGTTTACATCCAGATGGACAGCTAGCTTTGTTTCTTCATGGAAGGAACCAGACTAACCAGACGATATCTCGAGCACCCCGAGCTTTACCTGAAGGCTCTCTGAACTTGTGGAAGCAATCAGTATTACACATTGTTTCCCTGATGAACATTACAGACTGCATTATTTGTACCCCTTTACCAAAGGGTGTATCATATGCTCCAGTACATGTTTCAAAGGTTCCCTTAAATGAGTATGCAGGACAGCTTGCTTGTGTAGATAATAATAATTTTTCTGCCAGTTGTTATGAGACTTTTAATTGTTCCCAGACGTGGCATGCAATGAATATGATACATGACCCTTTGCGTGTATATGTTGACCCGAATATGATATTTGATCTATGTTTAATAACAAATGTATCCATTGCTTTTTCAGACAGGTGTAACCTGTCGTATAATGTTATTAATGGATCCTTTCATTTTGCTAGTAATTCTGTCATGATAAAGTGGTATAATCAATCCGGTAATATGGACCCCTCCAATATGAAATATGATTGGAGAAATATTACAAGAAACCCGGTAGTGTTTAATGGAGCTGACTTCCGCTGGTATGTGGGAGTTGGTCCCATTTATCACGATGGTTCAGCTGTGCTGACAACGGGTTCTCAGAATGAATCTCCATATACTTCTTGCTATCTCCCAATGTCCAGTTTCAGGAGGGATCTTACCTCAGCTACCACGGGAAAATCTTTTGTTAAGTGGTTTGATGGGCATCATATGAGTCACATATGGACACCTGCTACAAACCTCTTTGCTGTAATGGGTCATTATTGGTTGTGTGGGGAAACTCTGTATCAGGTAATTAACCTCTCCCTATTACCCTGTGCTTTGGTTAAAGTTTCTTCTTTTTCTGTCTTGATACCTCTTAATGTTACCCATCATTCTGCTTCTCGCTCCACCCTGCATAGATTAAAACGTAGCTCCTCAGCTTATGCTAGCCCCTGGGATTCCTCTATAGCCGAGGATGATGCCATTCAGGCCTCATTTGAGTATATCAATTCCACTTATCCCATGACTAAAACTCGTTTGGATGCCCTTAGCGCAACGGCCTGGATTCCCTTTGCCACCCCCGCCCTTACTGCTGAGTTTGGTATGGCTGTACGCCGTTTGCAATGTTTGTTGCATATTCAAATGAAAGCTGTTACTGAATCCATATCACGCCTAGCCGAGTCCCTTGAACAAAATACACAAATGACTCTGCAGAATAGGCAAGCTTTGGATTTACTTTTGGCCGCTGAAGGCGGAACATGCACTTTCATTAATGCTACGAACTGTTGTACTGTAATCGCTAACCACACGGTGTTTGTGTTAGATGCCATGAATAAGATAAAGCATCTCTCTGAATTGCATATTGATGATTTTAAAGGGGGACTTCAACTTAATAATATTTGGGGTAGTATTGCTTCATGGTTTGCTAGTTTAGGTGTAGGACTTAAAGCCTTCTTTATTACGCTTTTAAGTATAGCTTGTTTTGCAATCATTGCTTGTTGTGCCTTATCCATTTTACTTGCCTGTTGTAAACGAATGATATCGCAAAGCACTAAAACCATGTATATTGTGTCAAGGGAACAGTACCAACGATTGCCTTTGAATGATCCATCTTTGTCTCAAATGGTTGTTATTCACGCCCCTTAGTGGGATTACTTTTACTACCCCCCAAACAAAAAAAAAAAAAGAAAAAGTGGCGAATGTAGGGAAATCTGACTTAAATCTGCCTTGGGTCTGCTTATATATATATTGGCTTCATATTAGCTTTATATGACTGCACCCTTGCCTGATGATATTATGGATGGCACAGAAGACAAGCACGTGGGGTATAAAGGAGTAGATGTGGCCTGCTATGGAGGATTTGCTATGGAGAATTCTGGGTAACCATATTCTGCATAGGAGTATGCAAAAATATTGGGCCTAGCAGTATTTGAGCCTAAGCAAGAAAAATACAGGCTAAGCCAGGAATGCAATTCTTATGAGCATAAACACACTCTCCTACCCTGAAGGTTTCAATTAGTGCCAGAAGAAGAAAATACACAGGAAGGGGCAGAGGTCACAGGCCATGCATAGATAAATAGACCTAAAAGCACAGAGGTCACAGGCCATGCATAGATAAATAGACCTAAAAGCATTTCCAGATGTATAGAGGTCATAGGCCATGTATAAATGAGCGGGTCTAAGTACAGGTCCAGATAGGTCCAGATGTACAAATGTAAGGAGATTCTCCCCTGTGAAAAGTGTTGCAGGGCCCTGCTGACACTTAAGAATGTATGATGGATTACTGAACAGACATTTGAGACGGAGAGAAATGTATATAAGGCAATTATTTTTCAGGTAGGGGCGGGCGGTATTTTCTTCCTCTTCACAGAGAAAGAAAGTACTGTCTGCCATCTCTAGATAGGCATTTGCTGTTTGCTATTTTATAATCACTTTTGTTATTCTAAATAAAAGTCTTTTGAGCTAAAGCAACTGCCGTCTAAGTAATTCTCTGATTGGTGATATTTTGGGCAACCGTTGTGGGAACCAGAAGCTACAGGAGATAAAGTTTCTAGATGAAATAAATGACTGCTTCTTGGAGCAGCTAGTTCATGAATCGACCAGAGGAGAAGCCATTTTGGACCTAGTCCTTAGTGGAATAGCAGATCTGGTGCAAGTGATAATGGTGTTGGGGCCATTGGCAATAGTGATCATAGCATGATTGTGTTTGGTTTAATTAATGTAGGAGGGATGTTAAGGAAATCCACAGTACTACCTTTTAACTTTCAAATGAGAAACTATGATAAAATGAGGAAAACAGTTAAGAAAAAACTAAAAAGAGCAGTTGCAAAGGTTAAAGACTTACATCAAGCTTGGATGTTGTTTAAAAATACTATCTTAGAAGCCCAGACCAGCTGTATTCCATGCTTTAAGAAAAGTGGAAGGAAGTCCAAAAAACTGCTAGCATGGTTTAAAGGTGAGATCAGAGAGGCTGTTGTTGCAAAAAAAAGCATTGTTCAGGAAATGGAAAAAAGAGCCAAATGACAAAACCTGGAAACAGCACAAGCCCTGGCAAGTTAAATGCAAGGCACTGATAAGGCAGGCAAAGAGAGAATTTGAGAAGAAGCTTGCTGTGGAAGCAAAAACACACAATAAAGACTTTTTCAAGTAAATTCATAGCAAAACACCCGTGAGACAGTCAGTTGGACCATTAGATGATAGAGGGTAAAAGGGGCACTAAGAGGGGACAAGACCATAGCGGAGAGACTGAATGAATTCTTTGCTTTGGCATTTACTGAGGAAGATGTAGGAATGTTACCCATGATTGAAATGGTATTTAAAGGAAATGCTGTGGAAGAACGGAAAGAAATTTGATAAACTGAAGAGCAGCAAATCACCTGGACTGGATAGTATACATCCAAGGGTATTGAAAGAACTGAAATACGAGATTGCAGACCTGCTATTAATAATCTGTGAACTATCATTAAAATCATCTGTAATACCTGAAGATTGAAGGATGGCCAATGTAACACCAATTTCTAAAAAGGGTTCGAGGTGTGATCCGGGAAACTACAAACAAGTGAGCCTGACATCAGTACTGGGAAAAATGGTAGAAACCATCAAAAAGAACAAAATTACTGAACATGTAGATTGTCATGGCTTAATGGGAGACAACCAACATGGCTTTAGACAAGGAAGATCTTGTTTTACTAATCTGTTATGTTTTTTGAAGGTGTGAATAAACAGATAGATAAAGGTGAGTCGGTTGATATAGTGTATCTGGACTTTCAGAAAGCCTTTGACAAGGTCACTCATCAGAGATGTTTGGCAAAACTAAAGGGTCATGGGATAGGAGGCAGTGTACTATTGTGGATCAGGAACTGGTTAAAAGACAGAAAGCAGAGGGTAGGGCTAATTGGCCAATTTTCCCAATGGAGAAAGGTGAATAGTGGTGTACCCCAGGGATCTGTGCTGCTTTTTGACATGGAATAGTAGACAGTGTGCTATTGTGGATCACAGATTGATTAAAATATAGAAAGCAGAGCTAAATGGCCAGTTTTCCCAATGCAGAAAGGTCAATAGTGGAGTATACCTGGTATCTGTTCTGGGTCCGCTGCTTTTTGACATATTCATAAATGACCTGGATAAGGGAATAACGAGTGAGGTTATCAAATTTGCAGATGACGCATAACTATTTAAAGTTGTTAAAACCCGAGGGTGTCTAGAGGGGGGCGGAGCCCGATGTCCAGCGGGATGGTCGCATAACGCTGAGGCTCCCGAGAGGCCTACTCAGAATCCTGAATTAACACCGTACATACTTGAACTTCTGCTCTGATCTTGCCGGGGCACATTGGTGAGATGGCGGGGACCAAACCCACGCGCCTGGAATTTGGATCTCCAGCGGCTTCTCACGGCAAACGCTCCAAAACTGAACCCCCGTCCCCGCAGAAGGGGCTGGCTTTGCGCGAGGGCCCCGAAATGCAGCAGGAAGTCCTTGCAGAGATTAGAGGGGTAAAGGACCTCGTGCAGTCAAACGGTGAAGCACTCCGAGCGCTGCGGGAAGATCTTGGTGTACTGCAGGGCAAGCTAGAGGGGCTCTCTTCGCGTCAGGACAAAATGGAGAGCATATTAGACTCCCATGCGGCCCGGTTGTCCAAACTCGACAAAGTTGAACGTCAGGTACGGGCCTTGCAGAAAGAAGTGGAAGATGGCAATAATAGAGCGCGCCGCAACAACCTACGACTCGTGGGCATACCGGAGGGAGCGGAATCGGGAGACATGAAAGAGTTTTTATGTAAAATCCTCCCTTCCCTGCTCCAAATCACCTTTACCAAAGACTTGGAGATCGATCGCGCTCATCGTGTACCCACAAACATAACGCTCAACAGGAAGACCCCGCGGCCTATCATCTTTCGACTTTTGAGATATCAACATGTGGAGCAAATTCTCAGTGCCTCTCGGGCAAAGGGCCATATGGAGTTTGAGAGCCACAAGATCTCCTTCTATCCTGACTTGGCTAAACCCACGGTCGACCGCCGAAAGCGCTTTCTGGAATTCCGGCCGAGGCTTCAACAACTACAAGCACGCTATGGCCTGATGTATCCGGCCAAGCTCCGAGTCACGCTTCACAATCAGACAAGAACATTTGAGGACCCTGATCTACTAGCGGAGTTTTTGGATTCTAAAGAAGCCGACTTGATGCGCTGACTTCCAGAATATTCCTGCAAGTATTCTCCTCTCCGCTGTACCTGCCATATTGGTTTTGCCGCGGCTCAGCAAGAGTCTGGCGAGGGCGGTTTGTTGCCTTATTTTGATGATATCTGTGACCCGACTCCATCTACCCACAGTAGCCTCGATGAGTATCAGAGACAGTGTTAATTATGGACTCTGGTGTTTCTTTTCTTTTTCATGTCTCTATCTTCCTCTCTAGGGCCTCCTCCCGCAGACATATGGTCGCCATATTCATTGGGGGTTTTGCTTCTTCTCTAAGATACTTTGGTACATACTTTTCAATATGGGGTGTATTAGCCAGCATACTCGGTGATTATGTCATTGTTGCACAGATTCTGATTATGTTGTATGTTTTCAAGCGCCCTTACCTAAAATGTCTATTACCGATTGATGGCACCATGTAAGATTTTCTCATTGAACGTAAAAGGAATCAATAATCCGATAAAACGGAAGAAAATCCTAAGCTATCTAAGTCATGAAGCTGCGGACCTGATTTTCCTCCAAGAAACGCATTTAAATTCGAAGGAAACTCTCAAACTCAATATTAAACCTTTCATGGTGGCCGCCTATTCCCCAGCCGTTTCTAAGAAATGTGGGGTTGCCATACTGGTTAGGAAATCTTTGCATGCTACTATTATTGAGACTAGCTCAGATACAGCAGGTAGATGGTCCAGAGTTCACCTCAAGATAGGTAGCCTTGAAGTTACATGTATATGCCTTTATGCTCCTAATGTTGATGACCCTGCTTTTTTTGCTACCATTGCTCAGGTTGCGCAGGCCTCTGCTAATACTTCATTGATAATAGGGGGGGATTTCAATTTAGTTCTTGATCCCCTGATTGACAAACAGCCGCCTAGGACAAGTGGTCCCCCCAAGAGTCACATCACGCTTACCTCTTTGATCAAAGATCTTGCTTTAGTTGATCTATGGAGGTTACTACACCCCAATGAGCTTGACTTTACCTTTTTCTCTTCCCCTCACAAATCCCAGTCTCGCATAGATTTTTTTCTAATATCAAAACTGTTAGTTCCTCAGGTGGACACTGCAAAGATTCACTCCCAACATATTTCAGATCATGCTGCTATTTCCTTTCAATTACACACTACTGCACCCCAGGGGAATTCAGGGGCCTGGTTCTTTGATAGAGCCCTGTTAACTCAGCCAGAGTTCCAGTTAGAAATTCGAGCAGCCATACAGGCTTACTTCCATTTTAATTTACCCCAGGATACTGCGAATTGGGCTTGGTGGGAGGGTTTCAAAGCGGCCATTCGAGCAACGATCACTAGCTATCAAATCCGCCTGCGGAAACAACGCAAACAGCAGCTACTCATACTAGACCAACAAATCAAAGCAGGCGAACGAGTTCTAACTTCACGTACTGATCCATGTGTCTTAATTCGCTTACAGCGTCTCCGTTTTCAATATAATGCAATCCTCTCAACTGCAGCTTCTAAGAGTATTGAGCTTCAACGAGGGACATACTATCGTGAAAATAACCGAGCCGGTCGACTTTTAGCCAACGCCTTGAAAGGTCAAAAAGAAGCCAAACGCGTAGCGGCCCTTCGAGCCCCACAGGGAGGGGGCATATTGACCACAGACTCCGATATAGTAGAACTCTTTCGGGATTTCTATACCCGCCTATATCAATCTGAATGTGAGTTCTCATCAGAGACCTTCGAGCGATTGCTTTCTGGTATTCAGCGGCCGACCCTCTCTGAAGCTGATAGGGATGTGATGGATGAACCCTTCTCTACTTCAGAGATCCAATCTGCCCTAAAACGAACAGCCTCGGGCCGAGCCGCAGGGCCTGATGGTCTCCCGACCGAATTCTACAGAACGTTCAGTGCAGATTTAGTTCCCTACTTAAAACTCTATTTTACTGCCCTTGCGGTAGATACATCCTCTTTGGGATCCTTTTCTGCAGCTAATGTGGTAGTATTTGAGAAAGAAGGCAGAGACCCGCTGCTAACCGCCAACTACCGTCCAATCTCCCTACTTAATGCCGATTATAAGATCTTCGCAACGATCTTGGCCACCCGGCTATCTGACAGGATGGCCACCCTAATCCATCCCGACCAATGTGGTTTTATACCCGGCCGATCCACCGCTGACAATGCTCGGACCCTGTGCCATGTGCTATCCAGTGCTGCCAATCTAGATCATCCATGGGTGGGTCTTTCCCTAGATGCTGAAAAAGCCTTTGATCGCCTAGAATGGCCCTTCTTATTTGCAGTTCTCTGATGGTATGGCTTTGGGGAGGGCTTCCTCCGACACCTCCAAGTCATGTATACTCAACCCGTCGCCAGTATTTGTGTAAATGCCATTAAGTCTCAGCCTTTTAGTCTCCAAAGAGGCACGCGTCAAGGTTGCCCCCTATCACCAATGCTCTTTGATCTAGCGCTTGAACCCCTCGCCCTCCTTATTAGACAGTCCGCACGTATTCGAGGTGTCCCCTTCAGTCACAGAGAGATTAAACTCTCTGCATATGCAGATGACCTTATGCTTTTCGTATCCCTTGATTCGGTTCCAGCTGTCTTGGATCTGATTGATGGATACTCGCAATTATCGGGCTATAAAATTAACTGGACCAAATCTGTAGCATTCCCACTGAACCGCTGGGTACATGAGGCTGACATGCAGGCCTTTCCTTTCCTTTGGCAATCCCGCATGGTGAAATATCTTGGGGTCCATTACTGTTCTCCTTTAGAAGACACTATCAGTTTTAATGCCAAAGAGGTAGTCTCCAAAGTCCGTGAGCTCACAAATCGTTGGTCTCCCTTATCCCTTACATGGTCAGGCCGCCTAGAAACTGTGAAAATGATGATAGTCCCCAAAGTGAACTACATTTTAGAAATGCTGCCATGCTTACTCCCGCTACACACTTATAAAGATATTGAGGGCCTTCTCGTCCGCTATCTCTGGCTGGGCAAGCCACCAAGGATAGCTAAACAAAAACTACAGTCTGCAAAGGAACTAGGGGGTACCAGATTTCCTGATTTTCTCAGATATCATCAAGCCTTCCTACTTAAACAAGGTGCCCGATGGCTAGATGCCTCAACAGACAGCAGACCAGTTTGGCTTGATATAGAAGAGGAGCTTAGTAGCCCAATTCCGTTGACCCATCTCCCCGGTATGTCCCATCAAGTAGACACCCTCCATCCCCCAATGATTGTCGATACTCTTGCGGCCTTTAACACTCTCATTCTATTACTGGGCCCAAACGTATGTCCTCAGGACGGACTCTCGCTGTGGAATAACCCCAGAATTCAGGTCCTAAATAGAACGATAGCATGGAAACCCTGGTACTCTAGGGGGATCTGGACACCCCAACAGCTCTTCTCTGCAGCTCGTTGGAAAACCTTTTCTGATTTACAAAAGGAATTTGCGTTACCAGCGAAACATTACTTTCAATTTATGCAGCTTCAACACTGCCTCAAAAGTGCTCAAATCATGCCGCCCTCTGTCCCTACTGAGGACGGGCTATTAGAACGAGTTCACTCTATTAGTAGTACACATGGGGTAGCCTCTAACTTTTATAAAATATTATGTCAGGATACAGATACTGCCACTTTTAGAGCCCAACAAGCCTGGGAGCGCGAACTGCAAACCACTTTAACCCCTGTGCAATGGAGCGTTTTCTGGAGCAAAGTAGTGCGGGTTTCCCGGTCTGCCTCAGTTACCCAAACTCTCTTCTTTTTTGCACACAGATGCTTTTATACTCCAGAAAAAATAGCCAAATGGAACACAACTGCTAGAGACCAGTGTTGGTCTTGCCATACTGCTGTGGGAACCCTCGCTCATGTTATCTATGAATGTCCTCAACTACAGGTTTACTGGGGGCGGGTCTGGGGTCGTATTCAATTGATCTTACACCTTCACGAGCCTCTCTCTTGGAAGATTGTGGGACTCCGCTCAGTGGCGGAGGTCCCCTCTCTTCCTAAGAAGGGTCGCTTTCTCCTTGATTTCATGCTGGGTATAGCCATATGTTTAATCACGAGGAATTGGAAGGATAGCTCTCGACTTACTGTCAATGAATGGTGGAACCTCGTCTGCTTATATAGTAAATATGAGCAGATATCTCGGAGAGCTATTCCCCATACCCAAACTCACTCTTGCTTGTCTAAATGGCAGATGCTCAATGATTATGTACAATCTGCTCATTGTTCCGACATGTCTGTTTAATATACACTCATCATGTTTCAGATCACCGTTAGGTTTTGTAACACAATAATGTGAGTACACGCCCGTTTCGGGAATGATTTATTTATTTATTTATTTATTTAACATTTTTATATACCACACTATTTATTATCAGCGCGGTTTACATAGAACTACAAAAATCAGATAAGATAAGATACATATATCTGTTTTTACATGGAACAGGAAGAAAAACTTGGAAAACAGGGGTAATTGTAACAAAGGATAATAGAACTTGAACTATATACATATGATAGTAATATTACTTGAAAAAGTATCATGTTAGATAGGGATGGGATTGGAGCTGTTTAGATGAACTTGTGTTATTGTGTTCTCTGGAAAGTATATGATGAAAAGGTGATGCTTCAAGGCCTTTTTGAACTGGGGGATATCAGAGATGGCCCTAATGTGTGGTGGGAGGGTATTCCACAGTTTTGGAGCACATAAGCTGAATGATCGGTTCACAGTTGCAGAGATGTATTTTAAGGATTCTTTTGGAACTTTAAGCATGTTTAGTTCCGAGGTTCTTCTAAGCCTGTTGGAGGGGATAGGTTGGATCAACTCTGATAGAGAGGAGGGAGCAGGTCCTTTGTGAGCTTTGAAGACTAGTAGCAGGGTCTTGAAGGTGATTCTTGCTTGGATAGGGAGCCAGTGTAATTGTTTCAGGAGAGGTGTTACATGTTCTTTTTTTGGTGCCCCGAAAAGCACTCTTGCAGCACTGTTTAATGCGAGTTGAAGCGGGTTGAGGGTTGATTGGGGGAGCCCCTGTAGTATACAATTTGCGAAGTCAAAATGTGGGATAATTAAAGCCTGGTAGACAGTACGGAAATCATCTGGATCAATTAGTTGGCGAAGGTTTCTAAGGGAGCGAATCTTGAAATAAATTGCCTTTACAGTGTTGGCTATGTGGGTCTTCATGTCTAGATTCTGATCCAGGGTAACACCAAGATAACGGATGTGGGGTTTTACTTGCAACTTAGCATCTTGGACTTCAAGGAATGAAGGTGGTGTGAACTTGGGGTTTCTTGAAATGAAAAGTACCTCTGTTTTCTTGTTCTGGATTCTGAGATTTTGAGTCAGTAGCCAGTCTGAGATGGCGTTAAAACAGTTGGTTATGGTGGTGAGATTCATCTTATCAATGCAAAATGGCATATATAATAGGACATCATCAGCATAGATCATATAATTGACTTTGAAGGACCTGATAATGTTGCATAAGGGTTGCATGTAGATGTTGAATAATAATGATGACAAAGAGGAACCTTGTGGGACTCCTTGACCTTGGTGAAATGGCTCTGATGTTTCACCATTTGAGCGAACTTGCTGCCATCTTTTTGAGAGGTAAGAGTTGCACCATTCAAGAGCATTTCCACAGAGGCCCTTCTCTCTTAGGCGGACAATAAGAATGTCGTGACAGACCGAGTCAAAAGCAGCCGCAATATCTAAAAAGATGAGAACAAAGCCTTGTTTGATGTTGTCGATGCCAGAGTTTAAGCTGTTGAGAAGTGAGGTGAGGAGCGTTTCGACCCCGTAAGATTCCCGGAATCCATGTTGACAGGTATCAAGAGGCGCTTCAGTGTCGATATGGTCTTGCAATTGTCTGTAGACTATCTTTTCGATTATTTTCGCAAGGGTGGGTATGCTGGAGATGGGTCGGTAAGAGTCTGTTTTTTGCGGATCTAATTTGAGGTTTTTTAGTAGAGGTCGGATGGAAGTCTGTTTGAGGGCAGAAGGGAATGAGCCAGTGTCAAATGATAGGCTTATGATTTTGGATATTGTTGGAGCAAGTTCTTTGCGGAGGTCCTTTATCCAAAAAGCTGGACACGGATCGGTGTGTGCTGTGGATAAGTTGAGAGATGAGATAATATCTTCAATTAGCTTCAAAGAAGGGGTGGAGAAAGAAGCTAAAGGGGCTGGGAGTGCATGATCATTCAGGATAGTGGGTATTGTAATTTTATTTGTGCAGCATAACTTAGATTGTATGTAAAGGGCATAAGCTTGTGGGTTGATTTCACACTGGTGCTCCTGTGAGGGTTCTTTGGCTAATTTCTTGACAAGGGTAAATAGGTCGTGAGGTTTGTTTATAGCACGTTTAAGGATGTCTGTATGATATAGTCTCATTTTTTCAGAAATAGCTTTGCGGTGGGTTTCAAGATGTTGCATGTATGCAGACTGATTAGTATCGTTGCGTGATCTCCTCCATTTCTTCTCAAGTTTTCGCAAATGTTTTAGGGATTCTTTCAGATCAGATGTAAACCAAGGTGCTGTAGCTTTTCTTCTTAATGACTTATTTCTGGTGGGACGAGATGAGATGCGGTTAAGTCTGTTGTTCCAAGAAGTGATAATCTCTTCCAGGTTTAGGGTAGAATCATTAAAGAGAGCATCGGTTTCCTCGAGGATTTGTTCCCTGTTAAAAGGTTGGAAGCTTCTGGATGAGGTATTTGCATATTTGTTTATGTTCTTGTCATCGAAATATTGCTTCTTTTGAATGGGAATCTGGAACATAATGAGGTTATGATCTGACCATGGAACCTCTGTAATTGCTAGAATAATATTCTGAAGTTGGTTGAGAGCGGATAGAGGAGCAAATATGAGATCAAGGATGTTGCCTTTTATATGTGTGGATTGTTGTATGACTTGCTTGTAGCCTAGTGTTTCTAGGGCATCTATGAAGGCGTCAGATTGGTTGTCTTGTAGAGATGGTAGGTTAATGTCTCCTAAGATCCAATTGGGTCTGTTTGGATTCTGTGAATTGGAGGCAAGATTTATAATGGTTGAGAGATCATCTGGGGAAGGTGATGGCGCTCTGTAGACTAAGTTTATAGAGTAGAGGTTGTTAGAGATAGAGACTGTTTCTAGTTGATTGTTGCTAAAAGAGTCGACCATTTTAAGTTGGAGTCCGTTCTTAGCGATGATAAGAACTCCTCCACCTCTTTTGCCTTGTCTGCAGCTGGTGAAAACCTCATAGTTATTGGGGAGGAGCTGGTTGAGAATTATATTGTCTTCTGGAGAAAGCCATGTTTTGTAACCATAAGTATGTCAAGGTTATTGGATGTTATTATATCTGTGACAGCTGGCCATTTCTTACGAAGGGAGCGAGCATTAATGAGGGCACATTTGAGGGGGCATGGTTGATTGTAGTTTTCTGAGTTTGACTTTGTAGTGTGTTGAAGAGGTATGTATAATAAATAATGGTGATGAGAACGTTGGTCCCAGTTTACATTGTGGTAATTGGTGCGTGACCATTTTTGCCAGTTGTTATGTAAGATAGGTATGGAATTGCCTGAGGAAATTAGAGCCAGTATCTCTGGTATCAGACCTATGAGGAGGAGGTATAGGCCTAGAGTAATTTTGCAGTGGAGGGCCATTGTGAGGCTGAGCTGAATGTCGTTTAAGAGGAGGAAATAAAGGATAGGGTTTGTAATTTATGTGGTGAAGTGTTTAGTCTTTGACTAGGGGAAAAAAGTTCACTGGGAATTAGTTAGATACAAGAAAATTGTTACAAAGCTTACCAAGAGATAGTTGTGATTTGATTAGGCAATGATCTTTACTGGAATTTAAAGAGGGAGAGAAAATTGCTTATCAGATGAGCAAGTACTGAGAAGAGTGTCTACAGGTTGATACAGTGTAACAATGTATGAAATGTACTAGTCATACTTGAGACAAACTGTTACTTGAGAGGATGCTAGTAACAATAAGCGGTAAGGTATTAGCAGACACAGTGGTGAGATAGCAACATTGTAATATTGGAAACATTGCGCACAAAGATGTGAAACATAGGTATGGCCTTAGCCGTAAGAAACAGCAAAACCTCCAGGTAAATTTACTATGTAGAGGATATGATGGTTTAAATATTAAAACATTTCATGACTTACATTTCAAGTTTCTTAACAGTTGATAGTATACATTACAGGTTATTTAGTAGAGAGCAGTTCATGGAAGTGGCGGTTACTTTCATTAGGTCTCATTTTTCATCGCGGATTGTGCTCAGCTCCAACCGGGGGGATTATAATGAAGGTAGTAATCAAGGAGAAGGGCTGTCTCGGTTAGCGGCAGTTCTTTATGGGAGTCTTTGTGTCTTCCCGCGAAGTTGCTTCAAGCTCTGTGCTCAGGCCCAACCAGTGCCCCGCCTAAGGGCCACGCCAAAGGGCCCTCTGGCGAGGCCCTCAGGCGCGGGCCCGACCAGGCGCGGGCCCGCCTGGCGGCGGCTCTATTTAAAGCCGGGCCTGCTGCTCCTCCCCTCCCACAGCCCCGAATGGGCCGGAGTTGCTGCTCGGGAGGGCAGACCGGCCGGTGGAGACTCTCAGCCCCGATCAGGGGAAGCTACTGTAAATTTAAATTTCCCGCCGGCGGCGGCTCTATTTAAAGCCGGGCCTGCTGCTCCTCCCCTCCCACAGCCCCGAATGGGCCGGAGTTGCTGCTCGGGAGGGCAGACCGGCCGGTGGAGACTCTCAGCCCCGATCAGGGGAAGCTGCTGTAAATTTAAATTTCCCGCCGGCGGCGGCTCTATTTAAAGCCAGGCCTGCTGCTCCTCCCCTCCCACAGCCCCGAATGGGCCGGAGTTGCTGCTCGGGAGGGCAGACCGGCCGGTGGAGACTCTCAGCCCCGATCAGGGGAAGCTGCTGTAAATTTAAATTTCCCGCCGGCGGCGGCTCTATTTAAAGCCGGGCCTGCTGCTCCTCCCCTCCCACAGCCCCGAATGGGCCGGAGTTGCTGCTCGGGAGGGCAGACCGGCCGGTGGAGACTCTCAGCCCCGATCAGGGGAAGCTGCTGTAAATTTAAATTTCCCGCCGGCGGCGGCTCTATTTAAAGCCGGGCCTGCTGCTCCTCCCCTCCCACAGCCCCGAATGGGCCGGAGTTGCTGCTCGGGAGGGCAGACCGGCCGGTGGAGACTCTCAGCCCCGATCAGGGGAAGCTGCTGTAAATTTAAATTTCCCGCCGGCGGCGGCTCTATTTAAAGCCGGGCCTGCTGCTCCTCCCCTCCCACAGCCCCGAATGGGCCGGAGTTGCTGCTCGGGAGGGCAGACCGGCCGGTGGAGACTCTCAGCCCCGATCAGGGGAAGCTGCTGTAAATTTAAATTTCCCGCCGGCGGCGGCTCTATTTAAAGCCGGGCCTGCTGCTCCTCCCCTCCCACAGCCCCGAATGGGCCGGAGTTGCTGCTCGGGAGGGCAGACCGGCCGGTGGAGACTGTCAGCCCCGATCAGGGGAAGCTGCTGTAAATTAGTTCTCTAGAGAAGAAGCAGGGGGGAGGGGGGTGGCAGGGGTTTACTTTGATGTATGTATCACACTCTATGTATCTGTCTTTTAGCTGTATGTCTTCCTTTCCTTTGTTGTTATAAAACGAAAATAAAGAATTAAAAAAAAAAAAAAAAGTTGTTAAAACCCATGAGGATTGTGGAAAATTGCAAGAGGATCTTGATAAATTGGAAGACTGGGCATCCAAATGGTAGATGAAATTTAATGTGCACATTATGCAGCTAGGAAAGAGCAACCCAAGCTATGGTTCCAATGTTCCATGATGCAAGGTTCCACATTAGGAATCACCACTCAGGAAAAAGATTTAGGCATCATCGTGTATAACATGTTAAAACCCTCCGCCCAGTGTGCAGTGGCAGCCAAGAGAGCAAATAGAATGCTAGGTGTCATAAGGAAAGGAATGGAGAATAAAACAAAGGATATTATAGTGGCTCTTTACTGTTCCATGGTGCGACCGCACCTTGAATATTGTGTGCAGTTCTGGTCTCTGTATCTTAAAAAGGATATAGTGTCATTAGAAAAGGTACAGAAAAGAGTCACCAAAATGATAAAGGTGATGGAAGGATACCCCCTATGAATAGAGGCTAAAAAGATTAGGGCTCTTCAACCTGGAAAAGAGACGGCTGAGGGGAGATATGATAGAAGACTATAAATTAATGAACGGAGTGGAACGGGTAAATGTAGATCGATTGTTTATGTTATCAGAATATAGAAAGACTAGGGGACATGCAATGAAGCTACAGGGTAAACTATTTAAGACTAATAAGAGAAATTATTTTTTCACTCAACATGTAATCAAACTCTGGAATTTGTTACCAGTGGATGTAGTAAAAGCTGTTAGTGTAGCTGGGTTTAAAAAGGTTTGGACAAGTTCCTGGAGGAAAGGTCCATAAACCATTATTAAAAGGGACCCAGGATATCAGTTCTTGACCCAATACAAACATTGGGTTTGGACAAGTTCCTGGAGGAAAGGTCCATAAACCATTATTAAAAGGGACCCAGGATATCAGTTCTTGACCCAATACAAACATTGTGGAACCTATGTCTTTTGGGTAAACTGCTAGGTACCTATGATCTAGATTGGCCATTGTTGGAAACAGGATACTGGTCTTGATGGACCTTGGTCTGACCCAGTATGGCATATCTTATGTTCTTATGATAGACTGATTGAAGGAGAGATAGAGAGGGTGTCTGCAATTAGCATGTTACTATTTCTGTCAAAATGCACCAAAAATATCTCTGCTAATAAAATGTCCATGGCCATTGACTTAGTTCCTAAGTTGACTCAGTTCCTAAATATTGACCCTTGCCAACCAATCCACAATGTTTGATTGCGTCGAGGTTAATATTTCAAAGGACTTATGTATTTAGCAGTATCTCTTATCCAGGTAAGTCCCATTGAGAGAGAGATTCAGTAGTACTATCCATTATTGAGTACTAGAGTTTGGGAACAGGCAATGAGCAGTATAGGAGGGATACATAATTAGGGGAGGGGATATTCAGCAGCGGCAGCTAATACAGATAAATCAGGTAGCCATTGTCACTGAACATTGAACCCGGATATTCAATGCCTGGTTATATCCAGCCTCCAGCACTGATTACTTCTGGATTGCGAGTTTATTAACCAGTCAATGGCAATATTCAGCTGCTTGCTGGTCAGCTAAAGTGGCTAAAGTTAGGCCAGACATTAAAGTGCCTATCTATAGCCACTGCAGGATAACCGGCTAGTGGCTGAATATAGATGCAAGTCTATCACCCCTGGACGCTGCTTCCATTCTACTCTCAGAACATCCTGATGCTAGTCGTCTAGCATCGGGGAGCCTAGAGGCTGAAACCAGGAATATTCAGGGTCAATGCTGCTGAATATCCCACTGAGTGGCATTCAGGCATTGAGTCTCGCAGATCATGCTGGAGACAAAATCCAAATGAATGTTAAGAAGGTGGAAACAATTCTAAGGAAGATCACCAAAGAGATACATGATCTGCACTTTAAGACATATGCTGAAAGACTGAAGGAGCTGTGCTTTGAAGAAGAGAGAAAGGTGAAGGGAAGACGTAATACAAATATTCAAATATTTCAATAAGATACAAGTCTATAATAATTTCCATAAAATGAAAATCAGAAGATTAAGGGCATCATTTCAAGAAAAAAGGAAAGACACAAAAGGAATGTGAGGAAATATTTTCTTTATAAAGAAACTGGTGAATACTTGAGTTATTAGGAATTAAAACAATGCCAAAATTCAAATATGTATGACCCAAACTGAGAGTAAATTACATTAAGGTACATTAATATTAGAGGTTTGGGAGGAATATATCGCAGAACAAGTAGGTCCCATGATTTAATAAGAAGCAGGAGTGAAGGAGCAGATTGTTTGGACTAAGCTCCCATTATCTGCTGATACCAGCTATCTTTCTATTGTCCAGGAAATATGGATTTGCCAAGGAACATTTACAGAATATGTCATCAGCTTATGAAATCTATTCAGATAATTGTTCAGAATTCAGCTGTGATAGTTTCTTATCTTTTAACTGCACATAAAGATTTTTCTCACAGGCACAAGCTACATTTCCATTTTACATCTGAGATTACCCAAAATGAATCTCAAATTATGTCTTAGAATAAAGCCTAGCAACAATACTACTTACCTTATAATTCCAGCCATTGAAGGAGAAATTGCAAAGGATATAGACGTCTCTATTCGAAAAATGTTAACAGTTGTGATTCCCCCAATTATGATATCTCCATCCCTGTAGTATCCCTTAACACTCAATGATGGACACTGAATCTTATCAGTCCTCCACAGGATGTTGAAAAACATCAATGAAATCAGAATTAGAGGGGATCCCATCTTGGAAGCTGTGAAACAGTTTACTGTATAAAACACCTGATTTTCCTGCTCTGTGACTACACTATATTTTTTGATGAAGAATAGTATATAGATCTTGGTGACGCTATCCACCTGTATCTTTCAGTAAGGGGAGGTAGACCTCTTCACATGGATAGATCTCTGCATCGACACAAACTATACTGAAGATAATGTGGTCTTTATATAGCTCTGCTCCTGAAAGATTACCCTCTTGGGATATGTCATCCTGATCTTTCATTTAATATTAAAAAATAGACTGTTTTTTTAAGTTCAACCTTAAAGAGTCCCTGCCTTCTTTAACTGAAAGACAAATATCAATTTGATTGAATATTTGATGACCACTATAATATTACTAATCAACAACACTGTACATTTTGGGGATCATTCTGAACCACGAATAAGTTGTCTATATGTGTGGCATAGATGTGTATCTAGTGAACATGTGCAGAACCCTTTTTTGACCCTTTGCCATCCTGCACGTACACGGCACTTAAACAGGGATCACAGAATGTGTGAGGGAAGGGGAGGAATGGGGGCGTTGGCCAGCCACAGAAACATATAAAGCATATTCCTGTCACACCTATGTATGTGCACAGTCGGCCCTACAGATGTCCAGGTTATACCAGCAAAACCGTAGAATAAAGGTGGGACTTAGAAATATTACTGCTCCTCACCCCAAAGCAGCCAGTAGTGGTGAATGTATGTCTAACCTATGCTATGCACTGGTGTGACTGCAATTTGAAAAACCACAGCATGCAGTGTTATGGACCAGAAAGCAGAGGAGAGGGAGGATGTAAGTCAAAGCAGCAGAAATAAATCCCCTACAAATGTATGCTTACAGCACAGATGCTCAATCCGGCTATGCTGGCATTTGCTGTTTGAACTAAAGGGGCACAGCTAGGGCTCCCTAACAATGCCCACATCCCAGAAATGATACCAGTGATGGAATCCTAGCATCCCATGTGAAAATGTAAGCCCAGTCATCGGCACTATGTGCAGTACCCAGTCAGCTGGAGTGATGCACTCCACACAGTGGATCTCTACAATATGCTCTATGCAATGTGTACAGTCTCCTGATGCAGATAAAGTCATAGGGAAATCCTATCAAAGCACTATATTGGGAATATTGTGCGCTGGTGGCTACATGGCACATATTGTGTACACAGGTCACTGTTGCGGTTGTTTACATATGTGAACCTATGATGTGCAATGCACATACGGGGTTTGACCCTTGAGGCAGATATCCTGGAAGGGATGTTTGGGTCTACTGCAGCTCTGTAGCAGATTGAGGTCCTTCACTGTAATTATGGTGTATGTAGGAAGCCAAATAGAAATGTAGTGAGCAGGTGTGATGCTGGGTTGGAAGTACTGATTGCTATGGTTTCCTTTGCATCAGCTAAGACGTTCAGTGCAGGGCATTCTTTTGGCAGACGGCTGTTTCTGTGGGACTGCAAATGAGAGTGCGTGTGTGTGCATGGTTGGAGGGCTGATGGGGGGTGCTGGGGGATCTAGATTGCTCATCCACATATCTGGGAGGGACAGGTACCTGGACCATAGGACTGTCTGCAGCATCCACAGGTGCCACTGCATACAGACAGGAGTGAGCAGGACGGTTCTGCATTGAATTCCTGTCCAGACGCTACCCTGTCACTACTCAGGGGACCTTAGAGGGAGGACGTGCAACAGTGCAATGTGCAGTATACCATTCTCAGGTGTGCCAGCATTGGTCTCTACAAATGTGCACAGTTGTAGGGAGTGATGATGGTATCTCTGGGCATGTCTGTGGGGTGCTTGCTTTCTGATTGCTGTCATTCCAGTGGCACTTTAGTAGTACAGGGGGAATGTTTGGGTAGTTCGCTATGGGGCACCTGTTCTACTGGAATCATGTCCTTACTTAGCATTGAACAGTCATGTTCCTGAGATATTTCTATTGCTTAACTTGCATTCAACTATAAGTATCGCCAACGATGAGATGCACAAAGGCAACAACTAACATAGCCTTCAGCATCTATGCCCCCAGAGCCTGGAATGCCCTCCCACCTGACATGAGAGTTACCACCAACCTAACCCAATTCAGGAAGGCCCTAAAACACTACCTATTCACAAGATACTTTTCGGTGTAGACCTGATAGGGAAATACACTCCCCATGTAAATAATTGTGGATAATTGTCAATGTTAAGAACTGTTGTGTTTACCCTTGTTTATCCAAGTTTCAATGCCTTTTCAAATGTAAATACATTGTAGTTATCCTGCAATGTATAAGTTTGTTGGATGTACACCGCACTGATGTCAATAGCGCGGTATAAAAGAAATGTTAAATAAAATAAAAAATAAATAAACTTTCATTGTCATTCAGCCTCATAACAGCACTATCCGTGCCCACAGCAGCTTCATAGCTTCACATTTTAAAGGGGGGGGGGGCATGGCCATTCACGGAATATTGCGAAGAAGGGCAGGGTTGCGGATGTAAATTTTTTCAGAATACAGTGAGAGCAGGAATATACAAAGCCATTTTCAGCCTTTACCCGTCTTTGTATAACATAGCGCTGTGTGCGGGTTGCACTTAGCACGTGTATGTGGGCTATTCTGTACATGCGGCTGTGTCTATCCTTGCATTGCAGAATCGGGCTCTATTCCTGCATGTTTCCATTTGGGAATGCACGCTGCCCAGGCATGCACATTTTCGGAATTGGCCTCTATAGAAATTATCAGCTATGTACCCTATGTTGAATATCAAACCTAGTGTTGCTTTTTTTAGCAAACATAAAATATCAAGTGTGAGCACTCCCAGTAAGAAATGGTCCAGGGTGAACCCAAGGCATGCCAGGATATCTAATTTGTAGAAAGTGAGACCATATGCTCTCTCTGTACTGTACTGAATCACTTTCTAATGATCATAAAGCACCCACAGGAACAACAGCATACAAAATATGACCTTCTTACTGTCCAGGACTTCTGTTCAATCACAGATACAAGTCCTGTTCAGCTATCCTTTAGCTCCAGGGGCTCCTCCATAGGTACAGCACACATTCATAGAACATGTAAGCAGTGGTTCTATAAAACCCACCACCTCCCATCATTTTCATGTCATTCTCTCCTAAAGTCCCAAAGCCCAGTTGTGGCTCTTCCTGAACCTTCAGGGATATCCCTCACCAGAACATTAACTTTTCAATCCATTGTCCTTTTCACTTGAGTCACTGTTCCGTCTTGTTTCTAAGGCTTCTAAAGCTTATGACTTCCAATGAATCGTTATGTCCTTTGTGCTGGACCCTGTATTTTGGAAGTCTTGGGCCATTTGTCTTTTAGCAACTCTAGAGTATCTCCCTTCTGGAAATTAGGCAACTTTATCTCTTTGACAGTTAATGGGCAGTGAGGAGTGTGAAACCCCCTCTGAGAGCACCCCCCCCCCCCCCGTGCTCTCCAGTAAGCCATAACTAGTCCCCACCTGTTTCTGCCAATCAGTATTCCCAGTATCCCTATTGGTTGCCTAAACGGTGAGTTTTATAGACAGAAGCTACTGGGACTAGCATGCCTCACTTCCTTCTGACTTTTTTCTTTGCTAGTTAGCCTTGCTCGATCACTGCTAAATAATGACCCCTTGGTGAATGAATAGAAGATTTTAAATAGTTAAAGTTGACCAGTTAGATTTAGAAAAATTATTAGTTGTAAGCCTGCTGTTTACGTTTATCTGAAAATATGTCCCATAACTTGCTAATCAAAATTGTGAGGTCTTTGAAAATCAGCTCCTTGAGTTCAAACCTCTTTTTCATATCCGCCTATGCCTATTTTCAAAAGTTTGTTTGGTCTTTAGACATTTGCATGTTGTTGGAGTAAATGCAGTCAGACTTTGCAAGGGATCACTTTGCATCTAGGGAAAAGTCACAGACTATTTTTTGACTCAAACAGGGCAATTTTATAAAGTTATTTTTCATATTTGCAGTCACCTAAGTGCATCTGTGATCTGTTATAAAATTCTAACTGGCATAAAAATATGTATGTTGACAACATGGTGCACACATGAAGGAATAGTTTACAAAGGACATTCAAGGGCACTCTGAGACATTCATCCAGAACATCTAAATAAAAAAGCAGGCGCGTGCAAATTCAGGCACGATGTCATAAACATGGATATGGCCGATATGGATATCTGTGGGGATGTCTACTACTACTACTACTGAGCATTTGCATAGCACTACCAGTCATACTCAGCACTGTACAGAAACATGCAAGAGACAGTCCCTGCTCTTCAGAGCTTACAATCTAGTCAAGACAAAACATAGAAGGTGTAGGCAGGGATAAAAACTAGGGGAAAGAAAAGGAGATCTGGAGAGTCAAGATCCAAAAGCAGCAGCGAAGAGGTGAGTTTTCAACTTGGATTTGAAGAGGGTGCCTGGCGTACAGACATAGGGAGCCTGTTCCAGGCGTAAGGTGCACCAAGGTGAAAGGAGCGAAGTCTGGAGTTAGCAGTAGAACAGAAGGGCACAGATAGATGTAGTTTGCTAGAAGAGCGGAGTTCCCGAGGGGGGCTTATAAGGAGAGATAAGAGAAGAAAGTTACTGAGGAGCCGCAGAGTGAATGCATTTATAGGTCAGCAGGAGAAGTTTGAACTGAATGCGGAAATGGATAGGGAGCCAGTGAAGTGACTTGAGAAGAGGAGTAATATGGGCATGATGAGGCTGGTGGAAGATTAGTCGCACAGCAGAGTGTTGAACAGATTGAAGGGGAGAGGGATGACTCAAAGGGAGACCAGCAAGGAGTAGGTTACAGTATGACAGTTATACAGTGTTGTACTGAAAAGCATTTCAGAACGGTGATGTCTAATGGCCTAATGATTAGAGTAGCAGCCCGCATTCAAATCCCAGTCAAGGCAATGGCAGTGAACCACACGTTCAAGTAGTTTAGAAATGAAGGGGAGGAGGGAGATGGGCTGCTAGTTAGAAGGATAGGTAGGATGAAGTGAGGTTTCTTGAGGAGAGGTGTGACCACAGCATGCTTGAAGGCTGCAGGGACAGTTGCCGTGGAGAGCAATAGGTTGAGAATAAGAGAGATGGGAGGTACAACAGTGGAGGAGATGGGGCTTAGGAGACATGTGGGAAAGGGATCAGAGGAGCATGTAGTGAGACTGGAGGAGGAAAGAAGGCGTGCTGTTTCCTCCTCAGAGATCATAGAAAAGGAAAAAAGGGTAGCAGAGGTAGAGGGGGAAAGTTGGCAGTGAAGAGGGGGAAGAGGGGAAGTAGCTGACTTTGTGGGGAAATGGAGGATGATCTTGCCATGGAAATAGTCAGCCAGCCCCTCCAAATGCTTTTTAATTGCCATACTGGTCCAGGATTAAACATCATGGCTTACTACTATGCCGATGACATCCTACTGCTTTATCACTTAGATTCACTTAGGCCTGACTTTTCTTTCATCGATCAAACACTTGATCTCATTGCTTCCTGGTTTTCACACCAACTGGCTTAAATTAAACCCCAGAAAACCATCCACCATTTGGTTCACAGGAGGCTCTTGATTTCCTCATTTGTGCCTTATATAGACCATTCACCAAGTCACCTCAACCTCAAAATATCTCAGCTTCAGACTGGATTCCGATCTGTCGTTCTCACAGCACATGAATTCAATTATGAAAAAGTCATTTTTTTTGCACTGTATAACTGTCGTACCATTTGTCCATTCCTTCATTCCTCCTCTTTGGCTTCTTTGTTGTTTAAATGTGTTATCATCCATCTGCATTACTGTAATTCTATTTATGCCAGTCTGCCTCTTCATCATTAAAGCATCTCTAAGCAGTCCAGAATTCTGCCCATCTCATATAATCTTTTGAGGGAAAATGCTATCCCACTCTTGAAACATCACCACTGGCAAACAGTATCAGCACGTGTCCAATACAAATTGTTGATTCTTGAGCACAAGGTCCTCTCAACCGGGTCCCCTGCTTATCTGTCTTTGTTTCTTACATTTTACACTCTGCCTAAGACTTTTTGTTCTCTTCATGACAACAGGTTACACATTCTACCTCATAATAAAGCCTGTTTAGAATTTACACATCCCTTGGCATTTTATTTTTGGGTGCCTAGCTTGTTGAATTCCTTGCCCTGACCCATTTGTATTGAACCTTCCTTTACCTTATTTAAGACTCACCTTTTCTCTTGAGCGTATGGAGCCCAGGTTGTTTGGGATCTAATCCAATCTGCTTCCTGCTCTCGCCCTCCTCTCCCCATACCTCTACTATCTGTCCTCTCTTTCTAGTTTCCACTTTCCAATTAGTTTATGGCACTCTTTTCCTTTACTTGTATTTACATTTGTAATCTGCTTTGCCTCTGCACAGAAAAGCAATATATAAAGTGGAGGAATGGAGGAGTGGTTTTGGCAAGGTGCTTCAGGCCAGAAGGTCAGGGATTCAAATCCCACTAGAGGACAGTAACCTTGGGCCAGAAGAACTGGGGCTTCTAGTCCCACAGGTGCTCCTTGTGGTCTTGGGCAAGCCACTTAACCCTCCATAGCCCATGCTCCCTGTAAAATAGATATCTCCAAGTTATAATGTCCTGTTCAATGTAATTTCAGTTTGTTCAATGTAAACTGCACTGATGCAGAATAGCATGTTATATAAGAGAATGTAAATAAATAAAGTCTCCAATAAACAAAAACAAGTTTTGGGTGGAATGCACATCAATCAATTGTACACACAGTGAAATTCATAACTCTCTTTACCAAAGGAACTTTTCTTTAGTGATTTCTTTAGATCTTTCATCCACCTTTGATTTAGTTAAACGCTCTATTCTTCTCTCTAGTTTCATTGATGCAGGTTTGCATGGCACTGTCTTACAGTGGTTGTGGTCATTTTTTTCCGATCGTTCCTTTTTAGTCTCACTGGCTTCTGTCTCCTTCCCCTCAAATCCCTTCGAGTGTGGTATTCCTCAGGTGTCGGTACTAGCACCTCTGCTATTTAATAGCATTATCTTACCTCTAGATACCATAATACAGGACTGCGACATCTTGGCATATTATGTAGTACACAGATGAAATCCTTCTTGTTTTCCACACTAGCTCAATTTTGCCAGACTTATCTCCCATTAATTTCTGCCTTTTCACAATCACTTCATGACTAAAGTCAAACCTCCTCAAACTCAATATAGCAAAGACCTCCGCCACCTGGTTTACTGGGACCTTGGATCCACCAGTCATTGCCCCACTGTTATATTTATTTATTTATTTATTTTATTTAACAGTTGCTTATATACCACTACCTTCCACAGATCAGGTGCGGTTTACAGTGAACAAGGAATGAACAGATTAACAGGTCTGTTTTACATGAAACATTAATTAACTAGGTACAATTTTGCTAAATACATGAAACATTAATTAACTAGGTACAATTTTGCTAAATACATTAAACATGATTGGACTAAATATGGTAAATAATTTGTTAAAATAACAATTGAACTATTTACATATTTTGAACTATTTACATATATCTATTTACAGGATTTACAAATAGTTATTTAATCGACTTTAATTGTAGTTAGATAGAATAATTGGAGTTGGTGTACCCTGAGGTCGCTATTAACCATTTCCTGTTAGTGGTAAGGTATTTTCTAGTTTGCCGAAATGGGAGATGAATAAATATGTTTTTAATTTCTTGCGGAGTTCCTTTGCATCATTTAGTGCTCTTATTTCTTCGGGGAGGGAGTTCCATAGGGTGGGAGCTGCATGAGAAAACGCTTTTTTATTAGTTGTTTTTTTGGTAGTTGTGAAATCTTTCGGGATCTTAATTTTATTCGTGTGGCCTCTCCGTAGCAGTTTGGGATGTGTCTTTAATGATAAGTTTTGTTAAAGAGACTGGGGCCATTGTATTTAATGTCTTAAATGTAGTGATAATCAATTTGTGATTTATTCTGGATTGAATTGGGAGCCAGTGAAGGTTTGCTAGTATAGGGGTAATGTGTTCAAATGGTGGAACCTTCATTACAATTCTTGCTGCTGCATTTTGGGCAAGTTGGAGTCTTTTAATGTTTTGTTTTGTTGTTCCTAGTAGGGTGAGATTTGCGAAATCAAAGTGTGGTGTGATGATAGCCTGGATAATGCTCAGAAAATCATGTAGAAGTACAAGAGGACGTAATTGTTTTAAAATTTTGAGTTTAAAGTAGATTTTCTTAGTGATGTTTCTAATATGTGTGTCCATACTAAGGTGTG
Source organism: Ichthyophis bannanicus (assembly GCA_033557465.1). Taxonomy (NCBI): domain Eukaryota; kingdom Metazoa; phylum Chordata; class Amphibia; order Gymnophiona; family Ichthyophiidae; genus Ichthyophis; species Ichthyophis bannanicus. The sequence continues at coordinate 21,444,448 of CM066051.1, read as the reverse complement.
AGTCAAGGGTGACACCTAGGTATTTTACTTCATTTTTTATAGTAATGTTGTGATTTTGGAGAGTGATGTGTGTTGGAGGTATGTAGGATTGATTTTTAGTTACTATTAATATATCTGTTTTAGAATGATTGATATGGAGATTGTGGTCTTTTAGCCAGATTGTTAATTCAGAGAAGCATTCTGTTAACAGTTGTAATGGGAGTGTTGGGATTGTGAATGGTATGTACATTATCATATCGTCTGCATATATGTGATAGTGGACTTTAAATTTCTTGAAAATGTTGCAGACTGGTTGAATATATATATTAAATAGGAGGGCAGAGAGGGCGGAGCCTTGTGGGAGACCAATTTCCTGTTTATATGTTTTAGATGTTTCTGTGTTAGTTCGGACGGTTTGGGTTCGATCAGTTAGATATGAGGTGAACCAATTATGTACAGTTGAGTGGATTCCTATTTGTTTTAGTCTGTTAAGCATTACAGCATGGTGTACACTGTCAAACGCTGCAGAGATGTCTAGAAAGAGGAGAATGAAAGCTTGTTTAGGGTTATCAATACCTCGTGTTAAGGTATCGAGGAGTACTGTTAATAGAGTGTCTACACCATGATAGGGGCGAAAGCCATATTGTTGGTCATCAAGGGGGGCTGAGGTTTCTATGTGATCTTGTGTTTGAGTTTGAACGACCTTTTCAATCAGTTTAGCCATAAATGGAATGCTAGAGATAGGTCTGTAGGAATTGGGTGATGTTTTGTCGAGGGTGTTATTTTTGATTATCGGTCGGATTTGTGCATGTTTGAGGGAAGGTGGTAAGTATCCTTGGCGCAGCGACAGATTGACTGTAGGAAGGATAAAGGGGGATAGTGTAGAGAGGGTATGCTTGATCCAGTTTACTGGACATGGATCAAGTTGAGAGGTCGTAGTGTTCAGGTTTGAAATAGTCATCTTAAGAGTGTCTTTGGTTATAGAGTGGAAGTCAGACCATTTTTCTAATTGATGTTGGTGGGAAAGTGAAAGAGGATTTGGTGTGAATGCAAATGTTTTTGATTTATTTATATAGTGGTTTGCTAGAGTCTGGGCAGAGATATCAATAGTATCGTTGCTGGTCCCATATGAGTTATTAGTTAAGTTTTGGACGATACTGAAAAGTTCTCTTGGTCTATTAATGGATTTGGTTAGTATAGTTGTGTGGTAGTTTTTCTTTGCGCCGTCTGAAGCTTCTTTGTACTTTTTAAGGTGGCTGTGATAAGCGTCATAAGAAGAGATGGATTTGGATTTGCGCCATTTAGATTCAATATTTCTCAATTCTCTCTTCATTCGTCTTAAGGTGCTGTTGAACCAGGGGGCATCTCCTATTCTAGAGTAGCTTTTCTTCTTGATGGATTGTTTATATGCAGCTGCATTGTTAATTGTATTGTGCCAAGTTGCGACTGCTTCATCTAGGTCAGTTGGTACAAGGGTGAGAAAGGGAATAGTTAGATCAATGAATTCATTAGCGTTAAATTTTGTGAATCTAGGTGGAGGGGTAATTTGTAGGTTATTTTTGTTGTTTCTTCCAGTGTAGGCTAAGGTGAATTTGATCAGATGGTGGTCTGACCAAGGAATGGGTATACACTCAAGCGATAACTGGTTAAAATGTTTTTGGAAAGCTTCTGGTAGAAAGACTAGGTCAAGGGTTCCACCTTTCTTATGTGTCTTTGTATTAATTATTTGTAGGAAACCCATATCTGCTAATGATTCCAGGAAAAGAGCTGAATGTGAGGGGGGCAGGGATGGGAGGTTAAAATCTCCTAGTGATATTATAGGGTTGGAGACTGTGGATGAGCTGAGGAGTTCTATTAGGGCGTCTAAGTTTTCAGATTTTTGATCCGGTGGTCTGTATAATAAGCAAATTTTGAAATGAGCTATTTTTAAGATGAGGGTGTCAATGTTATTTGGGAGATCAGATGGATGTGGTTTAGCCTTTAGTTCTTTTTTTGTCATTATAAGGACACCACCTCCTTTTTTAGAGTTTCTGTGTGTATGAGATATGTCATAGTTGTTCGTGTTGAGTTGGTTTAGGTAAACAACATCAGAGTCGGTTAGCATAGGATGTCTGGCTTTTGATCTTTTAGTAAGTCAATGAAAATAGGTAGTTTATTTTTCATAGATCTTGCATTTATTAATATACAGGACAAAGTTTGAATGGTTGTCGGTTGAGTGTGTGGATGGGCGAGTGTAGTAGGTTTTATATGTATTAGCCTGTGATGATTTATTTTTGTATTGATGCCAATATGCATTTGAGATGAAGGGGGATCTGGGCGGATGATTCTTTGTATTATTGGGATTGGTTTGTAGATTTTGTTGTTTAGACTGTTGGTCAGTGTGATTAGTGTCATAGTTGTTAAACAGCTGCATATTAGTTTTAGCCAGAAGGTATTTGAGCAAGACATTTTAGATGTAATTGTCCTGTGGTTTTTGAATTCTTTATTTTCGTTTTAGAACAAAAGGAAAAGGAAGACATACAACGAAAAGACAGATACATAACGTGTAATACATACACCAAAGTAAACCCCTACCACCCCCCTCCCCCCTGCTTCTTCTCTAGAAAACTAAGCATTCCCGAAACGGGTGTGTACTTACATTATTGTGTTACAAAACCTAACGATGATCTAAAACATGATGAGTGCGCATTATACAGACATGTTGGAGCAATGAGCAGATTGTACATAATCATTAAGCATCTGCCATTAGACAAGCGAGAGTGAGTTTGGACATGGGGAATAGCTCTCCGAGGTATCTGCTCATATTTACTATATAAGCAGGCGAGGTTCCAGCATTCATTGACAGTAAGTCGAGAGCTATCCTTCCAATTCCTCGTGATAAAGCATATGGCTATACCCAGCATAAAATCAAGGAGAAAGCGACCCTTCTTAGGAAGAGAGGGAACCTCCGCTACGGAGCGGAGTCCCACGACCTCCCAAGAGAGGTTCATGAAAGTGTAAGATAGATTGAAAACGACCCCAGACCCGCCCCCAATAGACCTGCAGTTGAGGACATTCAGAAATAACATGAGCGAAGGTTCCCACAGCAGTATGGCAAGACCAACACAGGACCCTAGCATTTGGGTTCCATTTGGCTATTTTTCTGGGGTACAAAAGCATCTGTGTGTACAGACTAAGAGAGTTTGGGTAACGGAGGCAGACCGGGAAGCCCGCACCACTTTACTCCAAAAAACGCTCCATTGCACAGGGGTCAAAGTGGTTCGCAATTCGCGCTCCAGGCTTGTTGGGCTCTAAAAGTGTCCGTGTCTGTACCCTGGCATATTATAAGTAATCCTGTATGGCTACTCGAATTTCTGACTGGAAATCTGGCTAAGTTAACAGGGTTCTATCAAAGAACCAGGCTACCGAATTTCCCTGGGGTACAATAGTGTTTAAGTGAAAGGAAATGGCAGCATGATCTGAAAGATGTGGGGAGTGAATCTTTGCAATGTCCACCTGAGGAGACTAGCAGTTTTGAGATTAGAAAGAAGTCCATGCGAGACTGAGATTTATGAGGGAAGGAGAAGAAGGGGAAGTCAAGCTCATTAGGGTGTAGTAACCTCCATAGATCAACTAAAGCAAGATCCTTGATCAGGGAGGTAAGCGTGGCAGGACTCTTGGGGGGACCACTCGTCCTAGGCGGTTGTTTGTCAATCAGGGAATCAAGGACTAAATTGAAATCCCCCCCAATGATCAAAGAAGTATTAGCAGAAGCCTACGCAACCGGAGCAATGGTAGCAATAAAAAAAAAAAACGGGGTCATCAACATTAGGAGCGTAAAGGCATATACATGTGACTTCAAGGCTACCTATCTTGAGGTGAACTCTAGACCATCTACCTTCTGTATCGGAGCTAGTCGCAATAACAGTAGCATGCAAAGATTTCCGAACCAGTATGGCAATCCACATTTCTCAGACACGGCTGGGGAAGAGGCGGCCACCATGTAAGGTTTAATATTGAGTTCAAGGGTTTCCTTCCAATTTAAATGCGTTTCTTGGAGAAAATCAGATCCGCTGCGTCCTGACTGAGGTAGCTTAGGATTTTCTTCCGTTTTATCGGATTATTGATTCCTTTTAAGTTCAATGAGAAAATCTTACATGGTGCCATCAATCGGTAATAGACATTTTAGGTAAGGGTGCGTGATAACATATAACATAAGCAGAATCTATACAACAATGTCTTAATCACCGCGTATTCTGGCTAATACGCCCCATATTGAAAAGTATGTACTAACGTATCTTAGAGAAGAAGCAAAACCCCCAAAGAATATGGCGACCTGAAGTCTGCGGGAGGAGGCCCTAGAGAGGAAATAGAAAGACATATAAAAAAGAAAAGAAACACCGGAGTCCATAATAACACTGTCTCTGATACTCATCAAGGCTGCTGTGGGTAGATGGGATCGGGTCACAGATACCATCAAGAATAAGGCCACAGACTACCCACGCCAGACTCTTTGCTAGGCTGCGGCAGATCCAATATGGCAGATATAGCGGATATGAGGAGACTTGCAGGAATATTCTGGAAGTCAGCGCATCAAGTCGGCTTCTTTGGAATCCAAAAACTCCGCTAGTAGATCAGGGTCCTCAAATGTTCTTGTCTGATTGTGAAGCGTGACCCGGAGCTTGGCCGGGTACATCAGGCCATAGCGTGCTTGTAGTTGTTGAAGCCTCGGCCGGAATTCCAGAAAGCGCTTTCGGCGGTCGACCGTGGGTTTAGCCAAGTCGGGATAGAAGGAGATCTTGTGGCTCTCAAACTCCATATGGCCCTTTGCCCGAGAGGCACTTAGAATTTGCTCCACGTGTTGATATCTCAATAGTCGAAAAATAATAGGCCGCGGGGTCTTCCTGTTGAGCGTTATGCTTGTGGGTACACGATGAGCGCGTTCAATCTCCAAATCTTTGGTAAAGGTGATTTGGAGTAGGGAAGGGAGGATTTTGCATAAAAACTCTTTCATGTCTCCAGATTCCGCTCCCTCCGGTATGCCCACGAGTCTTATGTTGTTGCGGCGCGCTCTATTATTGCCATCTTCCACCTCTTTCTGCAAGGCCCGCACCTGACGTTCAACTTTGTCGAGTTTGGACAACCGGGCCGCATGGGAGTCCAATATGCTCTCCATTTTGTCCTGACGCGAAGAAAAGAAAGCCCTTCTAGCTTGCTTTGCAGCACACCAAAATCTTCCCGCAGCGCTCGAAGTGCTTCACTGTTTGCCTGCACAAGGTTTTTGACCCCTCTAATCTCTACGAGGATTTCCTGCTGCATTTCGGGGCCCTCGCACAAGGCCGGCCCCTTCTGCGGGGACAGAGGTTCAGTTTTGGAGCGTTTGCCGTGAGAAGCCGCTGTAGATCCAAATTCCAGGCACGTTGGTTTGGTCCCCGCCATCTCACCAATGTGCCCCGGCAAGATCAGAGTAGAAGTTCTAAGTTAGTAAGGTGTTAATTCAGGATTCTGAGTAGGCCTCTCGGGAGCCTCAGCATTATGCGACCATCCCGCTGGACATCAGGCTCCGCCCCCCCAATTGTCCTGTGGTTGAGGTTCAATGTTGTGTGGTTGAGGTTCAATGTTGTGTGTTATGTATTAGGTTAATGCAGATAACAGTGTGAACAAATCTCTAGCTATCAATGGGAGTATATGCTATGGAAATGAAGTATATATGTGGATCCTTATCTACTGGCAACAGTATATCCTTATCTACTGGCAACAGTATATCTTTATCTACTGGCAACAGTATAACCTTATCTACTGGCAACAGTATATGTTTTGTAATTACAGTTTTCAAGCTAGTTGGATACTGACAACAGTAATTGAAAGGTCATTTATTACAGACAACAGTGAATAAAGGTCATTGAGTATTGGCAACAGTGTCGGCTATGTTAGTTTGCTAGCTGCAGGTAGCTCAATTTGGTAAGGTAAGGATAGGTATAGGCTAGCCAGCTAAGTGGACAGAACTAGATTCTAACAGAAATGGCTTGAATTTGGTAGGCTACTGGCCACAGTACCTAAGGGATTGATGGTGGAAAATTAAGGCTACTAACATTAGTATATGCACATTTTTAGCTGTTGGAAACTGTATTTAAGGGTGGGTGGGGGCAATGACTAATAACAGGCAGCCATAATAGTAAAGTACAGGTTAGAATGAGTGATGGCTACGTACAACAGTATGACTAGGTGTGTTGGTAAGTTCAAAACAAGGCTGTTCAATTAGCTGTGATATACTTGCTGTATCAGCGGGGTGTCCGGAGGAGGATGGGAGCGAGCTCAACCTCAAGGGAGCTCTAGCTTTATGCTTATGCTGATCTTCATTGAGAGTTGGTGAGCGTCTCTAGTCCTTTAGTGGACCACGCCTAAGGGCCACAGCAAAGGGCCCTCTGGCGAGGCCCTCAGGCGCGGGCCCGCCAGGCGCGTGCACGCCAGCCGGCGCAAACTTTTATTCAGCAGGTCACGTGCCCCGATGGGCAGAGATGGCTCCTGTGGTGCTCCCGCTTCTGGAGACTCGATCCCCTGACTGGGGAGAGTTGAGGAAGGTGGCGGGAGCTGAAAAGAACAAGCGCCTGCCAGCGCAAACTTTTATTCAGCAGGTCACGTGCCCCGATGGGCAGAGATGGCTCCTGTGGTGCTACCGCTACTGGAGACTCGATCCCCCAACTGGGGAGAGTTGAGGAAGGTGGCGGGAGCTGAAAAGAACAAGCGCCTGCCGGCGCAAACTTTTATTCAGCAGGTCACGTGCCCCGATGGGCAGAGATGACTCCTGTGGTGCTCCCGCTTCTGGAGACTCGATCCCCCGACTGGGGAGAGTTGAGGAAGGTGGCGGGAGCTGAAAAGAACAAGCGCCTGCCGGCACAAACTTTTATTCAGCAGGTCACGTGCCCCGATGGGCAGAGATGGCTCCTGTGGTGCTCCCGCTTCTGGAGACTCGATCCCCCGACTGGGGAGAGTTGAGGAAGGTGGCGGGAGCTGAAAAGAACAAGCTGAAAAGAACAAAAGAACAAGCTGAAAAGAACAAGTTATATAATACTACTCTTACATATACCTGTAACCTCAGATATCTTGGGGTCATCCTAGATTCTCACCTCTCGTTTCACAATCATTTAAGTGCTGTAGTCAAGAGTTCATTTCTTGTTCTCCATCATATCCGGTAAATCCGCCCTTTTCTCTTCCCAGCAGCCCATACCTGGCTTTCCTGCAGGAGCTCTCCAGATCAACCAACAGTAAGGATTTAAGAGTTTGTTTTTTATTATATTAAATTGTTAGCTCTCTGACTGGGAGCTCTTAAAAGGGTTTTTTGTACATTTTTAAAGCAAGGTTATTTCTTTTGGTGCTTCAGTGGGACTTTCCTTGAGTACAGTAGGTGGTTGAACTCCAGTAACCTCCTCAGCTTTGGGAACTGCTAACAGCTAATCAGGAGTTAGTGGGTTTGATTACCTGAGATCAGCTGAGGGCCTGCATAAAAGGCTCCAGTGCCCTGCCCTATTCAGGCTTTCCTACAGGAGCTCTCGAGATCAACCAACAGTAAGGATTTAAGAGTTTGTTTTTTATTATATTAAATTGTTAGCTCTCTGACTGGGAGCTCTTAAAGGGGTTTTTTTGTAGATTTTTAAAGCAAGGTTACTTTCTTTTGGTGCTTTAGTGGGACTTTCCTTGAGCCCAGTAGGTGGTTGAACTCCAGTAACCTCCTCAGCTTTGGGAACTGCTAACACCTAATCAAGTGTTAGTTCCCTCCCTACCAACCCCGACTCCCACCCACCCCTAGCGAGTAGTCTTGCTTTATAGGGCACCTCCCCATTTGACAAAGCACAGAGAATTGGACCAGCACATTTTGAATATAATTAAGGAGCTTTAACTGCTTTTTCTCTGAAAGGACACCTGGGAAACCGGATGGTACTTGGTAGATCTCTCTCTTTTGCTTTAACAGATACCTAAGCTCCACGAACAGAACAATGGCTGGGAAAAATCGTATCACTAAAGCTGTTGCCCCTGTTACAGCTTCTGCCTCGTTCCAGAGAGAGGTCCTAATGCCAGTTGAAGGTCTGGTTCCATGTGCAGGGTGCCTGCATGCTGAAGCTCTGAGGAAACAAGTGGAGGAACTCAGAGAGGAGGTGGCGAGGCTGAGGAGCATTCAAGACAGTGAGAAGTACATTGATGAGATGCTTCTTGCAGCAACCAAACTCTCCAGCAGAGGAGAAGATGTGTGCCAACAGAATGTCGATGGTTGGACACAAGTCACCAGGGCCTGCAAAATCACCAATCCAACTTCTCCAGCCCTTGAATTGAAGAACCATTATGCAGCCCTGGAAGTGGAGGAGGTGAAAGCATCACTGGAAAGGGAAGAACCAGAACTCAAGTACCCCAAAGTTGCAGAATCAGTGACCACAAGGAAACGAAGGGTAGTGGTGGTTGGAGACTCTCTTCTGAGGGGTACTGAGGCGTCTATCTGCTGACCAGACTTGATGTCCATAGAGGTATGCTGTCTGACAGGTGCCAAAATCCAAGATGTTACGGAGAGTTTGCAGAGACTCATCAAGCCCACTGACTATTACCCAATGTTGCTAATCCATGTTGGAACAAATGATACTGTAGTACCAAAAGGAGCTAAGGATCCGCACAGTACAAAGGAACAAAGGAGCGGAGCCTGGACTGACAAAACTTGAAACCTTGTTTATTATGCCCCAACGCGTTTCGGCCACCGGCCTTCTTCAGGGGGTCTTAAAGAGCACACCTCAGAAATAAATAATAAGCATAAACATATGAATTAAATAAACACAACATAATATAAAATACACTGTCATATGTCATTAAAAATAAAAATTAAAAAATTAAAAACAAATAATGTTACCAAAACATATAAAGGACAACCTATTAATCTATAAAAATTAATAAAAAAGACAACTTATGGGTAAAATTATTAAGAAATTATTGAAAATAGTAATAAATAATAAAAGCATATTAAACAGCTAAGAAGGAAGAAAGAGAGACGAGGAGAGACCAAACGTGAATAAATACCTTATTATGGTCAAATTGAATATTATCATGGATCGAACCTGTAAGATACTAACAGCTGACAATGAATAAATAAATAAATCATTAAATAAATAAGTGTACATTTGTGAAATAAATATATACAATTCTAAAACATGTATATACAAATCCAAACGCGCATATTATTCTAACGGTATATGTTTAGGAATAATAGCAGATAATAAACCCAAAAAATATCAAATATAAAAACTTTTTTTGTAGGATGAAACAGAAACATAAGTAAAACACAAAAGCGTGCAAAAAAACTGTTGAGCAATGCAGTAACATTTCCTGCGAATAAAACGACTGAAAGTGAACAATTTTCTCACCTATATAGGCAACAGATAACCGTAAATACAGTAAGAAAAAAGCAAAAATGAATTCTTAAAAATACAGAAATCATTCCTAAATATTGAAATGTTGGCACCAGCACTTTTGAATAAACAGCGATCAGCATTTAAAAAGCTACTCACAGTCCCATAGCGTTTTTCATATTAAAGATACTAACAAGACACACAGATCCTCTGCAAAGACAAGAGTTGTGTTGGCAAGGTCTAGCTCATATATTAGAAAAGAAAAAATATGTAGGTAGCGCTCAAATCCAAATAAAAATGCTGCTTGCTCCTACTTGCTAGGCCTGCCTCTTTAAGACTTGTCTAAAAGTGACCGAAAATGAAAGCCCACCTTATAAAATCAAATGAAAAAAGCCTTAGACCCATGATCGCAGCATAAACACGCTAAAAAAAAATATAAACACTAATGAAATAATAATCTAAAAACCTATTGACCTGCCATGGAAGCATGTAATTGTGTCGCTCAGATTTAAAAAGATGTCAAGAAATTATAAGTAAAAGTACAAGCCTACCGAAGAACAGCGTTCTGTACCGCTGCACTGTTAAATAACATGGTAGGGCATACTATGAACAGACGCAGGTTAATAGGCGGGAAAATGCCAGTATTTAGGCGTCTGTTCATAGTATGCCCTACCATGTTATTTAACAGTGCAGCGGTACAGAACGCTGTTCTTTTTAAATCTGAGCTTTTGTGTTTTACTTATGGTTTCTGTTTCATCCTACAAAAAAGTTTTTATATTTGATATTTTTTGGGTTTATTATCTGCTATTATTCCTAAACATATACCGTTAGAATAATATGCACGTTATAGGTGCCATATTGGGCACCTGATCCAGATATACAACCTTTAGCAAGACTTTTTAATACGTTTATGTAAACGTTGAATATATTGATTCTTATTTTAAGAGCGTCTCCACCTTTTTATACACTGGTTTTATGATGTGGTCTCCATTTGTCTTTATATCAAAAAAATTTTTTTGATATAATTTTTTGTATTTACATGCTTTCCTTGCTTTTTAAGTGCTCTTTTTATGCTTATATATGGAATGGTTTGGATTTGTATATACATGTATATTTTTTATATATTCTTTATACATATTTTATATATATATATACATTTCTATACATTTTATGTATATGTATATTTATTCATGTAAATAATTATTTATTGGTCATATGTTCATCAATATGGAATGTTAGTTTTAGAATTGTATATATTTATTCACGTTTGGTCTCTCCTCGTCTCTCCTTCTTCCTTCTTAGCTGTTTAATATGCTTTTATTATTTATTACTATTTTCAATAATTTCTTAATAATTTTACCCATAAGTTGTCTTTTTTATTAATTTTTATAGATTAATAGGTTGTCCTTTATATGTTTTGGTAACATTATTTGTTTTTAATTTTTAATTTTTATTTTTAATGACATATGACAGTGTATTTTATATTATGTTGTGTTTATTTAATTCATATGTTTATGTTTATTATTTATTTCTGAGGTGTGCTCTTTAAGACCCCCTGAAGAAGGCCGGTGGCCAAAACGCGTTGGGGCGTAATAAACAAGGTTTCAAGTTTTGTCAGTCCAGGCTCCGCTCCTTGGAACAAATGATACTGCCAGGTGTACCTCGGAACGTATCAAAAGTGACTTCATGGCTCTGGGACAGAGGGTGAAGCAGTTAGGTACACAGGTGGTGTTCTCTTCAATCCTCCCTGTTGAGGGTAAAGGCCAAGGCAGAGAGGTTCGCATCCTGGAGACGAATGCATGGCTGCATGGATGGTGTCATCGAGAGCGTTTTGGTTTCCTAGACCATGGGATGCTGTTCCAAGGGTTGCAGAGCAGAGATGGCATCCATTTGTCCAAGAAAGGTCAACACTTCTTCAGTAGTAGACTGCCTAATCTACTGAAGAGGGCTTTAAACTAGATTCATTGGGGATGCGTGAAGAAAGCCCCCAGGTAAGTGAAAGCCCCCAGGAAGGTGATACATTAAATAACTTTATGGAAATGGGTAACAGGGGTAACATATGGAAAGCAGCGTGTATAAATGCCCGTAGCATGGGAAATAAGATCCCTGATGTTGAAGCTTTGGTGGGAGTGGCTGACTTGGATATAGTGGCAGTTACAGGAACATGGTTCACAGAAAACAATGATTGGGATGTAACTATACCTGGCTATACTTTATTCAGAAAGGACAGGGTAGGAAGTAAGGGAGGAGTAGTGGCACTATATGTAAAAACTACTATTAAAGCTTTGGAATTACAGAGCTTAAAAGGGAGAGGGGAGGCATTGTGGGTTAAACTAGAAAGAGGAAAAGAGAAATCTATTTACATTGGTGTGATATACAGACCTCCCTCACAAGAGGAAGAGGTGGACAGAGAGTTAATTGAAGACATATGCAGCATTGCTAGGAAAGGGGAAGAGCTACTGATAGGAGATTTCAATATGCCAGATGTTGATTGGCACATTCCTGCTGCAGTATCATCTAGAAGTAAGGAGATCCTGGATTCTCTACAGGGAGAACTATTCAGGCAATTGGAAACAGACACCACATGTGAAGAGGCCATACTGGACTTGGTGCTTACCAATGGTTAAAGTGTTTCTGATGTTGTAGTGGGAGATCATTTTGCATCCAGTGATCACCAGATGGTGTGGTTCAGTATTAGGACTAGGGCTGTTAGAATCCATTCAAAGGCGAGGATCTTAGACTTTAGGAAGACTAACTTTGTGAAGATGGGCCAATACCTCAGGGAGTCGTTAGTTGGATGGGAACAGCTGAGGGATGTAGAAAAACAGTGGGAAAAACTGAAAGGGGATATTTTAATGGCAACCAACCTTTTTGTTAAAATGGTAAATAAAGGTAAAAGAAAAAGGAGACCGCTATGGTTTTCGAAAGAAGTAGCTGAAAAAGTGAAGAAAAAGGGAGGCCTTCATGAAATACAAGAGATCACAGAGAGAGGAAGACAGGCATCTGTATTTGGAAAAACTTAGAGAAGCTAGCAAAGTAGTCCAGAAGGCAAAGATTCAAAAGGAGGAGGAAATAGCCGATGGAATAAAATGGGGGGATAAGACATTTTTCAGATATATTAGTGAGAAGAGGAAGGGCAAAAGTGGTATTGTCAGACTCAAGGGTGCAGGGGAGGAATATGTAGAAGCTGATAAGGATAAAGCGGAATTGCTTAACAGAAAACACCCACAAATAGGAACAGAAGCAAAGGACATCTTGAACAATTTTCAAAAGACTGTGTTCGTGAGAAACTATCTCAACTTAAAGTAGACAAAGCAATGGGACCGGATGGGATAAACCTGAGAATACTGAGGGAACTTGGGGACGTTCTAGCAGCTCCACTGACTGACCTTTTCAATGCCTCGTTGGACTCTGGAGTGGTGCCAAAGGACTGGAGAGAGGCTCATGTGGTGCCTTTACACAAAAGCAGAAGTAAGAATGTGGTTGAAAACTAAAGGCCGGTTAGTTTAACTTCGGTGGTGAGTAAATTATTGGAAACGCTGCTGAAAGAGAAAATAGTGAGGTTTCTGGAGTCCAGCGGATTACAGGATCTGAGGCGGCATGGATTCACCAGAGGAAGGTCTTGTCGGACAAATCTGATTGATTTCTTTGACTGGGTGACCAGGGAGTTGGACCGAGGGAGAGCCCTAGATGTGGTGTATTTAGATATCAGTAAAGCCTTTGACACTGTTGTAATCTTCTGGAAAATGTTATCTTTCTCTGTTCTCTACTTTTGGCTACGCTCCGTTTGGTCCTGGGTTCATTTCACAGAGACAGTAGGGTAAGCAGCACAAATAAGACAACCAAAACTGGTGTGGCTTGGAAAAAGAGTTTTATATAGAAATAGGCTTATTACATAGGTACAGAACAGAGTTATATAGTGGTTGTTACAGAGCTGCTTCAGTGTGCATCAATGAATCTGTGTGTGTGCATGTGTGAAGTGTGAGAGAGAATAGAGTATATGAAAGACGCTATGTGTGTGCATGTGTGTGTGAGAGAGATCAGAGAGAGAGAGGGGGAGGGGTGATGAGAAGTGGTTGTCAGAGCCTCATGTCCTTCATGTCTGATTAATAGGGAGAGAGAGAGAAAGAGGAAGTATTTCTGTCCTTTATAGTGAGTTTTCTCCAGCACCTCCCTTTGAGGTCTGCTATTGTTTCCAGCATGTCCCTTTAAGGTCTGCTATTCTTTGTCCTGCAGACTAATCTCATCAAGCAAATTAAGACCATCAAGTTCTCTCCTGATTGGCAAGGAGAGGGTGTGTCTTACAGACACATCAAGTAAGCTACCCTCATTAAGTCTGGAGATTGACATCCTCAGGGGGTCCAAGCTGCTTGCACTCCAAGGTCTGGGAACAGCCATGACACCTATGCTAGGCATAATGTCATGCTGATGTATGCTGACATCTCCCACACCTTTTTTATTGTTATTTATTATTTGTGCATGGAAATGGTGGAAGCAAACCTGTGGTACCTGTCCCAGATGCAAATTCCATGATAGTAGGCAGCTTGTATAATACCTCCTCTATTAAATACCTTTTTATGTCTAGCAGGTCCCCTGTCCTGCACAGTACTGTCTCTAGTGTTCTAGAGATAAACAAGTCCCCTTATGAGTCCAAACCTCGTGTCTTAGGTAGGGCAGCCACTACTGGGGGGGGGGGAGGGGGAACCCAATATGCTACCTCAGTGCCCGTCTTAGAGAGAGTGAACAGTGCATAATGGCTGCAGGAATGTTTGAGGAGGTTAAAGCCGAAAGGTACCAGGATGCTATGAGTGAAGATAGGAAGCAATATTAGATTACAGCTGACTCTAATATTCATTGTAATAGGAAATGCCAAATTAGCCAAATTTGCAGGCCAAATGAGCCTGGATGTAGAGGTAGATTCTGGAGAAATTAAGTGTAACTACCTTAAAATGTTGTTGATGTTCTGTAGGACATGCACTGCAAGGAAATGTACATTTGTTTCATTTTACAACACTGGAAAATTATGATAATGCATAGCAATATTTGTACAGCAGTTAAAATAATAATAGGGTGAATAAAAACATTAAAGACATGATCAGCAGTAGGTGAGTAACCAAATAACAATTCCCAAACAGACACATGAGCATCTTGTAGCAAGTGTCCAACAATTTGTTGAATGTGTCCATTCTCATAAGCGATGATGGTGTGATTCACTTCAGTGGATGTTGTTTTAAGGTGATCAATATAGGCATGGAGTTCTGTAAAGTTGAGCAGTTTATGTAGTGTCTCTTCTCCCATGCCAAGTGGTAATGGATGCACAGCATATGAGATAAAGTCTGGAATGTCTATAGAGTCATTGGTAACCGTCGGTGTGGAATAAGTTGTCCCGTTAATGGTGATGGAGACCAGTGGTGTATGACTGCACCAGGTATTGTTTGGTAAATAGTTTGAACTGTACAACAAAGTGTTCTTGGGAAGGCGAATGTCATGCATTCTGGGAGCAATCGAAAAAGAAACATTCTGGGGAAAGAACAGATGAAAACAAAAGTGTTCAGCTCCAAGGTAATACAAATTGTGTGAGGTAGTCAGGGAATATGAGAGCTTAACAGTCAGGGAGCAAAAGGAGGAATTGTTCCAGCAGGAGGTGTCAGCCTCTTTAAACTGGTGAGGTTGACACTTGAACTGAAATGTAGTCTGCTCACACAAACTGGGGTCCATCGGCTTGAATGAAGTCCAGGTGTCGTCCAGTGGCTGCACCCATGTGAGATGGTCCACAGGATACATAAGCATATTATCAAACTGCACCCCAATATTAAGGTAACAATTTTCTGTTCTATAATGGGAGATATAAGAGCAAAAGTATCTACAATTACATTGGACAGTTTAGAGGAAGCTTCATTAATAATATGTTGTGAGTTAAAACCATCAGCAGCATGCTGACCAGTGGATCCCATTTTATTACGGAGCACCTCTATATCAATTATATTAAGGGCACCCAGTGCAGTCCCTGTGCCACCTAAAATTGTATCAATTAATTCACGCTTGTGTCGAAATTGCTTGGCTCGGGGTGTTACTGCCTGCATATCAAACCAAGTTTTGAGCATTTGTATGTGGTTGGCAACAAACTGAGAGCAATTTGGATATTTGTGAGTAACTAGAAACAATTTGGGAAATAGATGCCAAGTAAGAAAATGGTATTCTACATCATATAAAACATCATGTGGTGCATCATATTTAATCTGAAAGGGATCCTTTGTCTGTGTTTTTTGTGTATTGGGAGGATCCCTCAGCAATTCATGGCAATGCAAATTTGTGCCTTGTCTAGGTCTTTGGTTAATTGTGTACAATGAGAAGTCAGTTCAGTATTGTCCTGTTTCATGCTAATGAGCCCCCTGCACATGCCTTGGATAAAAAGGCATTTTCTTTTATTTGTTTTCTTTTTGAATTCTTGATAATGGTTTAACATTTATCTTTGAATATTATACCATGATACCTCAGGGAATTCCCCTTCAAAGGGACCACCTTTTCTCTTACAATATGTCAATACTATTTCTTTAAGTTCTTTAAAATCAAAGGCTTCCATATTTGAGACTGCAGAAAGACTGTAGTTGGTACAGGGGCCTAGCTTATTATGTTTTTATTTGGTTTTATGCGACTATCTCAAATGTGCAACCTTGGAAGGAGGAATGCTCACTTTTATGAAGAAGTGAGACTTAGAATTATAGTTGGAATGGCATAAATTTTATGGGTGTTCAGTAAAGAGTACTGGCATAAAGACCACACCTTAAAATTATACCTGAATAAAAAGTGCTTACCACCTTTTAACAGGATGGACGTTTGGGATTAAATTATAGTAAGAGGGGTGTTAGGAGATTAACAGAATTGTCAGTTACTGTATCAATTGCAGCAGACTTTAAGCCTGCTCATACCAAGATACCTGACAGGAGACTGAGAAATAAAAGGCAAAGGGACAGGAGGTAATAGTGTTACCAGGAAAGATGTATATTGTATTCCATGAGGGACTGTTTACCTTTGTACCACTTCCAAACTAAAGCTAGACTATCTCTCTGTCTTTTCTTAGCAGCTCAAATACTAGAGAAAAATCTGTGCCTTGTAACAAACCGTAACAAGCCTCTACCTACAAATAAGAAAATTGCAAGCCACTCTATGTAATGTCCCTAGATTTTATTTATTTTATTATTTATTAACAATTCTTATATACCGCACTATTAGACATCAGTGCGGTTTACATTGAACATAAAACATCCGACAGTTTACATGTAGGTAATATTAAAATTCAGGATTATTACAGAGCCTTTTGACAATAAAAATCTCACCTTGTCTAACCCACAAAACAAAGGTATCACTGGAACTTTTCACTAAATCCAGCCTGTAACCAAAATTGTCAATTGTACATGGTCACAAGGGCTTTTGATTTTCCTGTCTCACCCTGTCTGAAATCCACTTTAATGTATTAAACAAAATTATTACTTACCCAACTGGAGATCTGCCGTGAAGTCTGAGACGGCCCCCATAAATGTAATCTTCTGGAAAATGTAATCTTTTGCCATTCTCTACTTTTGGCTATGCTCCGTTTGGTCCTGGGTTCATTTCACAGAGACAGTAGGGTAAGCAGCACAAATAAGACAACCAAAACTGGTGTGGCTTGGAAAAAGAGTTTCATATAGAAATAGGCTTATTACATAGGTACAGAACAGAGTTATATAGTGGTTGTTACAGAGCTGCTTCATTGTGCATCAATGAATGTGTGTGTGTGTGTGTGTGTGTGTGTGTGTGTGTATGTGTGTGTGCATGTGTGAAGTGTGAGAGAGAATAGAGTATATGAAAGACTATGTGCATGTGTGTGTGAGAGATATCAGAGAGAGAGACAGAGGGGGAGGGCTAAAGAGAAGTGGTTGTCAGAGCCTCATGTCCTTCATGTCTGATGAATAGGGAGAGAGAGAGAAAGAGGAAGTATTTCTGTCCTTTATAGTGAGTTTTCTCCAGCACCTCCCTTTGAGGTCTGCTATTGTTTCCAGCACCTCCCTTTGAGGTCCTGCAGACTAATCTCATCAAGCAAACTAAGACCATCAAGTTCTCTCCTGATTGGCAAGGAGAGGGTGTGTCTTACAGACACATCAGGGAAATTACCCTCATTAAGTCTGGAGACTGACATCCTCAGGGGGTCCAATCTGCTTGCACTCCAAGGTCTGGGAACAGCCATGACACCTATGCTAGGCATAATGTCATGCTGATGTATGCTGGAAACTGTTCCTCACAGGCGACTTATAAACAAACTGAGCACTCTAGGGATGGACCCTAAAGTTACTGCTTAGGTTAGAAATTGGTTGTGTGGGAGGTGACAATGAATACAAGTAAATGGAGCTCACTCTGAGGAGAAGGATGTTATCAGTGGTGTGCCCCAGGGATCTATCTTAGGTCTGATTCTTTTTAACATCTTTGTTAGTGATATAGCAGAAGGGCTTTCAGGTAAGGTTTGCCTCTTTGGGGATGATACCAAAATCTGCAATAGAGTAGACACCAAGGAAGGGGTAGATAACATGAAGAGGGATCTAGCTAAGGTTGAAGAATGGTCTAGAATTTGGCAGCTGGGATTTAATGTTAAAAAATGTAAGGTTATGCATTTCGGCTGCAACAATCCAAGGGAGCAATATAGTATAGGGCAGTGATGGCTAACCTTTTTGAGCCTGAGTGCCCAAACGGCCGCACAAAACCAAAGAATTTCCTCAAAGTGCCAGCACGTCAATTAAACCTTAACAACAAGATTTTAGTATCTAAAAACTCTTTATAAAGTTGCCTGAACTATGTAACTTCATTTGTAAAGGTTGGAATCTTTGTATTGTCAGAGAATCAATTTGATTCACAATCCTTTGGTTTTCATTTCAATTTATTGGCAATTTATAATGTTTTAATGATTTCATTCAATTTAATGAATTTAGGAAGAATTTTATTCAGTTACACAATATATTTTAAATGTATTATTCACATAACATGTCAAATGTGTCCTGAGTAAAAAAAAGATAAACTTCTTAAAACTGTTAACTGTGTCAGGACTCGGTGGGAATTAAACTGGGAATCCCAAAAGCCAAACTTGGAATGTACAACACTGTAGAAATAAAACTATACATTAATTTGCTCTTGTACTTAACAAAGCGCAGACGTTAATGATGCACATTTCCCAGAGCTGGCATATTCCAATTAATAATTTCAAAATAAAGAGATATTTTTCTACCTTTTGTGCATTTTTTTTCAGCTGCAATTGCTCCAGCCACTTTCTTCTGGTTTCTTCGTGTCTTCCGCTAACTCTTCATCGTCTGCTGTCCATTTGTCTTTTCTTCTCTCTTCTAGTTTTTTTCCATTCTCTCTCTACATCTGCTTTAACATACTAATCTTTCTCCTTTTGCTCTTTCCTCATTCCTATTTCATCCACTCAAATTTTACCCCTCCATCCTCAATCCCCACTTACTCTCCCAATATCCGGACAATTGTAGATTTGTCTTCCCTCCCACACAAAATATTTTTTCCCTCTCCATTTCACTCTCCCAGCTCCATCCCATTCTAATCCTCCCCCAACATCAGCTCCATTCTAGTTCCAGTCCCACCCAGCATCCGCTCCCTTCTAGTCCCCGCATCAGCCCATTTCCAGTCCTAGCCCCCATAAGCCCATTTCCAGTCCTAGCTCCCCCATCTATTTGCAGTCCCATCCGAGTCCCTCCATCAGCTCATTTCCAATCCCAGCCCCCCATGAGCCCATTTCTAGTCCTTTCCTAGCCCCACCATCAGCCCATGTCAAATCCTAGCTCCCCTCCACTCAGCCCATTTCCAATCCAAGCCCCCCATGAGCCTACTTCCAGTTCTAGCCCCTTCATGAGTCCATTTCAATCCAAACCTCCCCCCCATAGCCAATTACCAGTCCTACCCCCCCATCAGCCCATTTCCAGTCTTAGCCCCCCCATAGCCCATTACCAGTCCTAACCCCCCCATCACCCTATTTCCAGTCCTACCCCCCCCATCAGCCCATTTCCAGTCTTAGCCCCCCCATATCCAATTTCCAGTCTTATCACCCCCATCTCCGATTTCAATTCATAACCCCCCATCACCCTATTTCCAGTCCTACCCCCCCATCAGCCCATTTCCAGTCTTAGCCCCCCATTTACAAAGCAGCTGCAAGCAGACCGAAGCCCTTCTGTGCCGCCTCCACCCGCACGCTGCTAGCTCTCCCAGGGAAGGGATCGAGCCATCGGGACACCTCCACGGCAACGTGCTCTGTCCAATTGGGACTGAGAGCAGCATTTACAAAGCAGCTGCAAGCAGACCGAAGCCCTTCTGTGCCGCCTCCACCCGCACGCTGATAGCTCTCCCAGGGAAGGGATCAAGCCATCGGGACAC
Organism: Ichthyophis bannanicus; assembly: GCA_033557465.1. Lineage (NCBI taxonomy): Eukaryota > Metazoa > Chordata > Amphibia > Gymnophiona > Ichthyophiidae > Ichthyophis > Ichthyophis bannanicus. The sequence goes on along the minus strand of CM066051.1, from coordinate 21,424,694 downwards.
CTCCACAGCAACGTGCTCTGTCCAATCGGGACTGAGAGCAGCATTTACAAAGCAGCTGCAAGCAGACCGAAGCCCTTCTGTGCCGCCTCCACCAGCACGCTGCTAGCTCTCCCAGGGAAGGGATCGAGCCATCGGGACACCTCCACAGCAACGTGCTCTGTCCAATCGGGACTGAGAGCAGCATTTACAAAGCAGCTGCAAGCAGACCGAAGCCCTTCTGTGCCGCCTCCACCCGCATGCTGCTAGCTCTCCCAGGGAAGGGATCGAGCCATCGGGACACCTCCACAGCAACATGCTCTGTCCAATCGGGACTGAGAGCAGCATTTACAAAGCAGCTGCAAGCAGACCGAAGCCCTTCTGTGCCGCCTCCACCCGCACGCTGCTAGCTCTCCCAGGGAAGGGATCGAGCCATCGGGACACCTCCACAGCAACGTGCTCTGTCCAATCGGGACTGAGAGCAGCATTTACAAAGCAGCTGCAAGCAGACCGAAGCCCTTCTGTGCCGCCTCCACCCGCACGCTGCTAGCTCTCCCAGGGAAGGGATCGAGCCATCGGGACACCTCCACAGCAACGTGCTCTGTCCAATCGGGACTGAGAGCAGCATTTACAAAGCAGCTGCAAGCAGACCGAAGCCCTTCTGTGCCGCCTCCACCCGCACGCTGCTAGCTCTCCCAGGGAAGGGATCGAGTCATCGGGACACCTCCACAGCAACGTGCTCTGTCCAATCGGGACTGAGAGCAGCATTTACAAAGCAGCTGCAAGCAGACCGAAGCCCTTCTGTGCCGCCTCCACCTGCACGCTGCTAGCTCTCCCAGGGAAGGGATCGAGCCATTGGGACACCTCCACAGCAACGTGCTCTGTCCAATCGGGACTGAGAGCAGCATTTACAAAGCAGCTGCAAGCAGACCGAAGCCCTTCTGTGCCGCCTCCACCCGCACGCTGCTAGCTCTCCCAGGGAAGGGATCGAGCCATCGGGACACCTCCACAGCAACGTGCTCTGTCCAATCGGGACTGAGAGCAGCATTTACAAAGCAGCTGCAAGCAGACCGAAGCCCTTCTGTGCCGCCTCCACCTGCACGCTGCTAGCTCTCCCAGGGAAGGGATCGAGCCATCGGGACACCTCCACAGCAACGTGCTCTGTCCAATCGGGACTGAGAGCAGCATTTACAAAGCAGCTGCAAGCAGACCGAAGCCCTTCTGTGCCGCCTCCACCCGCACGCTGCTAGCTCTCCCAGGGAAGGGATCGAGCCATCGGGACACCTCCACAGCAACGTGCTCTTTCCAATCGGGACTGAGAGCAGCATTTACAAAGCAGCTGCAAGCAGACCGAAGCCCTTCTGTGCCGCCTCCACCCGCACGCTGCTAGCTCTCCCAGGGAAGGGATCGAGCCATCGGGACACCTCCACAGCAATGTGCTCTGTCCAATCGGGACTGAGAGCAGCATTTACAAAGCAGCTGCAAGCAGACCGAAGCCCTTCTGTGCCGCCTCCACCCGCATGCTGCTAGCTCTCCCAGGGAAGGGATCGAGCCATCGGGACACCTCCACAGCAACGTGCTCTGTCCAATCGGGACTGAGAGCAGCATTTACAAAGCAGCTGCAAGCAGACCGAAGCCCTTCTGTGCTGCCTCCACCCGCACGCTGCTAGCTCTCCCAGGGAAGGGATCGAGCCATCGGGACACCTCCACAGCAACGTGCTCTGTCCAATCGGGACTGAGAGCAGCATTTACAAAGCAGCTGCAAGCAGACCGAAGCCCTTCTGTGCCGCCTCCACCCGCACGCTGCTAGCTCTCCCAGGGAAGGGATCGAGCCATCGGGACACCTCCACAGCAACGTGCTCTGTCCAATCGGGACTGAGAGCAGCATTTACAAAGCAGCTGCAAGCAGACCGAAGCCCTTCTGTGCCGCCTCCACCCGCACGCTGCTAGCTCTCCCAGGGAAGGGATCGAGCCATCGGGACACCTCCACGGCAACGTGCTCTGTCCAATCGGGACTGAGAGCAGCATTTAAAAAACAGCCGCAAACAAGCGCGCCTGCGCCTTGCGGGCCCGCGCCTGAGGGCCGCGCAAGAGGGCCCTTTGGCACGGCCCTTAGGCGAGGGCTCATACTACAAATACTAATCAAAATCTGACACACAGAAGACAACGAAGAACAAACTAATCATAACATCCCGGCACTGCTGAGCTCTCTTAGGATCGAGCTCGCGTACCTCACGTTATCACTCAGATCTTCAATGCAGCAAGTATAGACCTTTGAATGTGTCTAAACAGATAGCCCTTCTATTTAGAATTACTAAATTAGATTGCTAAATTAGATTACTTTATACTGCTCTACCAGCGCAGTTAGTTTATCTCCACTACCATCAGCTTGCTTCTCTAGCAACACTAGCTAAGATGTATAACCAGTAATCTGATACAAATACATAATCCATAGTATACTATAACAAGCATATATTGTTTAACTATACTAGAATTCTACTTCATCACCATACCTAGCTAATTACTAAGATGTGAAACATGTCGAATCACTAGCAGCTATAAGTAATATGTAAACTGTTCTACTATTACAAGCCTTGTTATACCATCATATGCACACTACTTTGTATGTTATTGTTGCCAGTCATCCAAATATATTAATGCTAACACTATCATCTTATAAACTATTGGATGATTTTTATACCTCTCAGTAAATCATTTATATTACTTGCTGATTGCTACTGTTGTCAGTAACCTCATCAAGAACCACTATCTGATTTACCGTTGTCAGTATTTCAGTTATAATTACTCCCTGATCCATACTATTATCAGTAAATAATCATCTTAATATTCTGCAGTACTTTACTATTACCAGTATATGATTGCTCATACTGCTACCTTTACACATGACCTAATTACTGAAATATATAATATATATAATTTGTATATAGTTTCCCCTGTTATCTCCAAGTTACCAACCCTGTTATAATGTAAGCAAAGGATTGTCCCAATGCAAAATTTGTTAACTGTAATCCGCACTGGTACCAAAGAGCGCGGTATATAAGAACTGTAAATAAATAAATAAATAAATAAATATAAATCATCACACCTAATTCTTTCCTCACGAATTATCAAGTGTAACATCTCACAGACTAAAACCTAAATTAATACTTCTGCAGTTCATAACAATTCACCATTATAGATAGATTAACTACCAGCTTTAACTCTGTACATATTTGAAACCCAATCTCTCCAAAATAAACAACAACCTAGCTCTTTGTGTAATACTGACACTCCAAATATATACCACTCAAACTCACTTCATATACACAAATGGCAAGCACAAAAACCATGCTGCTAAAAGCATCATACACCTGCATCCTCCTAACAATCCTAATTGACCTAACTCTAACGCTTAACAGTAAAAACTACAAGACAATCCCAATCATACACACAACAAATCGGAACATACTCCATAACTGCTATTATCCCTCACAAAACCAAGCTAAAATAAACTACCACAGACTCATCCAAATAAAACAAACTAATCCACAACATGTCACACAGCCAGCCTACCACTACAAATCAACATCTTTATCATGCACCCTCATAAATGCTCGATCATTAAAAAATAAAATCCCTATAATTAATGATCTACTGACTGACTCAAAGCCTGATATACTATGTATAACAGAGACTTGGCTCTCAGATACAGATACAGTTATCCTAAATCAACTTGACAACTCCAACTACGATATCTTCTATACACATAGAGCCAACAAAAAAGGAGGTGGTGTACTGATTATGACAAATAAAACACTAAAAACTAAAAGAATTCTATCTAACTCAAACAACAACACCAACACTCTCATAATAAAAATAGACCAACTCAGAATCTGTTTAATTTATAGACCCCCCAACCAAAATGCAGATAGCCTCCACTCACTAATAGAACTCCTCAACTCATCATCGGAACAGAATCCACTAATTGCCCTAGGTGATTTCAACCTTCCCTCACTACCAATAAATGAATCCAACCTTTTTCTCAAAACGATATCTGATTTAGACTACCATCAAGTAATAAATATACCTACCCACACCAAGGGTGGCACTCTTGATCTTGTACTACTACCCAAAGCAATCTATAAATTGTTTAAACCAGACTCATTAGAATGTTCTCAAATACCGTGGTCTGATCATCACCTTATCAAACTAAACCTCAACTACAATATTAACTGCACCAAAAAACACGCAAGAAATGACCAGACAACAAAATTTAAGAAATGTAATGAAACTGAGTTTCTTGATTCCACAATCCCTCACCTTACACTATCACCAACAAATCTGGATGAAGCCGTCAAAAACTGGCATACTACTATAAATAATGCAGCCAAAATAACCCAATGTAATAAAAAACCAACTCACTCAAAAAACAACTACACACCATGGTTTAAATAGTACATTAAAACAAATGAAAAGAGTACTAAGAAATCTGGAACGTAAATGGCGTAAAACCAAATCTAACATTGCGAGAGAAATATATTACAACCACTTCACACTCTATAAAGACGCCATAGATAACTCAAAGAAAAATTATTACGCTACAATCCTATCAAAATCATATAATAGACCAAGAGAACTATTTTCCATTGTTAACAATCTAACAAACACTTATCAAACCTCCAGCAAGGAAATCACTGACATCTCTGCACAAACTCTAGCTAATTATTACCAAAACAATACTAAATACTCACCAATGACCCTAGACCCTAGCTACAAACCCCTCCACATTCTAAATGAATGGCCAGAATTTCACACTATATCCAAAACATCATTAAAGAACATCATTCTCAATCTCAACACCACAACTTCTTATCTCGACCCCTGCCCAGTAATCTGGATAAAAAACACACTCCCAACTCTTATATCCTTCATACTCCCTTTGGTCAATCTATCACTACTCCAAGGTTACCTCCCACCCTCACTTAAACATGTACAAATCAGACCAATCCTGAAGAATAACTCACTTGACAAAACTACCCCAAAATCTTACCGACCTATCTCAAGTATACCTTTCTTATCAAAAGTCATTGAAAAAACCGTACAAATACAGACACAAGATTTCCTTGATTCATCCTACCCTCTTGACGACCAACAATATGGATTTCGCCCCAAGCACGGAGTTGAAACACTCCTGACTGTTCTAACTGATACACTCCTAAGAGGAATAGACAACCACAAAAATGCCTTTATCCTCTTATTCATCGACATATCAGCCGCTTTTGATAGTGTTCACCACTCAATATTACTTAACAACTTAAGATACATAGGAATATACTCTACAGTTCATAAATGGTTCACCTCTTATCTGAGCAATAGAACCCAAAATGTCAGAATAGGCGATCAAACATCAGATTCATATAAATTTGAAACAGGTTTACCACAAGGCTCTGCGCTCTCAGCCCTGTTATTCAATATATACATAAAACCAGTTTGTGACATCTTTAAAAAATACGGTGTACTCTATCATCTATATGCAGATGACATTATGATGTACATCCCTTTCACAATTCCTAACATACCGTTGCAACTCCTATCAGATTGTTTTAATGAAATAACTTTATGGCTAAATGCCCACAATCTCCAAATAAACCAATCAAAAACTGAAGTACTAATAGTCACTAAAAATCAAGATTACACCCCACCAACACATATAACTCTTCAAAACCACGAAATTAAAATAAAAAACAAAGTAAGATACTTAGGTGTCATTATAGATAAACATCTCACATTAGATACCCATATCAGGAGCACCACAAAGAAAATTTATTTCAAACTCAAAACACTTAAACAACTTAGACCGCTTGTATACATACACGATTTCATCAGTATAATCCAAGCCACCATAACCCCCCACTTTGACTTTGCTAACCTTATATTACTAGGTACATCAAAAAATAATATTAAAAGACTGCAAATTGCACAAAACTCAGCAGCGAGGATTATAACGAAAACACACTCTCATCAACATATAACACCAATACTAGCGTCACTTCACTGGCTACCAATTCAAAGCCGGATAGAATACAAAACACTAATAACTACATTTAAAACACTATTTGATATGGCACCTGACATTTTATTTATTTATTTATTTATTTATTTACATTTCTTATATACCGCACTATTTGCGATCAGCGCGGTTTACATAAAAACAAGAAGGTAACCGACAATGAACAAAAGTGGGTGATGGGATTTCCCATCAGCCCCGGCGGGATTAACAGAGCCGCGAGAAAAGAAACTCTCGTGGCTCTGAAAGAAGCCCGCGTTTTGGGACTTGAAGAAAGCTGATGATGCAGGGAGGCTCTGCCGGGCAGGGGGTGGGCCCCGCGGCAGAGCTCTTGATGCTGCCGCGGCAGAGCTCTTGATGCTGCCGCGGCAGAAGCAGCCGGCCCTGCCAGCACACTCACCTCCCGCCGCGCCGCATATCTTAATTGCGGACCTTCCCGCGTGCCAGCTGCAAGGCCTTCGCGTGCCACAGCTGGCACGCGTGCCATAGGTTCGCCATCGCTGGTATAGGGGGTGAAGTACTTTTGTCCACTAAAGAAGAGCGGGACCTAGGCGTGGTTGTGTCTGATGATCTTTAAGTAGCTAAACAGGTAGAAAAGGCGACGGCAAAAGCTAGAAGGATGCTTGGGTGCATACGGAGAGGAATGGCTAGCAGAAAAAAGGAGGTGATAATGCCTCTGTATAAGTCTTTGGTGAGACCTCATTTGGAGTATAGTGTGCAATTCTGGAGACCGCACCTTCAAAAGGATGTGAACAGGATGGAGTCGGTGCAGAGGGTGGCTACTAAAATGATTAGTGGTCTTCATTATAAAGCATATGAGGACAGACTGAAGGATCTTAATATGTACACCTTAGAGGAAAGGCGGGATAGAGGTGATATGATTGAGATGTTTAAATACCTCCATGGCATAAATGTTCAGGGAGAGAGCCTCTTTCAATTGAAAGCAAGTTCTGCTACGAGGGGACATGGGATGAGGGTGAAAGGAGATAGATTCAGGAGTGATATGCGGAAATATTTCGTTATGGAAAGATTAGTGGATCCGTGGAATAGTCTCCCAGTGGAGGTGGTAGAGATGAGGACAGCAACTGAATTAAAAAAAGCATGGGAGAAACCCAGAGGATCTCTAAAGGTAAAAAGGGGACTGTTGTAGTTGTTATGGAAGGACAGACTAGATAGGCCATGTTGTCTTTTTCTGTCGTCATATTTCTATTTTAATAATGGATTTAAAGGTAATGAGGAGGGCTTTGTATGCGATCCTGCAGTTTATTGGAAGCCAGTGTAGGTCCCTTAGGATGGGGGTTATGTGGTCTCTCCTGAATGATCCGCAGTGGACACGGGCAGCAGAATTCATTGCTAATTGTAGCGGGTATAGGGTGCTCTTGGGGATGCCCGTGGAGTATAATGTCTGCAGAGTCAAAATGGGGTGTTACTAGCGCTTGGAATATTGTGCGGAAATTCATTGGGTCCAACATGGGTCTCAGGTGACTTAATGTCTTGATCTTGTAGTATATGGTCTTGACAGTGCTACTTATGTGCGCTGTGAAGTCTAGTTGTTGATCCAGAGTAACACCCAGGTAGCGTATGGTGGGCTTGTTTGGAAGCTCTGCATCTCTTACTTTTAGGGCCGAGGGGGGTGAAAAGCTTTTGTTCTTCGTGATGAATAGGACCTCGTTTTTTTTTAAGTTTATTCAAAGGTTCTGATTGTGAAGCCAGTCCTTGATTGTGTTGAAGCAGTCCACTAATGCTGTATAGTCAGGAAGCATAACATTGATAGGTGTAAACAACAGCACGTCGTCTGCATAGGTCAGGCATGAAATTCCGAAAGAAGCGGATGATTTCACATATCGGCTGCATATATATATTAAAGAGCAGCATGGATAAGGAGGAGACTTAGGGTACTCCTTGTTTTTGCTGAAATGGTTCAGATGTGTTGGAGCCAATCCTAACTTGTTGCCATCGGTCTTCTAAGTAGGATTTACACTATTCCCATGCAAGGCCTTGGATTCCCTTCTCGTGGAGTCATGTTAGGAGTTGGTCGTGGTCGACTGAATCAAATGCTGCTGCGATGTCAAGGAAGATTAGTGCAAAGCCCCTTTTGATGTAGTCTATCGCACTGATTAGGGTGTTGGATAGGGAGGTAAGTAGTGTCTCAACTCCATGAGCTGTCGATATGCTGCTGAATCTGTCTCTGAGTCACCTTCTCAAGTATTTTAGCTTGTAGTGGGATGCTTGAGATTGGCCGGTAGGAATCCTCCTTCTGCGGGTCCAGCTGGTTATTCTTTAGCAGTTGTCGTATGGATGTCTGTTTAAGAGCAGATGGGAATATTCCTGTTGAGAAGGAAAGTTTTGTGATCTCGGCTATGATTGGGCTGAGTTCCGATTGCATTGATCTGATCCAGTATGCTGGGTATGAGTAATTTCGTGCAGTGGTGGTGTTGATGGTGTGTGTCATCGTGTTGTGGCATTGTGAGTAAGTGTCATAGAGGGTTGCCTGGTGGTGTGCAGGTTTGTGTGATGGGGTGTTCATGTGGCATGTGTGTGTGTGGAATGGTATATTTGTGGAAATGCAGGTTTCTCTATCCCTTGTACTCTTCTCTGTCCTCCTGCACTCACTCCTCTACCTCCTACCCTATTGCATTGACAGGCCAGAACATGGTGGCAAGGGGGATCTGAGGGGGGACTCTCCTCTCTCTTCACTGGCGAAAGGTGAGAATATCTACCGGTGCTTCAGGGGCTGCTGTCCTCTCATGGACCAGTGAGACCTGGTGCACCCACTGACTTTTGATCTTTTAGGCTCTGGGGAAGTCTTGTGCATTTGTTTGATGGCTCATGCATCAGCAAAAAGATGCATAAGAATAGTCAAGATTTACTCACGTGCTGGAACCCCTATAATAGGCACTATTGCTTATGCAAATACACCTAAAAATAAAAGATGAAATTTCACAAGAATGGTGGTTGAACAGCCTTTGCCCAGCTTTATCCCTCAATACTTCCTTTCCTTCCTGACATAGTCTCTTGCCTCTAATCCTTTCAGATCGATTTTCTCTTCATTAATTCAAATGCACCCGTCTTCTGCCTCTCATTGCTTTTGTGCTAGACCAGAACTCCAGGGGCACCCATTGCCTCACTGGGACCTACAGCAGCAGCAATGGCCTGAAACAGCCCCATGATGTTTACCTTAAAACTTCAGTGCTGTGGGGCTGTCTGCTTTTGCCCCCACCGATGCCAAATTCCTTTTGAATTCTTCTGCCCTGATGCCAACAGGAAGTCGGCATCAGGCGTTGGTGGGGGTTGAAGCATACACTGAGCAGTGCATTTCCACGTATTGTCTACAATGGTGCCTAGTTCCTTTCCATGGGTGGTGATTTCTAATGTGAAACCTTGCATCATGTAACTGTTGTTCTTCTCTAGGTGCGTAATTTTGTCCACATTACATTTCATTTGCCATTCTGGTGAAACCTAGCCACTAGACGGTTAGCTAAAATACCTAAAGATAGGACAGGTAAAAGACTGTGCTAATTTTAGGTGTTTTAACTATCCGGTTAAGGGTTCAATATTGTCACTGTTCGTCTAACTAAAATGCTGTCCGAACAAACCAGATATTCAGAGGCAATCACCAAATATGGCCCAGCTCAGAATATCGAGGTTTAAATTAAACAGTGCTGGTCACAGCTGATGAATATCTGCTACACACATTTATGGGTGATAAAAATATAGTTCTTTTAAGAAAGGACTGAAGATAGTCATTTTTCACAAGTTTTGCCATGTCCTTGTGACTGATTTTTCTTCCCTCTCCCTGGAATATTTTAGAGATGGCTCCCCTTTTTTAATCTTTGTTTTACTTTTCTTTTGGTTCTTTTTTCAGATTTACAGTATTGCTCTTCTTTTAAACCTTTTTTCTTTGGTTTAGCTAAGGGGTAACATGCTAATTTCCAGAACGTCCCTTTTTATATAGCCAAAGGTACAGACTGATTTGTCTATAATCAAATTGTTTCTGCAAGGAATCTTTCTTTACTTTTCAGTCCAAGCTGCTAACTTCTTCATTTTTATGTTTGTATTTAGGCTGCTGCTTTCCATGTCTTCCCTATTTTTAATAGAAGGGTTTAAGTGCAATGATGTAGAACAAGAAATAGCAGCTCCGGCCTGATGAAACCACACTCCTGGGCCAGATGGTATACATCCAAGGGTATTGAAAGAACTGAAATATGAGATTGCAGACCTGCTATTAGTAATCTGTGAACTATCATTAAAATCATCTCTAATACCTGAAGATTGGAGGATCGCCAATGTAACACCAATTTTTAAAAAGGGTTCCAGGGGTGATCCGGGAAACTACAGACCGGTGAGCCTGATGTCAATACCGGGAAAAATGATAGAAACCATCATAAAGAATAAAATTACTCAGCATGTAGATAGTCATGAACTAATGAGAGACAGCCAACATGGCTTTAGACAAGGAAGATCTTGTCTTACTAATCTGTTATGTTTTTTTGAAGGAGTGAATAATCAGGTGGACAAAGGTGAGTCAGTTGATATTGTGTATCTGGACTTTCAGAAAGCCTTTGACAAGGTCCCTCATGAGAGACTTTTGGCAAAACTAAAGAGTCATGGGATAGGAGGCAGTGTACTATTGTGGATCAGGAACTGGTTAAAAGATAGAAAGCAGAGGGTAGGGCTAAATGGCCAATTTTCCCAATGGAGAAAGGTGAATAGTGGTGTACCCCAGGGATCTGTGCTGGGTCCGCTGCTTTTTGACATATTCATAAATGACCTGGAAAGTGGAATAACGAATGAGGTTACCAAATTTGCAGATGACACAAAACTATTTAAAGTTGTTAAAACCCAAGAGGATTGTGGAAAATTGCAAGAGGATCTTGATAAATTGGAAGACTGGGCATCAAAATGGCAGATGAAATTTAATGTGGACAAGTGCAAGGTTATGCACCTAGGGAAGAACAACCCAAACTATGGTTACACGATTCAAGGTTCCAAATTAGGAACCACCACCCAGGAAAAAGATTTAGGCGTCATTGTGGATACCATGTTAAAACCCTCGGCCCAGTGTGCAGCGGCAGCCAAGAGAGCAAATAGAATGCTAGGTATGATAAGGAAAGGAATGGAAAATAAAACAAAGGATATTATAATTCCTCTATATCGTTCCATGGTGAGACCGCACCTTGAATATTGTGTGCAATTCTGGTCACCGTATCTTAAAAAGGATATAGAGTTATTAGAAAAGGTTCAGAGAAGAGCCACCAAAATGGTAAAGGGGATGGAAGGATACTCCTATGAAGAAAGGCTAAAAAGGTTAGGGCTCTTTAACCTGGAAAAGAGACGGCTGAGGGGAGATATGATAGAAGTCTATAAATTAATGAGCGGAGTGGAACGGGTAAACGTAGATTGATTGTTTACCTTATCAGAATATAGAAAGACTAGGGGACATGCAATGAAGCTACAGGGTAAACTATTTAAGACTAATAAAAGAAAATATTTTTTCACTCAACGTGTAATCAAACTCTGGAATTTGTTACCGGAGGATGTAGTAAAGGCTGTTAGTGTAGCTGGGTTTAAAAAAGGTTTGGAGAAGTTCCTGGAGGAAAGGTCCATAAGCCATTATTAAGAAGTGACCTAGGATATCAATGCTTGAACCAATACAAGCACCTGTGTCCCTTGGGGAAACTGCTAGTTACATATGACCTAGATTGGCCACTGTTGGAAACAGAATACTGGGCTTGATGGACCTTGGTATGACCCAATATGGCATATCTTATGATCTTATGATCGTATGATCTTATGATCTCCTCTTGTGTGGAAGTTAAGTGCCCTGCCTTTCAAATGCTGCAGGGTTAAGGTGTTTTTGCAAACCAAATCTGCTTCCATACCTACTCTGATTTTTATTTCCATTTTAATTTTTTTGCACTTCAGTTTAAGATGCATCAGCCTAATAGGGATGTTAAAATATATGTTGGTACTTTTTCGTCCTTTGTTTCTTTACCTGCCCTGAGACACAGGATTTAAGTATTTGGAAGGACAGAGTCAACTATAATGTAACAGACAGTTATTTATTTATTTATTAGTATTATTACATTTAGAGCCTGATTTAAATTCAATTATACAGTGAAATATTTATAACACATAAAAAATGAGTGAAAGATCACATAATAGTTAAAGGTTTGTATTACTATTGCCTATCATTTTTATGACTTTTATGAACGATGATTCAATCCCATTCTTTTTCCATCCCCTCTTTTTGTTTATGCTTTTTTCCTTTCTACCTATCCCTGTCACCAGAATACTTAAAATACTCTTAGGAATTTCTCTTTCTCACAGCCTGTTATTTGCTTGTGTGCATACAGTGATTTATGATTGCATTTTAAATACATCCCTGACGCTCACTTAAACATCACCAATGAGACAACCAACATCTGGATTTGCTTGGTAAATAAATGATCTACGTTTACCCTTTCCACTCTATTTATTAATTAATAGACCTCTATCATACTGTATCTCCAATCAGCTGTCTCTTTTCCAGTTTGAAGAGCCTGAACCTTTTAAGCCTTTCAGGATAGGGATATCCTTCCGAACCCTTTACTATTTTGGTGGCTCTTCTCGGTACCTTTTCTAATTCTGCTATTTGTTTTTTTAAGATATGGTGACCAGAACTGCACACAGTATTCAAGTATTGTCACACCATGGAACGATACCCAGGCTTTATAATATTCTTGATTTTATTCCCCATTCCTGTGCTTATAATTCCTAGCAATCTATTTGCTTTCTTGGTCGCAGCTGCACACTCAGCAGAGTTTCAATGTATTAGCCATGATGGCTTTGTGTAACTATATTTTGAGTGGTTCTTCCCTAAGTGCAATTTTTCACAATCCTCTTGTGTTTTAATAACTTTGAAAAATGTTGTGTTTGGAAATTTGATCACCTCACTTGTTGTTCCCATTTCCAGGTCATTTATGAATATGTTAAAAAGCAGCAGGTCCAGAACAAATCCCTGGGGTACTCTCTATTCACCTTTCATCATTGAGAACATTTTCTTTTCAGCCCTACTCTCTGCTTTCTATCCTTTAACTATTTCCAGATCCACATTATTACACTGCCACCTATCCCATGACTTTTTAATTTGGCCAAGAGTCTCTCATGAGGCACCCTATCAAAGACTTTCTGAAAATCTAGCTACACTGTATCAACTAGTTTACGGCCTCTCTGACTTCACCTTTAAACCATGTGGGCGTTTTTTGGCCTTCCTTCTACTTTTTTTAAAAGCATGGAATACATCTGGTCTGGGCTTCCAAGATAGTATTTTTAAAGAACGCCTATGCTTAACTTTGCAGCTGCTCTTCTTAATTGTTTCTTAGCTATTTTTCCTTATTTTATCATAGTCTCCCTTTTGAAAGTTAGAAGTAGCTCTGTGGGTGATTGGAGAGATTATGCTGGGGAGACTGTTTTCACAGCAGTGATGGCTGCTGGTGAAGTCTTACCTGGCGCTTTGTTTGATTGGCTCTGCAGAATGACGGCATTGAGGATTCCATCCACTTAGAAGTAACATCATCTGTGGCTGCAATGGGACTCCTATCTAAACACTATTGCTGTTTCACAGCCATAGGAGCATGACCAAAGGGCCACGAGACCAAAGAGCCATGTCCCTTTGGAGCCCATCAGTGCTGCTTGTGGCCTTGGAGACTGCACTGGGTGTTCCTCAGTATACCCAAGGAAGGTAAGAAGATGTCTAGTGCTGTTTCCTCCAATATTGCACTAGGTCCAGTGGACAAGTACATGGTCACGTGCCCACTGCTGGGTCCTCTGGAACTAGAGCTGTAGCCTTGTCTTCCTCTTTCCCTTTGGGGGCTTCATGAGCCCTATAGTAAGAACTTCTACACCCTGCCCTGGGAGCAGACAAATATCTGAGGCTTGGAATTATGTATCCCCTTCAGTGTTATTAATGGAAGGTGGAGTCATTCCAAGTACCTCAGTCTCAGCTGTGGGGATCCAAGATGTTTGTCCTATGCTTAAAGTGATACCAGTGGTGGATTGTGCATTAGTATCAGAGGATTTCACTAATCTGATACTGATATTTCTTTGAAAGATATCTGGTATTTTGTTTATCAGACTAATAATTTGCTTAGTGAAAATTTCAGGAACAAGAGAAGAGGATTCAGGAATTGGAAAATTGGGCCAGGAAGACTGATTCTCAGGTCCAAACATTTCATGCGGCAAATATTAACTCTATTAAAGATAGTTTATTCATACATACTCAGTTGGAACTTTTGGAGAATAATATTCCCAGGAAGAACTTGATATTTATTAATTTTTCTAGGACTCATTTACTTGCACTTAGGATTTCGTTAATAAGTATTTTTCGGAATGTTTAAAGATTACTGAGGTTGATTCTATTGTGATTTCACATTGTTATGTGACTCCTCAGTCCTCTCTTTCTCCTTTAGGAGCAGAGGTTTCTACTGAAAGGGTTAATGTCTCAGCTTCTTTGGATTTAACTGAGTTTCTCGAGGATTCTCAGGATGCTATCTCCTCCAGAGGAACTTTGCTTCTTATTTTGCAGTCGGACTTGGATAAGTCTACAATATTTAAGGCATTTTTGGCATATAAGGAATCATAATTTTGTGGTCAGAAGGTTTCACTCTCCCCAATATGGCCAGAGCTATTCAGTTACGCAGGAAATATTTTCTGCAATTGAGAGCTTGAATATTGCAATTGGGTGCAACTTTTTTTTTTTTTCATTTTCCTTGCAAATGCCTTATATCCTACCAGGGTGCTAAATATTTTTTTCAGATCCCTCACAGCTGGAGAGTTTCTTGTTGAGTAAATGTACTGTGTAGTTACCCTCCCTTTTTGGGTTAAATACCTTTATTTTCACCTCTGGGAGAGTTATTTCAGAAGAACAACATAACTGTTGAGTCTCTTTCAGTAATGTAGTCCTTCCCGGTCTCCTTAAAGTGGGCTATGTAAGCTTTTATTTCTTCTTATTTAGTTTTTTTTTTTTAGTGTACCTATTTCTATGGTTTCTTGGCTGTGTATTCTACAGTTTTATTTGGAAATTTCTATCAAAACAAACAAACAAAAAACCTAGTACTGTGGATTTCCTTGCCATCCTCCCTCCATTTATTAACTCAAATGCGTCATGCTATGATCACAATTGACAAGTGGCCCCAACACCCTTATCACACACACCAGATCCTGTATTTCACTAAGAAGTAGGTCTAAAATAGCTTCCCCCTCATGTCGGTTCATGAACCAGCTGCTGTAAAAAGCAGTCATTTATTTCATCTAGAAACGTTATCTCCCTAGCATGTTCTGCTGTGACATTGACCCAGTCAATACCAGGGTAATTGAAATCACAGATGATTACTGTGTTGTAACTTTAGTTAGCTTCCCTGATTTCTTTTAGCATTTCATCATCCATCTGTTCATTCTGGCCAAGTGGTCGGTAGTACACCCCCACTGCCATTGCCTTCCCCTTTTTACTTTGAATTTCTATCCATAGAGATTCTACAGTGTATTGCGTTTCCTGCAAAACTTTATATTTATGTTTTTTTATATATGGCAGCCTAGAGTGGATAAAGACATGAGGGGGAGATGGGAGGGAAGAAAGCAGGGAAACAATGAATGTAGCATTAGGGGAACCAATGGTTCCAAATCTTATGACCTCCCATCTGTGCAGTGTTGTGGAAATTTCCTCAGCAGAGGGAGAAATGTTCATGATACTGTAGAGCTGGAGAGCACTCAGCTGCATGCCCTGATGGACTCAGGAAGTGTCAGGACTTTTATCAGGCAGGACATGAGGACAAGACATCAAATCAACTATGAAAAGCTTGTGACTTTGGGTTGGATTCATGGAGACGAATACAAATATCTGACGGCACTAGTTGACTTGAAGACCCCTGTGGGATCGGAGACCCTCAGGGTGGTTTTCTTACCTTGGCTAAAGTACCCCATAATTATAGGCTGAGATTTCCCAAATTTCAAGGCCCTCTGGAACCAGAGGACAAACAACCCAGAGGGAGAGATGACAGATGATTTTCCAGAAATCTTGCATTTGAAGGACCTGGACTTGTTTGTGACAAGCCCCAAGACTCCCAAGTCCCACAAACAGCATCAGTTGGAGAAGGCCTGTTATAAACTGAGCCTGGGGGCAGTTGTAGAAGATGGTTTGGAGGCCGGAGAGTTCTCACAGATAATTCTCCCACAGATAATTCTCAAAATAACCCACCTCCCCGATGGGAATGCCTGGGTCTGGGGACAATTCATCTGAGTGGATGGGAGTATGGAATCCTAAATCAATTTAAAAGAGCCCAAAGGGATGAGAAACCCCATCCCAGCCGTAATATCAAATACTTGTACTTCAGATGCAGGAGCGCTTAAAGAAAGCTGGAGAAACAGTGAGACAGAACCTTGGGAAGACGCAGGGACCCCGGGCCCGTGCTTATAATCAAAAGACAGTACAGTGGACTTTTCAACATGGGGACTGGGTACTAGTTTTATTCTCCATGTCGGAGGGTACACTCTACTGTAAATGGCCTATGAGGTGATAGAACAAGTGGAACCTACTGACTATAAGACTGCGACTTTCTTCCTCTTGTCCGGCTGCGAAATCTACCATGTGAACCATCTGAAGAAATGGACTCCTGTCCTGGCTGCAATAGTCTGAGGAGAACAGTTGGACCTAAAGTGCAGCTACCTTCAGAATCAGACCAGGTTCCATTTAGGGAACCTTTCTCAAATACCCAGAAGAGGGATTTGACTCATCGGATGTGACAGAATAGAGAAGCGTTCTCCTGTGTTCCAGCATTGTTTTAGGCCCAAAGATACCAAACGCTGAACTGTAGCTTCCGGCGTGTGTGGCTATCCCCAGATATTCAATGCCAGGGCAAAATATGACCCCAACATTGAATATCCGGGGTTAAGGGTCGTTGGACTGGACTATGTGCCATAGGGGCGCATAGCCTGCCCAACTCAATAACGGGCCTGTGGCATTTAATAAAGGCCTAATTTAAATATCATAACTTTTTTTGGAGGGGGGGGCAGTGTTGAAAAAGATATGAGTAAAACATATTAAGCTACATAAAAATGAATTTTGAAAACTGACCAGCCTTTGCATGTTTCACAACATGCCTACTTTCATCCATTTTAAGAATGGATGAGATTAGGTTGGAGGAGGGAAAGTATAACCAGTGATTGCATTTTTAATTATGATGCATTAAGGAACATTATAGACAGCAGGGGGAAATTGAAATCCAGTTTGATGTTATGACCGAGACAATTCCTGCAGTGTTTTAGAAAAAGGTCTGCAAACGTGGAGGCTTTTGTTTGTAAAATGTGATGAGGAGATGCAGGAGTTCCCGTGTATGTGTCAAGATGAGGAGCTGGAGGAGCCATTTTGCAAATGTGCATGTGGGAATAATGGCGCAAACTCGGCAGCTTCCACGTGTAGATGAAACCTCTTACACATGGACGATGGTATTTCACAAACTCAGCAGCTTCCACATGTAGATGACAGTTCTTACACATGGACGATGGTATTTCACAAACTCGGCAGCTTCAACGTGTAGATGACAGCTCTTACACATGGACGATGATATTTCACAAACTCAGCAGCTTCCACGTGTAGATGACAGCTCTTACACATGGACGATGGTATTTCACAAACTCGGCAGCTTCCATGTGTAGATAGAAGCTCTTACACATGGACAATGGTATTTCACAATTTTGAAAATCTACGCTTATAAATCTTGCTAGCTTAATCTAATTTTAATTTGGAGAGGGATATTTACAACAGGGGATTAAAGAGGATAACCCCTTGTAAAGGGCTGGCTGAAATGGCCACTTTTTAAGAAAGAGAAAGATACCAAGGAGCAGGTATAAATCCTAAAGTGAACAATTTGGCCATTCACATGTTATTCCCTATATGAAATAGGGAGTATAGGTGTAGATTTTTGACAGGCCAGGCCACTTCCCAATAATGCCTCCCACACCCCTCTTGCAAATTCTATATAGTGAGGACATCCACATGTAAATGACCATTTATACATGGATCCCATATCCATGTCTGAATGTTTGATTCTGCACATTGAAATCATGAATAAGGTTTCTAAAATAACCCCCATTATGCAATTTCTGATGAATATGCATGTGAGAGATTTCCATACAATGGAGGCAGTGTACATACAAACCTCTTTCATGCATATTCATTGTGGTGATCTTGAAAACCTGACTGGCTAAGTGTATTCCAAGAACTGGGTTCATAACCCTTGCACTACAGCTACCCCCCCCCCCTCATCCTTTCTCTATTTCGGTGGGTAACACTATTATCCTCCCTGTTTCCTCAGCTTGCACCCTTAGGGTCTTCTTTGACTTTTCTCTCTCTTTCTCTGCACACATCCGATAGGTAACTAAAACCTGTAGTGGGGATATTCAAAGCTATTAACGCAGTTAGCAAAGCTGCTAAGCACATCAGTCGTGCAGAGCGGGATATTCAGCGGCGCTAACACGACTAGCCAATTAGCATCGGAGCATTCCGGGGGCAGCACCTGGCAGTGATCGGGCAGTGGAGATATTGAGCCACTGTCTGGTTATTGCCAAGTGGCAAACGTTAGGCACATGAAAGGCTGGGCTAACTTTTACCATAGAAGCTAACTGGGAAGAGGCTGAATTTTGCTGCTGCCCGGTTAGCCTCTTTCCTATCCAGCCAATCCGGATATTCAGTACCGGTGGCAGGATATGACCCTAGCATTGAATATAAGGATTTGAGTGTCAGCAACGATGGTTAGTCACTGAAACATTAGCCGTTGCCGCTGAATATCTCCTCGGAGTTTCTTTCTCTATAATATCAGCAAAATTTACCTCTTCCTTTCTGAACATACTACAAAGAACCTTATTCACTCTCTAGTCACCTCCCTTTTAAATTATTGCAC
This sequence comes from Ichthyophis bannanicus, assembly GCA_033557465.1. NCBI lineage: Eukaryota > Metazoa > Chordata > Amphibia > Gymnophiona > Ichthyophiidae > Ichthyophis > Ichthyophis bannanicus. The sequence continues at coordinate 21,405,716 of CM066051.1, read as the reverse complement.
CTTGCTCCTCGCTGGTCTCCCTCTCGATCATCTCTAATCCATTCGCAGCTCAGTCACAAAGCTAAACCTCCATTAGAGTCACTCTGCTCACGTAACCCCTCTCCTCAACTCACTCCATTGACTCCTATCCAGTTCCACATCCAGTTCAAACTTCTCCTTCTGACCACTCTGCAGCTCCTCAATACCTTTCCTCTATTATCTGTCCCTACACCCCTCCTCAGGAACTCAGCTCTTCAAGCAGACCCCTTCTATCTGTGCCCTTCACTTCCACTGCCAACTGCAGACTGTATTCTTTCCACCTTGCTGCACCGTATGCCTGGAACAGGCGGTCAGAACCCTTTAATTAATTAATTTGCTTGTTTGTTTAGTTTAGTTTAGTGTTTAGATCTCTAAGTTCCAAGGTGAGTGGCATTCAGGTCCAGTGGGCATTTCCCCTATTAAAATCCAGGCTAAACACCAAGCACTTTGTGGCAGATCTTGGATCCTGACCATTTATGCTCTTTGGTCACCCATGTGGAGGAGGAGCCTAGTTGTTAAGAACACTGGTTTGAGAACCCAGAAACCAGGGTTCAGTTCCCACTAGCACTCCTTGTGCCCCTAGGCAAGTCACTCAACCCTCCATTGCCTCAGAAGAATCCAAGTTATCAATATCCCTGTTTAATGTACATTATCAAGTTTAGGTTTCAATGTAAAGCACCTTGATTGAAATGATAAAGCAGTACATAAATCCTGTTAAATAAAATAAATAAATGTGTCATGATCATCTCTAGCTCCCTCTCTGTTGTGTGCCTGCCTTGCTTAGGTTGTAAACTCTATATAGCAGGAACTGTAGCACTATACAAACTATAAGTAGTAGTTGTAATGTGCATAAACAACAAATATTACAAGCACCTGTTTAACTGCATAAAAACCTGATATTCAAAACGGAGTCTAAAGATGATTTTAGGTTCTTTATTTCACATGTTTTGCATAGCACCAATCTAAAAGGTCCAAAACCAGACTTTAATACAACTACCATATCGATGTCAGAACTCTAATTGACCTCAATATGTAATATCACTGATATTTTTCTGCACTTGGGTGATCATTCTCAACCATGAATAGTAGGGTTGGATGTCCAGGTTGGAGGTGCAGCCCGTGTTTAGCCCTCATCACGACTGCGATACCAGCACATCCCGCATGTATGCAGCATTTGTGTGGGGAGCGATGGATGGGAACAGGAGAGGGTGGTGCAGGGGCAGAGCGAGGCGGTGCGGGGGAGGGGCCGTCTGCTGGGGTGTACATAGGTGATTCAGCTCATGTCTTTCTACATCCCCTGGCACCTACCTAGATGCCCAGCTTATTGCACTGCAAGGGTGGAATAAGTGCCGGACTTGGTGACGATTTAATGCTATAGACCCCTCAGCCCCATTGCACCACAGTAGCTGGCACCGGCCGCCTGATCCAAACCTAGGGGGCCCCTATTGAGGGTCTGATGGCAGTGTGGCCGTGCCTCACATTCTCCCAGGGATTCATTGCCTCTGGCTGGATGTACCAGTGTTATGGCGACAGGACACCGCTGCACCGGCACACCAGGCAGATCCCAGAATGAATTGCAGCTTGGAATTGGATGCATGCCATCTATGTGCCCAATTCCACAATTCCATGGACCGTATAGCTCCTGTGGTTGCAGAATGAGGTATATCTTGTCCTGTCCAAGCTGTAGCCGGACGTGCACCCGATTGAATTGGCCTCCACGTCTCCAGTTCACCACCTATGTGTATCTTTAACTTTCCCCTAGATCCCACACATTTTGTTGTCCATCTATAATGAAATCGTAAGTTCTGATGAGCAGGGTCCATCTTTTACATGGATTTGTAGAACGATGTGTGCACCTTGTTGCGTTATTGAGATGATGATTAGTAATAGTAGTAGCAGTAGATTATTTGTTTGCCCCCAATGAAAATATTTTCATGACTCTCAGTCTGGACCAATATAATAAGAAAGTAGAACCACTCATATGACTTACTGTCAAACTGGTTTAATAACTAATACTACTACTGATCATTTCTATGGTAACATCTAATTTTATTAAGTGCAAAAAATGTTCTATTTTTTTTCTGCAGATGATCATGTAAATTGGAGACCAACTTGCTTGATTAGATGGATAGCACCTATATAGCTTAGCCTGTCCTCTTTTTTTTAAAATTTGTACAGCATTAATGGTCTCCAAACACATTAGGTATCCAAGCAATGGCAAAGGAGCCTTTCTCCTAAGGGGTACCCTCTACATACAGTAGAATGTAAAATCTTCCCTTTTAAATCTAACCCATTGGGTACTGGCAGCGTGTACACATCACTATAAATACCTTAAAATATGCATCTATTGTGTATGAATTTGAATGTAATGGCAGAAGAGCCAAACAAATCCTTTGTTAGTCTAGGATTCTTTCTTTAATAAAAAGAGTAATTTCCCTTCCTCTAAGTCTTTACATCTCTTTTTAGGTACTTTCTGCTGTTCTTCTCAGGTCTCAGGAGAAGCATGTAGCATTTGGGGATAAAAATACAGCCCAGCAGTCCTGCGCTGGAGGCCTGGATAGCAAAGATCTCCACTGCCACCATGTACTTGCCCCTGGTGCTCAGGTATGTTGGGATGAAGGAGATCCAGACACTGCAGAACACCAGCATGCTGAAGGTGATGTACTTGGCCTCATTGAAACTGTCAGGTAGATTTCTTGCAAGAAAAGCTATGATGAAGCTGATACCAGCCAAAAATCCCAGATAACCCAGAACAGAATAAAATGCAACTATTGACCCTTCATTACATTCAATTAATACTATTCCAATATCCGATTGATAGTTATGATATGGAAAGGGGGGATCCGTGCTCAACCATACGAGGCACAGAAGGGCTTGTAGAAGAGAACAGCAAAGGATGATAGAATTTGACACTTTGGAACCTATCCAGTTCCGGAGCTTACTTTTGGGCTTGGTGGCATTGAAAGCAATGACTACAGTGATGGTTTTTGCCAGTATGGAGGAGAGAGAGATGGAGAAAGTGATCCCAAAGGCAATCTGTCTTACCATGCAGCTTAACTTATCAGGATGGCCAATGAATATCAAGGAACAGAGGAAACAGAACATAAGGGAAACAAGGAGAATATAGCTGAGGTTCCGGTTGTTGGCTTTCACTATGGGAGTATGCCGGTATTTAATGAAGATTCCCAAAATGACAACTGTGATAAAATAGAAGAACATGCTGATGAACGTCAAAGCGATTCCCAGAGGCTCCTCATAGGACAGGAAGGATTTCATTTTTGGGATACAGGCATCTCTCTCCTGATTGGACCATTCGTCTTCTGGGCACTTCATACACTTATCCATATCTGAGAACAAAGAATATTGTCTTAGTTTCTCACATATTTGTGCAATACTACTTTAATGATAAAAATACGGATGTTTTGATATATATCGGCTAGTCACTCGGAGACAAGCGCGATTGATATAAAGATACCTTGCTGATGACGGTTCTTAGCACATCTGACAGTGCCTCCCTAAACTTTAAACCTCAGATATGTTCCCAGCTTGCCAATTCCTTAATTTGGCCCTGGCTATGGCTAGGGTAACAGAATCTATCCAAAAATATAGATAGCAACCAATAAGAAAGCAATGAATTCAGTAAGAAGCTTTCATTGTGGAAATAACAGTAAAGAAAAGGAAATATATATGCAAATAATCTAAAATATGTCAGAGCAAAGGAATTTTTAGCAGTCCTCTTGTCTCTCTGTGGATAACATAGTAACATATGAGGGTTGTCCAGAAAGTAATGCCCCACATTATTTTTCACGGAGAGTTTTCATTCAAAATGTATAAAAATCACTCACAGTATAAATTAATGTGTCCTTAATGCAGATTATTTTTCTACATAATCTCCATCAACATCTATGGCCTTACGCCAGCGAGAAACGAGGGCATTAATTCCTCCTCTGTACCAGCTCGTGTCCTGTTCATGCAGCCATTTTTTTACAGCACGAATCACGCTCACATCATCTTCAAACCATGTTCCATGCAGGCCATCCTTTAGTGGTCCAAACAGATGAAAATCTGATGGTGCCAGATCAGGACTGTAGGGTGGGTTCGGAGGCTTGTGTGAGGGCGAGCATTATCGTGTTGAAACAACATGTCTCCTGGATTATTGTTAGGCCGCACTTGCAAGTAACGCCGTTTCAGTTTTTGAAGGATTTTGATGTACCTATCTGAATTGATTGTTTCACCTCTCTCAAGCACATCCACCAGAATTACGTCATCAATGTCCCAAAAGACGGTGATCATCACTTTTACAGCAGAAGGAGTGGTCTTGAACTTCTTTTTTCTTGGTGAGTGAGCATGATGCCATTCCATGGACTGCTTTTTAGTCTCTGGTTCATAGTGGTGACGATCCGGGACAAAAACGCTCCAACAAATCAGAGCAGATGTCTTTCCTTTGGCGTTTGTGTTCAGTTGTGAGACTTCGCAGAACCCATCTTGCACACACCTTTGAATACTCCAAAGAGTCAATAATTGCCATTGCACTACCTCTACTGACAGACAGCTGAATGGACAATTTCCAACTCGTGATGCACCGATCCACACGAATAATGTCATCAGCGCGCTGCAACTTTACTCTCTTCACCAATCGTCCAATGGTGCTCCTATCTACCGCAGAACTTCCATACACAGCACACAACCATTTGTGAATGTTTCTCACACTTTCTTTCTCCTCCACCAAGAATTCAATTACAGCTCGTTGTTTGTACTCACAGACACCATTTGAAGGGTCACTACCGCCTCGCTATTTGTTGGACGAATGTAAAATTACACACATGTGTCCTTTGAAGTTCCAAGTTACTACCCTTTCAATTTCACCCCTCTATCTTCATTCTGGACTGAGAAAAAACATGTGGGGCATTACTTAGAGCAGGTGCACCTGCCGCTCCATACAGGTTACACCTCCCCATGCCGTTGTTTAGTGGTGTACCCACTGGTCCATATAGGTCACCACTATTTGTTGAGATATAAGAGAAAGTTATGTTTATTTTTATTTTATCCTGTTGCTATAAAGGGATCCTGCATTTGTGATGTGTGTGTGTGTGTGTGTGTATCTGTTGCATGTTCTGTGTGTGCTGTGCAGACAGGTGGCGTGGCTTTTCCTAAGACATATTTTGTGGGTTATGGTAGTTGACGGAAGATAGTTTTGTGGATGGGGTAGTTTTTAAGATGCGGATGAGTTTCAGTGGGGAGTTTTTAGAAGTGGGCCATTAGCAAAGGGAGTTTGTTTTAGAGGTGGGAAGTTATGTGGGGATATTTTGCTGGGTGGGACATAATCAGTGTTGTGGGATAGCTGTTTATGGGAATGGGACAAATTAGTATTGGGAGTGGAGAGAGTTTGTAATCCAGTTCCAGGGGGCAGTTCTTGGAGTGGGGCATTTTGCATTGAGGTGGGATATGTCTGGGGCTGTCATAGTTACAGGATGGTGGAAAGTCAGGGGATACTAAAATTTTAGGATAAAGTGGTATAGAAATGCTGTTAATGAAAAAATAAATAAAATATAACACTATAACAGTGGCAGCCCATATAAAAATATTTTTGAACTCTTTAATATCTGTTAATTCATATTGTAAACATATTGCCAAGGTCCATTGTACTTTAATTTGTTTTTTAAAGAATTATTGAAATCTTCAAAACTCAATTCATACATATCATGACCCCAATTTGTGGGTCAGGGCTTTCTTCTACTTGAAAATGAAATAAGAAACAAAAGTGATTTGTATTCATTTTTCTTTCTCTCCATTTTGATAATGAAACAATATAGGAAAATGTGTTGAGATTTCGTATTTCATTTCAAACAAAAGCACATCTCCATTGCTGGGTGACTCTGAACCGTGATGAAGTGACCCCTCTGTTGGAATTGAGCAGAAGAACAGCTCCAGTTGCCCCCCTCTGGTTCTGACTCAGCACTGTCATGAGCATCAGCTGTATGTGTGTTTGATAGCCATGACAAGTACTGAAGCTGGAGGTCCAGCTGGGGGAGCAAATGGTTGTTTGACTGCAACTGATATTTTTATTGAAATCATTTGAGCACCAGCTAAAAAATTGGAAATGCCCAATTATTATATTTTTGTGCTGTGAATTTTGTATTGTGCAATCTTAATAAACACAAGACAAAACAATCTCAAATATTGAAGAAAAATAATCAGCAATCACAGACGCACAATACTGAGTACCATTAATGGAGAGACAGAAACTGTACCATATAAGAAAACATCATCAAACTGGAGAAAACACTCCCAGAGATGTAGTCTGCTAGCCCCCAGCTAAAACCCTAAGGAAGGCTTGACAGCATCCAGAAAAGATACCCGCTATAACTGCTGCCCCCTCCCCCCACCCACCACCTTCAGCTTCCCAAGAAACTGCCCATCAACTCTCACAATGTAACACCCGAGTCCACAAAGTATCACCTCAAAATGGATGGCCGTGCTCTCTTGCGTTGAGTTTGTCCAAATGGTAGATATCCCACACTTTAACCATCCATTCATTGAAAGAGAGGGCCCAAGATCTCTTCCAAAATCGCGCTATAACCGACCAAGCTGGGAGGAGCAAACAATTAGAAATACACCTTGACTGATCCTTTAGAAGATCAGAGGGCAGGAAACCCAACACACAGAATTCAAGGTTAAAGGGAAAACGAACATCCAAAGAGTGAGTAATATGCTCATACACGAGGGTCCAAATTCCTGCAGATCAGGACAGGACCACCACATATGCTCAAAATCACCTCTTCGGCCACATAATCTCCAGCAAAGCGGATCCTCAGCACGATTCCATCAGAAGAGATCCATCAGAAGAACAGACATGTGAAACAAAAGCCATAATTGTGTATTCACTAGGGAAGAGAGATGGAACAAGATTGAGAGTAGCAATAGACCTCATGCCAGAAATCCTCAGACTTGTCAGGCAAGACCTACTTCCATCTCCTAGGAACAATGAACCCCTGGTGAGCAGGGACTGTTGGAAGCAAGTGCTCTATAAAGTCAAGCCAAGAAAGATTGAAGATGCATCAAGTCGAAAAGAACACGTTCCCAAGAGCAAGGAGGGTGCAATACATCCACCCGTTTGGAAAAAGTGCCAAAACAATGATGAAGCTGGAAGTACTGGAAGTCAGACAATGATGTCCCCCAAAGTTGTACCAGACGGGCTTTCAAAATCATGATGGACTTGTCAAAAAGAGCCAACACACACAGAGACTGACCACACCAAAGGTGCTGTTGCCCAAAATCCTGAACAAAAGCAAAAGAAGAGAGCAGAGAATAAGGTGAGAACTGAGGGGACAAGCAAATTTTATTACTGATAGCATTCCAAACTCACCAAAAGGGATTGAGAAAGGGATGTGATAGCACTAAGTATGCATTTATGTAGCTGTATTTATATCCCGCTGGTCAAAGCGGTCAATTGGAGGATACATTTAACATGAGGGGATATGAGACACATATGCTAATACTTATAGGGAACATGGGCAATGGAGGGTTAAGTAGCTTGCCCAAGACCACAAGGAGTGGCTATAGGACTAGAAATCCCAGTCCCTCCGGCCTGAGATTGCTGTCCCCAGGTGGGACTTGAACCCCTGGCCCTCTGGCCTGAAGTACCTTGTCCTAAGCACTAGACCACTCCTCCCTCCTGAACCACCTGAACTTGAAGGAAATGGATCACATCCAAGAGTATCAGAGCTATCCACTCCCTTTCCAGGGCAATCTACTCAGAGTCTAGGGAATGGACCCACACATGGAAGGCCCACAAACAGGAACACCTATAGTATAACTCAGAATCAGGGAGATCCAAGTCACTTGAAAGTTTTGGATGAATCAAGACCTCCCAGCTAATCCTCAGTCTGTGATCCCGCCAGAGAAAAGGGGTAATAAATAGCCCTTTAAAGTTTCAAAAAGAAAATGTGTGGAATGGTAATCAGAAGCTGAGTAAATAAGAAAAAAAGCTATGGCAGGAGTAACATTTTAAGAATATTGACCTGTCCCAACCAAGAGACAGAAGCGGAGCACCAAGAATCCATATCCTAGTGCACACTCTTGAGGAGGGCCCCATAATTAAGTGAGTACAGGTACGCAAGGTCCTGAGGAATCAGAACCCCTAAATATCGAAAGCGCTGTACATCTGAAAATCCACAGGGATTGAAGCAGCAGGCAAAGAAATCCCCGAAACGCAAGAAAGCAGCACTAACTTCTATTTATTGACTGTAAAGCCAGAAAGATGGGAAAAACAATCCAGAATGTCTACAGCTATTGGAAGAGAGGTGGCTGGCTCTCAAAGGTAGATAAAAGTGCTGCCAGCATATAATGAGATGGCTTGCCAGCCAGCACCCAAGGGTATACCAATTTCCACTGCACGCTGGCAAACATGGGCTGTCAGGAGTTCAATAGCTAGAGCAAAGAGAAGAGGAAATAGGGGGCAATCCTGTCTAGTGCCCCTCCTGAGACAGAAAGGAGCAGGAAGAACGCCATTTACCAAAACAGAGGCTTGGGATCAAGCATACAGGGCAGCTATGCAGTCCAGAAGGAGGATCCAAAGCCAAAAGACTTTAGAATTTCAAATAAATAAGGCCATTCCACCTTGTCAAAAGCATCTAACAACATTATAGCATATTGCTCAGACTTAGATCAAAGACCATGGACAACATTGATAAGCCGCAGAACATTTTCAAAACCATAGCATTGTTTGATAAACCCGTCACTTCCGGGGCAGAGTGGCAGTACCATCCGCTGGGTAAGCTTGCCAGAATTAACCAGCAGAGAACCCCCAGCTGCTGCTTCGGTCTTCTGCGCTGGCTGGACTGGAAGAACTGGATCCTCTGGCTAAGAGAGACATTGGGCCCAAGGGTAGGTGAAGGGTCTCCTTCGACCCCCACCCTACCCAACAGGCCACCTGGAGTCTTCTTCACAACGGGCTTCACAAAAAAGTCCATGGGCCCGCTAATCTCAGACTTTTCTGCCTGCAATTTTGCCTTCCTTTTACGTGATATGTGTGGCATGGAAAACAGCAGAAAGGTAAAACAAATCTGTCCCATTCTCTCTCTCTCTCTCACAGCTATGCAGAAACAGATCAGAACAGCCACCGCAGTTTGAGAGAAATGGCCCCACACACCGCACACACTCAGTTCTTGTTGCACACACTTGATTCTGGTTCTGCTCATTCTAATTCAGCTGCACAGAGCTCTAATGATGTTCCTGTACGGTGCTAATCACACTATGAGAAATACCACTCATGGAGCAATCAGAATGCAGTGGATGGAATATGTCCAAAACAGCTGGTTTTCCAGCCAAGATGGGCACTGTTTGTGTGCCAAGCATGCATTCCACCTCAAAGAAAGAATGTTGTAACCAACACACCATCAATGGGGAGCAGAACTGGCAGGAGTCAGAGACTAAAGAGATCTTATGGTTTGGGACCCAATCACTGGCAATAGCACAAGCTCCAATAAAAGGGGGAGATAGCACCACAAAAGAAAGTCCTCTCCAGACAGGCATTTAAAGTCAGGGCCAGATGGAGTATGTTGGGTCTGAACCTCAACACTCATAACAGTAGTCAGCCAAAGCGGAGGAGAAAATCCTCTTCAGAGAGAGAGAGCTAATGAAGAGTTGCGTGGAGAACGAGTGGATTGAAAGTCAAACCGCAGAAGATGACAGGCAGTTACCAGCACTTGAAATCAGAGGCAGCTAAGCAGCCCAGGTAGGCTGAATTGCCAGAGCTCAACACCAGGGGAGAGCATCTGAGGTGATCAACCTGTGTGGGAGATCACAGATATCGTCGCTGAACTTACCATCATTAAACTAGATAATTCATGCCGAAGAAAGGGACTTATCCACAGAATGAATCAGAGGAAGGGAGAGCTCCTCTACTATGTGTCCATCTTCGTTGGGATCACTAGTGCCACTCCTCCCCTGCCTCCCCCCCCCCCCCCAGAAACGCCCAGTTATTCTACTGAAACTGGTTTTCCTCTCCTGCTTGAATATAGATTCCTGCCTGGGACATGCTTATAAAAATGAATTAGTTTACTGTGTGTTTAGCCCCAAAAGTGAATGCGAGGGTGGAACGTGATCAGCGCTATGAAACAGAGACATGCCCAGCCAGTCCCATGTAGTCAGCATGGGTTTTGCACCACTCCCTCTCTCATTCTGCCTGTGCTCTGAACACCACCCATTAAGATTGTGGTATATGCAGCATAAGAACATAAGATATGCCATACTGGGTCAGACCAAGGTCCATCAAGCCCAGTATTCTGTTTCCAACAGTGGCCAATCTAGGTCATACGTACCTAGCAGTTTCCCCAAAAGACACAGGTTCCACATTGCTTGTAATGGATCAAGCAGTGATATCCTTCAAAAGCTCATTAACAAACAAAATGCATTTCCTCCAGTACTGTATAAAATAAAAAGATATCCAAGATGCTACATATTCAGATTCCCAAAGTTGGACTATTTACATTCGTCACTAAACAAAAGCTAATTTATTTTCTGTTGTTAGAGGTTGAGCTGTCCATACCATATCTCCCACATTTTGCAGGAGTTAAAGGTAATAAGAATATAAGAACATAAGATATGCCATACTGGGTCAGACCAAGGTCATCAAGCTGTTGTCGCTAAACCTAAGACACAGGTATTCAGTGTTTAATTTGTGTTCCTATTTTTGACTCTGCTCCTTTTCCTTTTGAATAAAATTATTTAGAATGTGACAATGCGCATGTAGAATGTGAGATATCACCCACCGCTTTGGTTGGAGACCTCTCCGGCTGGACATGGAACACAGTCATAGCAGCAGATGGGCTTTCCTTCCCTGGTTAATTTCCTAAAGCCCGGCAGACAGCTCTGGCTGCATCTGGACTGTGGAGGCGTCTATGCAATGAGAAATAAATGTGGATAACTGGAAAGAGCAGTGTTTCCTTTATGTCTACTTATGGACCAATCCAGACCTTTTACCTTCAGAAGCTCATTAACAAACCCTTCAGCAGAATACAGTGCTGAGTTATGAATCCTATTTACAAACGAAATTCTGAAACAAGTTCCTATCTGAAATCTGAAATTTAAGTTGGGCTGGGAATGACTTGAGAACTGTATCTGGCAGCTAGAAAGAATTAAATACATTATAAATGCTAGCTTTAAAGTTAACAGTTTAAGAAGAAAATTGTGTCAGAAGGTGTTTGGGATATGGCAGCACCAGAGGGAAGGTGCTTCATCTATTTCACTTCTATATGTATGTAAATTTTCAGAAGATAGCGCCACATATGAGTACCATATACAGTACTGGTTGACTTCGATTTCTGGTATAGAAACTGTCCATTTGGCCTTGACAAAATCAATCTATTGTATGAAAAGATTGATTAATCCTAGGGTTGGCAACTTTTTCACCGAGAAAAACCCGACATCTGTGCCTCGCCATGCTCCACCCATTCTCCTCCCCCAGTCCCGCCCCTGCCCCGCCCCAGCCCCACCCACAAAAATTACCGAGGATTCATTCACACCCCCCCCCTCAGTGCTGGTTCACTCACTCGCCCCCCCTCCCTGCTGGTTCACTCACTCACCCCCTCCCCTGCTGGTTCACTCACACCACCCCTCCCCTCCCCTCCCTGCTGGTTCACTTACCCACCCCCATGTCACTCAATCACCCCCCCCCCTTGCTGGTTCACTCACACCATCACCCCCCCCCCCCTGCTGATTCACTCACACCCCCCCCTCCACTGCTGGTTCACTCACACCACCCCCCCTTCCACTGCTGGTTCACTCACCCACCCCCCCTGTCACTCACTCACCCCCTCCTGCTGGGTCACTCACACCAACTCCCCCCTCCCTCCCTCCCTCCTGCTGGTTTAATCATACCATCACCCCCCCCCCCTTTGCTGGTTCACTCACACCCCTGCCCTGCCCTGCCCAAGCCGCTGCTTCTGCTTTGTACAGAGCAGCGGCTGCACTACACTTACTTTAAAAAGTAAAGAAACTGTGTGAGAAGCCCTCCGGTCATCGCAGAGCCCGAGGAAGTGATGTCATGGGGGCGGGCTCCTCACAGGCTGTCTTTCCTTTCAAATTAACTTTAGCTGCAATAAAGTTCATTTGAAAGGAAAGACAGCCTGTGAGGAGCCCGCCCCCATGACATCACTTCCTTGGGCTCTGCCATGACCAGAGGGCTCCTCATACAGTTTCTTTACTTTTCAATGTAAGTGTAGTGCAGCCGCTGCTCTGTACAAAGCAGAAGCAGCGGCTGCACTATTATGGGGAATCGCGTTCGCATTCGCGCCACAGACTTCAGGAGGAAAGCCAGTTTTTTGCTCTGGCCGCTCCCGATCTTGCGGCCAAAGCAAAAAACCGGCTTTTCAACGGCCGGTTTGACATCTGTGCCGGCAGCCGGCCTGGCCATGGAAAAACCGGCCAGGCCGGCTGAAAACCGGCCGGTTGGCAACCCTAATTAATCCTGAGAATTCCTCAAGGGTTATAAAGTTGTAACGAGGTGATTAGCTCCTGGACATGTACACAACAAAATGTTTGTGCTTATTTGCTTTTAATCAGAATATACCTGTTCAATAAGTTCTCAGATCTAATCTGTTTGTGTATTCATCCTGTTTCTCCCCATTCAAGTCTGTGGGGGGAGGTATTTTACAATGGGACAATCAGTCTTGCTATATATTTTCAATCAAAGCTGCTTAAAACTCGATGGAAGAAATCTTACAGTGCTCGGAAAATATCAGGCAAACTAGGCAATTGCCTAGGGTGGAAATCTCTGAGGGCGCAAAGAGCAGGGTTAGAAAGAAGGACACTATGGGCCTGGAAGAGTCTGAATTCTTCACACAGCTGCAAAATCCCCTGTGGGTTCTGTCAATGCATACCTACAACTTGCTCCTGGGGACTCATAAACTTCCAAAAAGCCCTGGGCCTTCATCCAAATGCATGTAATTTGTGCTGCAATTTTCTAGGACACTGCTTTGGACCACAAAATATTGTCCAATATGCACACAAGAAAGGCTGCATGCTACCTACCACAGAAATACAACTTGTTATATTATTTATCAAGGGGTGATGCTTCCATTCTTACTACTGCCAGGCTATTAGAAAAATGAGGATCATATATGGCCCCCAGATTGCATGGAATTCTTATGCTGTTCACTGTTCAGGATAAAACGTCCTCACCAGACTTGACTCATAATAGGAGGAGTTGTGTCGCACATTGTTAGTCATCAGTGGAGCCTTCCAGCTGTACTTCCAAACAAGCTCCAATAGAAGATTCTTCTAGGCACTGTTCGTTTCATCCACAGACTGCTCTCTCAGCCCCAAAAGACCGCCATCTCTCCCACTCCTCTCTAATGCTGTGCAAACTCAATATGTGACCGCCGTGGCACTGGTTCCACTTGTAGCACACTGCAGTGAAGGCCTCAGTTCTCAGTCACAAAGATCTGTTGCCTGTGACATTCCTCATAGCTAAGTATCTCAAAACCAGCAGGTGAATCGACAGTAAGGGACTATGGTGTTAAAGGTGCTATTTGCTGGATCAGTTGAAGGTAGGTATAGAGCTGTGGCGAGGCAGCCATTACCATTGGGCTCACTGGCGCACCCCAATGATGGTTTTAAATGTTTTGTACTATTCTGGAATCAGAGAGGCATATGGGTCTTTTTATCATTACACTGGACCTGACTTTGTAATGCAGCTATGCAACATAGACATTATCGCACCGGACACTTGTAAATTCGATCCATTATAAAATGGCTCTTGGGGTTTGGATGTGATGGACACATCTGAATGGGCATTTTCAGAAATGCAAGTCAGGAATAGAGTTTTCTCTGCTATGACTTTGCCCTCATTAGTGCCCCTTTTACTCCTTTCCAATGTAATGGTCCAACTGACTCCCTCACAGGATTTTTGCTTCAAATGTACTTGAGAAAGTCATAATATTTAAACAAAATATTGGTCTATAAATTAATTATTTAGTTGTTGTGGTTGTTAAGTGCCATTGAGTCAGTGTCGACTCATGGCAACCCTCTAGATAGCTGAGCTAAACTGTGTTCAGTCTTCAGTCAGGTGACTCACTGTTGATAGAGTGGCCCCATAGCTGCTGTTATTGTATCAATCCATCTCATTGCTGGCTTTCTTTTTTTGTGTTGACCTTTACCTTGCCAAGCATCATGTCTTTCTCTAGTGATCTTTCTCTTTGTATAATATGTCCAAAGTATGAAAGTCTAAGTCTTGTCATCTGAGCTTCTAAAGAAAGCTTAGGTGTGATCTCCTCTAGTTCTGATGTTCTTCGGGCAGTCCATGGTATATACAATATTCTTTGCACGCACCATAATTCAAAGGCATTGATTTTCTTCCTGTCTTTTTCACTGTCCAACTTCCACATCCATAAGATGTTTTTGAAAATACCATGGCATGGACAAGTCAAATCTTTATATAGAGAGAGACATCTCTGCTCTTGAAAATCTTGTCCTTCATAGCCATTTTGCTGATAGCAATGCGTTGTTGGATTTCTTGACTGCTTGTTGTTACTTTATTAATTGTTGATCCAAGTAGGTTAAAGTTGCCAACTATTCCAATTTCTTCTTCATCAATGATGAATTTATTCATTTTTCCAGTTGTCAAGATCTTTGGCCTGCACCTTAACATAAAGAAGACAATTTTAAGACTATGTTCCTTGATATTGAGAAGCAAATGTTTCAGATCATCTTCAGTTTCAGCTAGTAATGTGGTATCAGCATAGTGAAGGCTGTTGATAAGTCTTCCACCAGTCTTCATACCTCGGTTGAATTCATACAGTCCTGCTTCTCTGATGATTTGCTCTGTATATAAATTAAACAGGTAGGGGGAAAGTATGCAGCCTTGTCGTACAGCTTTGCTGATTTTAAACCATTCTTTTCTCCTTGTTACATTTGAATTGTTGCTTCTTGATCAATGTAAAGGTTGTGCAAAGGAACTGTCAGGTGTTTTGGTATATAAAAGTTTCTTAATGTGGTCCAGAGTTTCTTATGGTTCACATGCTCAAAAACCTTGCTATAGTCAAAAAACACATATAAATATGTTTTTGCTTGCATGTGGGATCAGAGCATAACCGAGGCAGGCGGACCGGTGCTTCGGGTCCCTTTCCTCCACCCCCCCCCCATTACCACCGATCTCCCAACCCCACAAAAGACACCACACCAACAGTTCATGGAACACAACTGGTCGCAGCTTTATTGACCTTTTAACAATTTAACAATATGCCAACATCCTAAACCTTCTCAATTGATTAGCGGCACCCGGCCACACCAGCCGTACCTTAGCAAAGTGCCTTGCCACCGCTAACACCATAACTTGCCCCCCCCGGCAAGTTACCTAACCCTTCCCCTGACTTCGCCATGCTATTAGCAAAAGTCGGCCAGGGTTTGACCGGGTCAGGGGCACCCCGCCCCCGCCCAAGTGTAGCCTGAGGCTCCGGAGCCCGGAAACCTCCGGGATACCGCCACCGGCACAGGTGACAACCTTGTTCCTGTGCCCCCCCCCCCCAACGCCAAGCTGCGACCAGCAAGCATCCCAAACCAAGACATATTCCAAGGCCTCTGGCCAGTCGTAAAGGAGCAGATCCATCCCGACTGGCGATAAATGCACCACATCACCCCTATAAAGCCCCGAACACTCAACCTCAACCCAAGAATGCATTATCTGGTACCCCCATGTTGGCCAACCCGGCAACCAATCTGACGATTAATTTTAGTCAAACCCCGCGACCAACCCCACTGGCTCCAGCATGCAGGCCTTGGAATAATGTCAGATCACATCAGAATTACACCTGGAAACATCCGGAAAAGCCTACCAAATCCTCCTGCGCCACCCTGATCAGTTGCCATCATGACCCGGAACCAGGTCGTTGCCTCCAAATGCACAAGCAACACTGCAGGTGGTCGCAATATCCTCACTTGGTGCTGTAGCAAAGGAAGCAGCTGCGACCATCGAAGTCTGCGCTCACCCAGCCATGATACAGCCACCAAAGCCGGGTCGATCCCCAAATTGGCACCCACCGGCCTCTCCACAACTCGCCGTCCTGCCCATTGGACAAAGGAGTGACAAATCACCCAACATCCAGCAGGCTCCAGACTCCCATCTGCAAAATAAATGAACAATGAAAATCCCCAACCCCACGACCCCCCCCCCAGCCTTCACAGCCGCACATAACCCCTACACGCCTGAGAGCGCCATCTGCCAATGCTCTGTATGACCTGTTCAGGCAACCCGGCTGCCGCATCACTTGTGGCCACCCCGATGCGAAACGAGTGCGGTGCAAAATGCATAGGATCTTAACCCACCAAATGCAGCACAATCCTTAACACTGCGGTCACCTGAAAACAGGTCAACACTCTCGCGAATAAGAAACCCCCAGCCTTCCAGGGGCGCACCCGCAGGTATTGCCTCACGGCAGCCACCGGGCACATCAACAAGCCATCATCCCCCTTAAATGCACCCACAAACCTTTCCACGCTGATCAGTCTTAGACTTGCCAAAACATACGAAAACTGCCCCGCCACAACCCGAACGTGGTGCCGTTGCATCCTGCCCCCGCCTCCTGTCCTACCCAAATTTGCCACCAACTCCCCCATTCTAAAGGCCCCAAAAAGGCAAGACAAAAGAATGCCCCAAAACATAGCGGCCTCATACCCCGATGCAGCCATACGCGGTAAAGCCTCAAGGAGCCATACTGACAAATCATGCATGAGGGGCCGCCACGGATCCCGAGGAGTTGGGCGAGCACGCTCCCACCCCCGCAGTAGCCTGCGAGTTAAAAATCCCCCCAACCAGCGATCCCCACCCCACCGCCTGCGCAAAAAAAAAAGTTGAAACCGGCCAACTGCGAGCGCACCACCGCTCAGGAGAACCCCCACACCGTTTGCCTCCACTATATATCTACCAAGCAATCCTTCCGGCACCCACCCCGGTTGCCACCCGTGTGCGACCAAAATTTTGACCACCTTGTCACAACCCCGCTGATACGCAGACCACGTCCCCGTTGATACCGAACTCTGCAGTAAACTCAGCAGCTCTCCTGGCCAATGTTCCATAAGTTCTCTGGGACCACTGGCTCATCCTTGTCCGCTTCTGGGCAGAGCCCGAATCTGCTCCCGCTGAAAATGAGACAGAGCATCGGCAATTTCATTAATACAGCCAGGTATATGACAAGCCTTCACCTACAAATTCAACTGTAGACATGGCAACACCACCTCCCTCATTAAATCCGCTACCTGCAAACACCTGGGGGAGTAACGATTGACCACACTGACCACATCCGCATTGGCGCACCACCATACCACCTTATGGTTGCGGTGCCTATCCGGCCATAACACACCGAGTGGAAACAGCTCCAGGAAGGTGATATTGGTGGTCGATCCCGATACCTGCCAAGACTGCAGCCATCCGCCTGTGCACCAGGCACCGCCGAAGTACACTCCCAACCCGTCTCCCCCTGCCGCATCCGTGTAGAGCTGCAACTCCTCACTGGACACCTCCGCCTCATCGAAACCGATGTCCCATTGAAATTGGCCAAGAATCGACTCCAGACCCGCAAATCCGCCCACATCGACTCCGTGACCCCAAATAGGATTCCGCACCCCCACCGTGGAAACCGCGAACCGACGCGAAACACCCTTCCTATCAGTATCGCACGGCATGCAAAATTCAAAGATCCCAGTAACGCCTGCATCTCCCGCAAGGTCAGCTGTGATGACACCAAAACATTAGCCACCAAAATCCGCAAACCGGCAACCTTTTCCCACGGCAGGCGAGCTACCATATCCACCGAGTCTAACTCCACTCCCAAAAAGTTATTCTCATCGTCGGACCCTCCATCCTACCCTCCGCCAATGGCCCACCTAATTCCCGCAATAGCTCAGTAAACCCGGTTAACATCTCCTGGCACTCCTCCGACTAAGCCGCCCCAACAAACAGAAAATCATCCAGGTAATGCACCACATTCGCCGAGCCCCTTGTTTATGCAAGCAACCACTGCAGGAAGGTACTGAACATTTCAAAGTACGCATCAGAGACTGAGCAGCCCATAGGCCTGCATTTGTCAAATAATACGCCCCTTGCAAACAGAGGCCCCACAAAGGAAACGCAGATGGATGCTCAGGCAACAGGCGAAAGGCCGATGCAATCTCAACCTTGGCCAGCAATGCTGCCCGACCCGCTTCCCTCACCATCTCTGCTGCCCAATCAAAGGACGCGTATCTCCCCGTACACAACTCGCGTGGAATATGGACATGCACCGACACCCCCATAGGACAGGACACGTTACAAATTAGCCTGAACTTCCCAGGCTCCTTATTCGGTACTGTCCCCCAAAACGCTGCACTGAAGGCAAATTCCGAGCACTAGGCGCCACCACCATGCCCTGCACTGGAATAACAAAGCCAAACTGAAAACCGAACCCCAGAATAACCCTATCCCGCAGCCTCAGATACCGCTGAAGCCAGCCTTGCAAAAACGCCCACCCGTATTTTAGTCGGAGCCCGACCACCCACCGCATTGTGGCTGGGGGGCCGATCCCCAGGCGCCGGTGACCTCTTTTTAACCACACCCTGTAGTGGAGTGCCCTCCACCACAAATCGAGCAGAAGTGCTTGAACTTGCAGTCCGGAAATGGGCAGGTTGACTAATTGAACCTCCAACACGCGTCACCGACACCCCCCCCCTGCCCCAGCTTTCTGCTGCCCACTGGCCGGTGACGTGCAAAAGTATGAACCGCCCCAACTGCCAGCATCACCCCGCCCCCCCCCACCGCCCCTTGTCCTGCACCCGACCGAGCGGACATTTGAGTCAGCCAGAGGTTAATATCTTGCGTGCCCCAAGATAACCATCTGTTCTCCTCCATCTTGTCCCGGAACATTTCATCATAGTTCAACCACTCCCACCCTTCGTGTGTCGGGGACGCCTCCCATACAGAATCTGCGTACGCCAATAGCATCCCATAATGCTCAAACATGTGATGTCCCCACACTCCGGCTAGGCACAGAAAGGATCGAGTCCAATTCACTGCCTGGCGCGCAACCTTCTTAACCCGCCCCGCTTTATCATCCTCCGTCCTCTTTTTCCGGCTCTCCCTCGAGCGCTTCCTGCCTTCCAACAGTCGACTACATCTATATATCGCCATTTACAGATCTTGTGTCAAAGTCGTTCCGTCACCCCTTCCCACAACTCCGAGAACGCAACCACTGACGGGGCCCCTCCCGCCCTAGGCTCTGCCATCCCTGCACTATCTGTCCCCCTCCTGAGCAGCTCCCCCACAGATGCCAACGACGAATCACATGAGGAGGAGGCAGACTCCGAACTACGACATCGCCGACAAGAACGCTGCCTGCTCTTCCTCGCCCACCCCCCCGCCTCCCCGACCTCCCAGCCCTGGCAATTCCTCGCCCGGTGGGCCCGACCACTCACCTGCCTCTCGACCCTCTGCAGCCACGGCAGCAGCCGTCCCGGCTTCCAGCTGGCTGACCTCATTGCTGGTCTGTTCCATCGCACCGTGCCTCACACTGGATACCTCTGTTGCAGCACCTTGCCTTGTGGCCGCTCCACCGCCCTGACTCAGCCAGAGCTCCCGACCGCCAGCACCAGGCCTCCATGACGACTGCACCATCGCCGGCCCCTGCGGAGACATAAGCGAAAAACAGGGGAGGGGGTGGGGGGGGGAACTGCCGGAGACCATGCATGTGGCCAGGGCCCACCCCACTCAGACCCAGCCATACCCTGCCCGCCCCCAAGCCAATGCTCCCCAGGCGAAGGCCCACCTGCCACCACATAATCACCTTGAACCAGAGACCAGCCAGCAGGAGCAAGGTGTCCCCGACCCCACTGCCCTCAACCCGGCTGCAGCCCCCCCACCTGCCCGAGCTCCCCTTGCTCCCCCCCCTGCTCCCCCCAAATCACTCACAAATTCACCACCCTGGACCCCGACCCTCCCCCACCCCCCATAGTCTCCCCCTCCAACCACCCAACCCCCCTGAGCAGCGCACCTCTAGCCCGCCGGGCCCACTGAGGGAGGGGCTCCAGCGCACAGCTACCCCCACGCCAGCTCCCTCCCCACCCGATGTCAGCACCGCTAGGGGCCTCCACGCCCACTACCAGCCCCCCGCACCCCCAAAACACCCTTCCGCGAAGCCCCCATGCCCCCTCTGCCTCCTCCGAGCCATCGAACACGCCCCATTCAAGTTATTATGTTTTTGTTTTTGTTTTTTTATAAAGATTCCCCCCCAAAACCCAACAACTTCCCCTCCACAGCAGTGAACTCACCGTCCAGCATGCAAGGGCCCTACAGCGAGGGAATCCTCTGTCTCCACCCCGATGAATGCCCTGCAGGCAAAGAACGGCCCCCCTCACCCTGGCAGACCACACATGCCTTCTCTCCGGGCCGTACCCACAAATACCGAACCCGCAGCCAGCGACCAGCTCAATCCCGCGGCCCCACCGGCCACCAGTTCGCTTCTGCCGCTGCCTCCAACAACGATCAGCTATCATGCCGATCAGGCCGCAGCCCCGATGCCCTGCAGCACAAACTGGCACCCTCTTTACAATAAGCGCACTGATTTGCACCTACGGGGGGCCGAGCACTCCCTCGGCCCCTTCCCCATCCTCTGGCTCTTCTGTTAGGATATCCTCCTCCTCGTCCCTCAACTAGTGCTGCAGCAAGCAGATCTGCCTTCTTCTTCATCTTTCTTTCACTTTCTCTTTTGCATTCTTGACCACGATTCACAAATACCTTTTGTGCGACTTCCATTAACTGTGTTGAGTTCATGCCCGCAAATCCTTCTAATTTCTGCAGTTTTTGTTTTATGTCTCCCTGGGACTGACTCACAAAAACGGCATTCACCATACATAAATTCTCCTGGGCTGCTGGGTCATATGGGGTATAAAGTCTATAGGCTTCAGTTAATCATTCATAGAAAGCAGCTGGACTTTCATCTGGGCGCTGAAGAACGTCCGCTACTTTCCCAACATTCATAGCTCTCTGGCCTCCCTTCTTCAGGCCCTGCAGTAAGGCCTGGTGGAACCGGGCGAGGGCCTTCTCTCCATCTGCACTATTTGGGTCCCACTTCGGATCTTCATTTGGGAAATCCACAGCTGCTGCCTGTTGGGGATTTAGGTCTCTCCCGTCTTCAGGGTTCTCTTCCAACCATCGAGTGGTTGCTCGCACTATCCGTGCCTGCTCTTCAGTAGTAAAAAGGGTAGCCAAGAGCTGGCGGCAGTCGGACCAGGTAGGCTGGTGGGTCTGCATAATACTAGACATCAATTCTGTCAACTCTTGGGGTTTCTCAGTATAGGAGGCATAATGTGTTTTCCAGTTTAATAAATCTGTTGTGGAGAAGGGCACATAAACTAGACTGGTCGGTCCGACCACAATCTGACCCTCTTCATTTACAATAGGTAATCCTGGGACCTGCCGCAGTGGCATTTGACGAACTTCTCTCGGGCCCGCTGCCCTGCTTCTAAGGGCGTAACGCAGATTTGCGGACCCGGTGGTAATTCTGCTGCTGGTGCTTGGACTAGTGGACGACCCTGGACTGGCATCTGACCCTCCGCTGGAAGATCCTTCAGGGGATGATGGTTCTGCTGCAGAGCTCTGCTCAGGACTAGGGCTCCGACTTCTCCTTGGGTGAGGGTTCTGGTCCTCAGCTGCTGGAAGTTGTGGAGGTGGGTGATTGGGTGGGGGTACCTCAGCTGGAGGTCGTCTTTCCACCTCTGGCTCTACTTGGGGTACTAATGGAGCTGACGGGAGTATACAGAAATGTGGGTGGATAACCTGGGACCTCTGGAGGCTCTAGGGCTGCATAAATAGGGGGCTTTTCTTTCTTAGCAGGGACTCCCGTTGCAGTTGCTAACATAATCCTGCAATGCCCCTCACGGCAACGCTTCATCCAAGGGGGTTGTTTCTCACAGATATCTAGCCAGGAGTCTATATAGGAAAACTGTTCGGGACCATATCTGTGCACCACCTTGTGCACTCGGGACACAATTTTGACATCAAAAGTACCTTCTGGTGCCCACACAGCGTCCAGCACCGGCCACACCCTACTACACAATATTTCTAAGCGGGTCGGTGTCATTTATTCCCCATAATCACCACTAAATCCCTTCTTAAAATTCGTGATCATACAGTTCAGCGGAGTTCAGCCCACAGAACAATAAGGGGGACAAACACCGTACGCTTCCTCCTTTTCGCACAGTCTCCCGGCCAGGAACTGCGCTACTTAGGAGTCCGCTCTCGCTTGGTCTGTATTGCAAGACCTCTCAAGCACACATCACACAACCAAACTTGCTAGCATTTCCCAAATTCCAAATTCCCGGGCTAACTGACTAAACCAAAATTTACCAAACCAAAAGGGTCAGTGGCTTCGCCCCGCGCACACTCATGCAGGGTTACTAGGACCGCCCTGGAAGTTGATCAGACTCCCTTTACCTTTACCATACCATATTAGTCTCGAGACATTCCCAGAGCTAACTGACTAAGAACCAGAAAAATCATTATTCACCGGATCCGGTAGCTAATGTGCTGCACAACCAAACCCTCCTTGGGTTGAATCCTGGACTCCCCTCAGGGTTCGAGGTGTTGGCCGGCCGGACCCTGCAGGCCGCTGAGGCAGGGCGGAACCCTCTGATGCAAGGGGACCGGCGGCGCATGGGATCCTCTCCGCTGTCGGTCGGCCGTGGTTCCAGCCGGACCAAACCTGGAGGCGGTAATATGTGGTAGTATTCACTTGTGCACCATTCATGTACCCCACCTTCCCGGCCAATGCACCAGGAATATGTTGTAGCGAAGTGTCCACAATAAATAAAACCAAGAGTCTATTTAATAAGATTCAAGCCAATTTATTTGTGCACACTCTCAGGCACTGTCACGTTCAAAATAGTCTGAGCAATGGAGTTCAACAAAACAACATCTTTTATACCTTTCTTCATCAGTTCAATACAGACAAAAACTCCTCATTGGTCCCAGTGCCCCCTCCACCCCCATCCAATGGGGATCTCTGACCGGGCTTAACACCTGTTCTCCCTGCTCAGGCCTCCCTAGACATGGCTCAGTTCCTAGACATAACACTGTGAATGACCACGCGGAGGCTGCCTGCCGGGCCCAACCCACCCACAATGCTGCCACGTTCCTCCCTGATTGGCTCCCACGCGGCTGCATCCTCTGGGAGCCAATGAATTTGAAGCTGCCGTGGCTGCACGCAAGATCCTCGCACCCAGCCGCGCGCCCGGTTAGGGTCAGCCGCCGGGACCCTGCCTGCGGCATCGCCAAATTTTGTGATAATGTCTACAGTCAGTCAATCACTTTTTTTCAATATCTGTATAAAGACAGATCTTTTCGGGTCAGTTGGCCAAGATGTTGTCTTCCAGATTTCCTGGCAGAGCCTTGTAGGTATGGTAATAGATGCATCCGATTTCTGGAATACTTCAGTGGGAATGCCATCATTGCCTGCGCATTGTTCTTTGATAAGCTTTCAATGCTGCTTCTTTTTTCATCACCAGTGGTTCCTGATCATAAGATACAAGTTGAAACAGCTGTTGGTCCACTTGATTTTTATGATATAATGACTGTATATTCTTTCCAGCTTTTCTTGATCTTCTCAGCATCATCCAACATGGATTCTTGAGCATCTTGCATTCCAGTTTGAGGCTGGAATTTTTTGTTTAACTCTCACTGCTTTCGGAAAACAGATCTTGTTCTTCCTCTAAAGGTTTCTGACTCTATTTTCTTGCCTGTTTTATTGTAGTACTTCTCCTTGTCTCATCTTGCTGCATTTGGAAATCTCAGCTGAGTTCTGTGATTGCCTCTCTTTCTCCTCTGGCTTTAGCTTCTCTGCATTTCTAGGCAATTTTCAGAATTTCTTCGGTCATCCATTTTGGCCATTTCTGCTTTTTCACCTATTGCAGAGACTTCTCACTTTCTTCCAACATTACCGTCTTGATGTCAACCCATAACTCTTCTGGAGCACTGTCATTTCCATCTAAAGCAGCAAATCTATTTTGCAGGCAGTCTTTAAATCCAGGTGGTATATTCTCAAGTTTATATCTTGCTACATTCATGTGGCTTGCTTTTTTTCAACTTTAGTCTAAGTTTGTATATAAGCCTCTAATTATTATATTAGACATACTAGCAAACACCTGATAGACTGTGACATTTCCATTGCATTAAAATACTAAGTAATTCTATGTTTCAAGGTGGGCTTTATGGAGTGGTGTTGGGGTGAAGTTGTTGGCCACATTTTGGAAATGTTTGAGGATTCACTTTCTCTTTTATCCTGTCTCAATATGACCCTTCCTGATGACTTTTATGGGTAAATTTGTACTCTCACCTTTATCTAGATATAAAACATTTTCTCTTTTATTGATTTCATCCCTATTTGCAAGGTTTATTGCTCTGTTATATTGGTATAAAGAAGAATTTATAACTGTCAATAACACTATAGTAGTTGTTCTCACCACAGGACAACATACATGATATTTGCATGGTTTGGTGCCTTTCCTTATGCTCTAATATTGATTATTTCTGACCTCAGTGAACGTGTTCTCCCACACAATTGCCTTTTCATTGATGGTAAAATCTTGGCCTGGGGGAGCATAAGGGTTATAACTTCCAACAATATCTTCATTCGGTGTCCCATTGGGTAGATGAACTATCATATTAGTCATAATATTATATCCAGTTAAGATATCACCATTCTCATCAAAACAGATCTCTTCACCCAGCACGTTCCAAAAGTGCACGTTCTTAAGATAATGATGAAGCTAAAGAATGAGAGACAGATTTTCAGCAGGTTTCCTAAATTCAGGTTAAACATGTCAAGCTCATACAAATCTAGATATTTTTCTCTTCTCTCTTTTTGTAAATTAGAAAATATAGGGGCATGTTTACTAAAGTGAGATAGGGAGTGCTGGAGTAATGCCTAATTAGTGTGCTTTTCTATGGCAAAGGAGGAGCCCATGCACTAAAAGCATTGTGTGCTGCTATGGGAGGGAAGCAATGCCACATTAAGCACTGTCAGGCATGTGGTAGTAGTGACTGTGTACGTATCTGGTGTGCATGTACAGTATAATGGCATGAACTACATCCCCCTCCCCCCCATGCTTATATACTAACGCTGAAGTATCACCTTGTCAACATGTGTGAAAGCAGTCCGCCATACTTCAACATAGAGAACAATCAACAATACATGGTCACCAACCCCGCCCATAGACCATAGTGCAAGTTGCAATTGAAGGCTAAAGAAGGCTGAATAGAGAAGATGTACACTTCTCAGACATATGGACCAAAGTATGAGGATGCGAGATATGCAAACACATGGCTAGAAACAGTGCAGCACCAGTGTCTGTGGGTGTCAGAGCAAGAATGTACATCCATATGAGCAAGGGGCCCCTGTCTGGTGAAGGCAATGTCAGCACTGTCAGAATATGGGCACTGGAATATGAATTCCCCTCACCCTACAACACCCAGGGTGCCTGATAACCTAGGGTGCAATAGACAGGATAACAGGCCCTGGGGTGGGGTTTGGTTCTTTTTCTATGACTACCCTATTCACCTGGCATAGAACCATCACCATTGAGGAGGGTGAACCCCCTTTAATGGGGTGAAGAGGAGGAGCAATGGCCTATTGTGGAGATTTTCTTGTCCAGCACAGAAACAACACAGGAGTGAAGACAAATGGGTATTGACCTCTTCTACCAAGCTCTCCTGCACATCAAGGTCAAGATTTTCCAGAGCCATCCCCCAGGTCAGAGACATTGGATATCAACACCGCAGATAATATTTCAGGAGATGGACACCCTCTGGAGGCCAAACAACTGCCTGGGGGAGGAGGGGAGGGTGAGAGACAAGCCACAGTATCCACCCATGCCTCTCACATGTTGAGATTTCTGGGTGCATACACCAACATACCACCATGGAGAAGGGCAACCCATTTAGGCCTCTGCTCCAGCCCAACAGCTCTCAGGTAACTGAGTGCCTCCAAACCCTATGGAACCAGAAAATGCTCCCCAAGTTGAAAGAACACCTTACCCATTAAGTAACATGGCAGTGGGGAGGGGGACACTGACCAGAGAGCTACAACTGAACTAATCTTCATTCAGTGGTTTAAGTGTAAGCATGTACTCTGATTCAGAGGGTCACAGACATGCACTTCTATTGTCTGGGTGAATGGCCATGTGACCCCAGGAACAAAACCCATGGCATTAGCACATCCACTCAGGTGCACATATGCACTGATACATAGATCCTCATGATGAAGTAGTGGTAGCTGGACTGCAAAAATGTATGCCAATCCTACAGTGGCCAGTAGTTTCAACAGTGGATTTGCATTCTCCACCGCCAATTGTGTCCAGTCATCTCCAACCTGCCTATATGGCCCATCTCAGGTTGTCTATCTGAGAAAAATACTCTGTCTCCCCAACTCCTTGCCAGTGCTGGACATCCAACCTTGTGTTGCTGCCCTGAATATGCTATCCTCCAGCCACCACAATATCCATGTGGAGGGGGAGCCCCACCAACCCACATAAACACTAGGGTAACAAGAGGGCAATGGAACCCCCATCCCCTGCTGATGGTGCTCCTGTTGCTATTGTTGCAAGAGCCCACCTCCCTGCTATCTGTTTGGCAAAAAGGACTGAGCCATCATCTTCCATGCTGCAGATGACAGCATGTAGGCTGAGTCCATGTGTGCAACCGTACCTCTGTTCTGTGGGCTGGTATATGTGTGGGATGGCCCAGGGCAGTTTGGAGCATGAGAGTTGCACATATATCATGCATTTGGAACACACTGTTACAGCATATGCAACTAGAGCCTGGTTTGAGGCAGGTGTTGTCTATGTTCATGCTAGCAGTGTCTTCTGTGGTCAGAATCACTCCTACTGCATCTGTGCTGGCCACATGAGGTTAATCCCTTGCACTCTCCACCCCATTCCTGCTCTAATCCTGCCTATTTCGGAGGTACCCTGGTAGCACAATGATTCTTAACATGGATGCATCTTTATTGTACCTTCTGTGGGGTTAAGATACGCGTTAGTCCAGCAACAAGCCACTCACTTTCAGCTACCACTCTGTAGTAAACATGCCCCATAGAAAAAAATATGCAAAGGTCTATATTAGGATAATATCAATCAACAAACAAATTCATGCATAGATTACAAAGTCTGAGAAAACAGAGTAAAATAAATAAAAGGAAAGATGGGGAGCAGACCAAAGGAAATCACAATGAAGGCAATTTTAGAATACTTGTGAGTGTAAAATACACCATTTGCATATGCGAATTTGCATGTCCATATATAGGTAGCAATTTTAGAAGAGGTGTTATCTATGTACACAGATATGAAACAAATGTTTTTAACTACATAGAAAGACAAAGCAGAATGGCATTGAGCCAGCACTGGTTTAGTAAAGGCAAGCCTTAGCTTACCAATTTATTAGATTTTTTTGAAAGTGTATGAAAGGAAATGAGTAATGGTGAGCTTATTAATACAATGTACTTAGATTTTCAAAAGATGTTTGATAAAGGTCTTCATGAAAGACTTCTTAAGAAGTTGAAGAGTCAAGGGACAGAAAATTGGTAGAGGCGTTGTGTTCTATGTTAGAGGGTGTTGAGTCACACAGGATGAAAATTTTGCAAGAAATAAAACACAGAGTGGAGGAGTGGCCTAGTGGTTAGGGCAAGGTATTTCAGGCCAGAAGGTCAGGGGTTCAAATCCCACTAGAAGACAGCAACGTTGGGCTGGAAGGACTGGGGTTTCTTATCCCACAGGTGCTCCTTGTGGTCTTGGGCAAGCCACTTAACCCTCCATAGCCCATGTTCCCTGTAAAATAGTTATCTCCAAGTTATAATGCCCTGTTCAATGTAATTTCAGTTTGTTCAATGTAAACCACACTGATGCAGAATAGCATGGTATATAAGAGAATATAAATTAAAAAATACACACTGTAGAGTTTGTATGGATAAATATTCCATGTGAGAATCAGCGTACTGCTCTGCAGGGATTTAGTGCTTCCACTGTCATAGATAGTCTTGTTACTCACTATAAATTAGAAATGTATGAAAATAGCATAAGGGTAAAGAATATTTTCTTCTTAACTTTTCCTTTTTGTCAATTACTGTCGCCGGAGGTCTTGCTTCGAAAGTACCTCAAAGAAGCACTGGCTTTGTCCGGCGCTGCTTCGATGGTATTTTCCAAGGTTTATTATGTGCTCGGTGTGAGGATTCTTGAGAATCCTCTGAGGGTTTTGGTGTTTTGTAACCTCAACCTGATTTCAATTTGACGCAATTCTTAGAAAATTTGCAGGATACTATTACCACCAGAGCTACGTTAATGGTAACTTTACACTCAGAATAGGTCAAGATCTCCTCCTCAAAAGTTACTTTAAGAACAAAGCCTTTGGTTTTTTTTAGGAATAAGGGTGCAATTATTTCCAGACATTTCAAAGGCCACTCAGGTGTGGAGAAGGGTCTTTTTGGCCCTTAAGCCGCCGATGTTGGCTCTTGGAGCATCTTTTTTTGTACCAATCATCTGTAATACCTGAAGATTGGAGGATGGCCAATGCAACGCCAATATTTAAAAAAGGTTCCAGGGGTGATCCGGGAAACTACAGACCTGTGAGCCTGACATCAGTGCCAGGAAAAATGGTAAAAACCATCATAAAGAACAAAATTACTGAACATGTAGATAGTCATGGCTTAATGGGAGACAGCCAACATGGCTTTAGACAAGGAAGATCTTGTCTTACTAATCTGTTATGTTTTTTTAAAGGTGTGAATAAACAGGT
The DNA here is from genome assembly GCA_033557465.1 of Ichthyophis bannanicus. NCBI lineage: Eukaryota > Metazoa > Chordata > Amphibia > Gymnophiona > Ichthyophiidae > Ichthyophis > Ichthyophis bannanicus. Next base: position 21,376,891 of record CM066051.1, on the reverse strand, counting down.
AGACAAAGGTGAGTCGGTTGATATAGTGAATCTGAACTTTCAGAAAACCTTTCACAAGGTCCCTCATCAGAGACGTTTGGCAAAACTAAAAAGTCATGAGATAGGAGGCGGTATACTATTGTGGAACAGGAACTGGTTAAAAGATAGAAAGCAGAGTGTATGGCAAAATGGTCAATTTTCCCAATGGAGAAAGGTGAATAGTGGAGTACCCCACTGGGTCTGCTACTTTTTTAACATATTGATAAATGCCCTGGAAATGGGAATAACGAGTGAGGTTATCAAATTTGCAGATGACACAAAACTATTTAAAGCTGTTAAAACCCATGAGGATTGTGAAAAATTGCAAGAGGATCTTGATAAATTAGAAGACTAGACATCCAAATGACAGATGAAATTTAATGTGGACAAGTGCAAAGTTATGCACCTTGGAAAGAACAACCCAAACTATGGTTACACGATGCAAGGTTCCATATTAAGACCCACCACCCACGAAAAAGATTTAGGTGTCATTGTGGATAACATGTTAAAACCCTCCACCCAATGTGCAGTGGCGGCCAAGAAAGCAAATAGAATGCTAGGTATCATAAGGAAAGGAATGGAGAATAAAACAAAGGATATTATAATGCCTCTGTATCGTTCCATGGTGTGACCGCACCTTGAATATTGTGTGCAGTTCTGGTCGCCGTATCTTTAAAAGGATATAGCATTATTAAAAAGGTACAGAGAAAAGCCATCAAAATGGTAAAGGGTATGGAAGGATACTCCTATGAAGAGATGCTAAAAAGGCTAGGGCTCTTTAACCTGGAAAAAAGATGGCTGAAGGGAGATATGATAGAGGTCTATAAATTAATGAAAGGAGTAGAACGGGTAAACGTAGATTGATTGTTTACATCATCAGGGGACATGCAATGAAGCTACAGGGTAACCTATTTAAGACTAATAAGAGAAAATATTTTTTCACTCAATGCCTAATCAAACTTTGGAATTTGTTACCGGAGGATGTAGTAAAAGCTGTTAGTGTAGCTGGATTTTAAAAAGGTTTGGACAAGTTCCTGGAGGAAAGGTCCATAAACCATTATTAAAAGGGACCCAGGATATCACTTCTTGACCCTGTGCAAGCGTTATGGCACCTATGGCTTTTGGGGAAACTGCTACTGACCTAGATTGGCCACTGTTGGAAACAGGATACTGGGCTTGATGGACCTTGGTCTGACCCAGTTTGGCATATCTTATGTTCTTTGTTCTTATAACATTCTTGTAAGTGTTTGATCACACTGGAAGGATCCAGGTTTAGTTTCATAGACTCTCTGCAGTTGGAGGCATTCCTTGCCGACAGAGAGAAACAAGTGGCTGTTGGGTGAGGTAATGGGTGGGTAGTTATTTAGGTTGTAATTATGGAGCTCACTCTTTGTTTTCCTACTTATCATTTGGTTTTTCTATATTTGTTTGCTCCCTGAGATGTGGATTACTGGATGTAAAATTTGCTTTACTGTTGATAAAGTTTAAATTTTATCTTATCATGTTTTCTTTATTCTTGCTCTAATAAGTATTTTGCATTTTGGAAATCAAATTAAAAATAAATTCCATGCAAGAAGTGGAAGGGAATGGCAGTGGGGGTATACTACTGTCCATATGGCCAGAATGAACCGATACATGATAAAATGCTAAAAGAAATCTGAGAAACTAACAAAAGTTGCAACACAGTAATAATTGGTGATTTCAATTACCCCAGTATTGACTGGGTCAATGTCATAGCAGTGCATGCTAGGAAGATAAAGTTTTTTCATGAAATATATGACTGTTTTTGGAGCAGCTGGTTAATGAAATGACAGGAGGGGAAACTATTTTGGGCTTAGTCCTAAACACACAGGATCTCATGCAAGAAAAATTGGTTTTAGGACACTTGGCAATTGTGATCATATTATGATCACATTTGATTTAATAAATGGAGGAAGGATGGCAAGAAAATTCACAGTACTGCTTTTTGACTTTCAAAAGAGAGATAAAATAAGGAAAATAATTAAGAAAAACTAAAAGGAGCAGCTGCAAAGGTTAAAAGTTTACATCAAGCATGTGTGTTGCTTAAAAATACCATCTTTAAAGCCCAGACTACATTTATTCCATGCTTTAAGAAATGTAGAAGGAAGTCCAAAAAACTGCCAGCCTGTTCTAGAGAGGAGGTCAGAGAGGCTGCTGTAGCCAAAAAGCATCTTTCAGGAAATGAATAAAGGAGTCAAATAACGAAAATGGGAAACAGCATGAGCACTAATAAATTAAATGCAAGGCACTGATAAGGCAGGCAAAGAGAGAATTGAAAAAAAGCTTGCCGTCGAAGCAAAAATGCAAAATAAAAGCTTTTTTAAAGTACATTTGTAGCAAAAAAAAACTGTTAGAGAGTCAGCTGAAGCATTAGATCTTAGAGGGGTAAAAGAGGAGCTAAGGGAGGACAAGGCCATAGAGGACAGACTGAATGAATACTTTGCTTCAGTCTTTACTGAAGAAGGTGTAGGGATATTATCCATGCCTGTAGTAGTATATCAGAAGAATTGAAACAAAATCAATAAACTGGGAAGAGGTGTTACAACTCTTTGATATACTAAGGAGTAGCAAATCACCTAGAAAGGATGGCATGCATTCAAGGGTACTGAATAAACTGAAATGTGAGATTTCAGACCTACTAGTAAGTAATATATGAACTATCATTAAAATCATCAGCAGTACCTGAACACTAAAGAATGTGTCAATGCAATGCCAATTTTTAAAAAGGATTCCAGGAGTAATTAGGGAAACTACAGATCGGTGAGCCTGATGTCAAAATCGGGAAAAGTAGTAGAAACTATTATTTAGAGTATAATTACAGATATAGATAGTCATGGTTTAATGGGAGAAAGTCAACATGGATTTAGTCAAGGAAAATCTTGTCTTACTAATTTGTTATATTTTTGAAGGTATGAATAAACAGGTAGACCATGGTGAGCCGGCTGATATAATGTATCTGAATTTTCAGAATGTCTTTGAGTTCCCTGGACATGAGAATGAGTGAGGTGATCACATTTGCAGATGACACAAAATTATTCAAAGTTGTTCAAGCATTAGAGGATTGTGAAAAATTGCAAGAGAACCTTGATAAACTGGAAGACTGGACATCCAAATGGCAGATGAAATTTAATTTGGACAAGTGAAAAGTTATGCACCTAGGAAAGAACAACCCAAACTACTGTTACACGATGTAAGGTTCCACATTAGGAATCATACCCAGGAAAAGGATTTAGGCATCATCGTGGATAATATGTGAGGACTCTCCACCCAGTGTGCAGCGGTGGACAAGAAGGCAAATAGAATACTAGGAGTTATGAAGAACAAAATGAAGAATAAAACCAGGGATATTATAATGCCTCTATATCGCTCCATGGTGTGACTGCACTTTGAATATTATGTGCACTTCTGGTCACCATATCTTAAAAAGGATATAGCAGAATTAGAGAAAGTACAGAGAAGAACTACCAACATGATAAAGGGGATGGAAGGATACCCTTATAAGGAGAACTTAAAAGTTTAGGGTTCTTGGAAAAGAGACAGCTGAGGGGGAGATATGGTAAAGTTCTTAAATTAATGAATGGAATAAAATAGATAAGTGTAGATCAGCTGTTTACACCATCAAAAAGTAGAAAGACTAGGAAACACGCAAAGAAGCTACAATATAACCCATTTAAGAGTAATAAGAGCAAATATTTTCTTCACTCAACGTGTAATCAAACTTTGGAATTCATTAGTGGAGAATGTAGTAAAAGCTGTTAGTGTAGCAGGGTTTAAAAAAGATTTGGACAACTTCCTGGAGGAAAGGTTATGGTTATGGTTATGGTTTTGTTTATTTGATATACCATAAAAGTGACAAAACATTATTAAAGAAGACACAGAAAATCCACTGCTTACCCCAGGACAGGCACTGTGGAACATGTCTCTATTGACTCTACTGTTACCTCTATCCCTTTCCTACTTTTGTATTGTAGTTCCTTTTCCTTTCTTACAGCATTGACATTTTTTTATTGTAAACCGCTCTGATGTCTCAACAAGGGCGGTATATAAAGTGCAGAAATAAAGATAAAGATATATGCATTTTTGGGAATCTGCCAGGTACTCGTGATCTGAATTGCCCACTGTTGGAAACAGGATACTGGGTTTGATGGACCTTGGTCAGACCCAGTATGGCATATCTTATTGTTATGATTCTAGAGAAGACAATGCTGAAAATACAGGAAACAGAGAGAAGGGCAAAATGGTCAGCTATCCCCTTGATAAAGGTTCAGTAGTGAAGTGCCCAAGAGTCTGTAATGGGAACTAGGTTTTTTGACATATTCATAAATGATCTGGAGGTTGAAGTGATGAGTGAGGTGGCCATATCTGCAAATGAAAAAAAGTATTCACAACTGCTAAAACTGCAGAGAATTAAAAGGATCTGTAAATGGATCTTGTTATATTAGGAGATGGGTAATCTAAATAGTGTACAAAGTGATGGACATTGGTAAAAAGTAATCTGAAGTGACATGCATTGGGAAAAATGCTAGGTTTGGAGTTTATTTATTTATTTAGCTGTTTTTTTATACTGCCTTTCACTAGGTCAAAGCGGTATACATAAAACAAAGCAGTTAACAATTGCAGTGTAATATTTTACTATATACAGCATGCATTGGATAACTAAAGTTGGATAACTATATACAAATTTACAATTGTTGACTGTATCATTCATATAGGGCGGTTAACTATATACAGTGACTGTCATACACGGGGGGGGGCATAGCTTCTGCAGGGAATTACTTTGTGGGCTAAAATGTTCAGAGAAGAGGTGTGTCTTTAGGTGCTTCCTGAAGTTGCTGAGTTCTGTGACATTTCTGAGTGAATCAGGTAGTGTTTTCCAAATTGAAGGTGCATATAGTTGGAAGGCTCATTCATAGGCTTGTTGGTTCAATTTGGTTCTGGCATGGGGAATGACAAGGGTGTTCCTCGCACAGGTTTATCCTGATCTGTTAGGTTTTGGGGTTTGAAACAGAGTATGCAGGTGAGTTGATGGGTCGGAGTGAATGGCTTTGTGAGTCAGTAGGAGGGTTTTGTATTTTATATGACTTGGTAGTGGTAACCAGTGAAGCTGTTTGAGTAGGGTGTAATGTGGTCCTCCCTTGTTGCTCCTTGGAGGATGTATACTGTTGTGTGAAGAGCGATACGTAGAGGGAGTAGTGTAGTTTGTGGGAGGTCCTGGTAGATAGAATTGCAGTAGTCAAGATGTGATAGAACTATGGCTTGTGTTGCAGAGCAGAAATGTGTTGGTTCAAGGAGCGGTAGGAGGCATTGTAAGATGTTGTAATATATTGCTCTGGTGACTTTGCTTATGTGGGTGAAGTGTTGATCAAGGGAGATTCCAAGGTATTTCACTTCCATCTGGGTCTTGACTTGTGTGTTATGTGTTAGGGTGGTTGTTGGAGGAGAAGGTGTTATTTATTTATTTATTTAACAAGTTTTGTATCCCGCCTTATCCTTCAATCAAAGCGGTCAGAACAACACAGGTTACACAAAGGTAGGGGAAACATGCATCACATTATCAATACATAACAGTATACATAGGGAAATACAGTACCTGTCCAACATTACATTTAACTACATAAAGCATATCAAAAAATAGAACCAACATAGATTGGCCGTTCCTCGGTCCCCCACGATCCTACGCCTAAGGGCCACGCCAAAGGGCCCTTTGGCGTGGTCCTTAGGCGCGGGCCCGCAAGGCGCGGGTGCGCCGTTGGAAAGGCGGTTGTATAGTCTGTTGCTGCCTTGGTCTGATTGGCAGGTGCAGGGGATGAGGCGGAGCTCCCGCTCGCAGCCCCGATGCCGGCTCTTGCTTCCTCCGTGGCCCTGATCACCGTTGGAATGGCGATTCCACAGACCGTTGCTGCCTTGGTCTGATTGGCAGGTGCAGGGGATGAGGCGGAGCTCCCGCTCGCAGCCCCGATGCCGGCTCTTGCTTCCTCTGTGGCCCTGATCACCGTTGGAATGGCGATTCCACAGACTGTTGCTGCCTTGGTCTGATTGGCAGGTGCAGGGGATGAGGCGGAGCTCCCGCTCGCAGCCCCGATGCCGGCTCTTGCTTCCTCCGTGGCCATGATCACCGTTGGAATGGCGATTCCACAGACCGTTGCTGCCTTGGTCTGATTGGCAGGTGCAGGGGATGAGGCGGAGCTCCCGCTCGCAGCCCCGATGCCGGCTCTTGCTTCCTCCGTGGCCCTGATCACCGTTGGAATGGCGATTCCACAGACCGTTGCTACCTTGGTCTGATTGGCAGGTGCAGGGGATGAGGCGGAGCTCCCGCTCACAGCCCCGATGCCGGCTCTTGCTTCCTCCGTGGCCCTGATCACCGTTGGAATGGCGATTCCACAGACCGTTGCTGCCTTGGTCTGATTGGCAGGTGTTGTCTTTCATAATGAAGAGAGTTTCTGTTTTCTTATAGTTGCTTGCTAGGTTGTTGTTTTTCAGCCAGTTGGAGACATCAGTGAAACATTTTTTGATGGACAGAGTAGGAGGGTTGCTTTCTGTTGAAGGTGCCATATAGCATGATGTCATCAGCATAGATGTGGATGTTGAGGTTATGGGATCTAATGACTGAGCAGAGGGGTTGAATAGGACTGCTGAGAGGGTGGATCCTTTGGGGGTTCTTTGTGTTTGCTGGTATGGGATGGAGGTGTTTGGGCTGATTTTAACCTGTTGGTGTCTGTTGGTTAGATAGGATTTGAACCATTGGAGAACTGCACTCTGGATTATGGTGGATCAAAGACGCTGCAGGAGGATATCGTGGTTAATGGTGTCACAAGCTGAGAAGATATCCAAGAAGATCAGTAGGAATCCTTGATTGATGTTCTGTATCCCTTTTATTAGGGTGTCGACAGGGATGATTAGTAGTGTTTATATTCCATGAAGAGGGCAGAATCTGTGTTGTTGAGGGTCAAATAGGTTGTTCCTGTCAATATGGTCTTGCAGTTGATGCTGGATGATTTTTTTCCATGATTTTGGCAGTAAAAGATAGGCTGACAATGGGTCTGTATGAGGTTTAGTTGTAAGGATTTAGTTCTGGTTTCTTCAGAGTTGGACATACCAAAGTCATTTTGAATGACTGCATATCCCTACCATTTCCAGCTGTAAGTAACCTCAGTATTCCAAGTCAACATCTGCATGCGTTACATACTTGAATACTGGGTAGGGTTTGCATGCACTTACATACCTAAGATTTAAAAAAAACTGCAGTCCATCTAAGATTTTAAAAAACTGCATTCCGGGGGGCGGAGCCCGATGTCCAGCGGGATGGTCGCATAACGCTGAGGCTCCCGAGAGGCCTACTCAGAATCCTGAATTAACACCGGACATACTTGAATTTCTGCTCTGATCTTGCCGGGGCACATTGGTGAGATGGCGGGGACCAAACCTACGCGCCTGGAATTTGGATCTCCAGCGGCTTCTCCCGGCAAACACTCCAAAACTGAACCCCCGTCCCCGCAGAAGGGGCTGGCTTTGTGCGAGGGCCCCGAAATGCAGCAGGAAATCCTCGCAGAGATTAGAGGGGTTAAGGACCTCGTGCAGTCAAACGGTGAAGCACTCCGAGCGCTGCGGGAAGATCTTGGTGTACTGCAAGGCAGGCTAGAGGGGCTCTCTTCGCGTCAGGACAAAATGGAGAGCATATTAGACTCCCACGCGGTCCGGCTGTCCAAACTCGACAAAGTTGAACGTCAGGTGCGGGCCTTGCAGAAAGAAGTGGAAGATGGCAATAATAGAGCGCGCCGCAACAACCTACGACTCGTGGGCATACCGGAGGGAGCGGAATCGGGAGACATGAAGGAGTTTTTATATAAAATCCTCCCTTCCCTGCTCCAAATCACCTTTACCAAAGAATTGGAGATCGATCGCGCTCATCGTGTACCCACAAACATAACGCTCAACAGGAAGACCCCGCGGCCTATCATCTTTCGACTTTTGAGATATCAACATGTGGAGCAAATTCTCAGTGCCTCTCGGGCAAAGGGCCATATGGAGTTTGAGAGCCACAAGATCTCCTTCTATCCTGACTTGGCTAAACCCACGGTCGACCGCCGAAAGCGCTTTCTGGAATTCCGGCCGAGGCTTCAACAACTACAAGCACGCTATGGCCTGATGTACCCGGCCAAGCTCCGAGTCACGCTTCACAATCAGACAAGAACATTTGAGGACCCTGATCTACTAGCGGAGTTTTTGGATGCTAAAGAAGCCGACTTGATGCGCTGACTTCCAGAATATTCCTGCCAGTATTCTCATATCCGCTGTACCTGCCATATTGGATTTGCCGCGGCTCAGCAAAGAGTTTGTCGAGGGCGGTTTGTTGCCTTATTTTGATGATATCTGTGACCCGACTCCATCTACCCATCGTAGCCTCGATGAGTATCAGAGACAGTGTTAATTATGGACTCTGGTGTTTCTTCTCTTTTTTTTTATGTCTCTATCTTCCTCTCTAGGGCCTCCTCCCGCAGACATATGGTCGCCATTTTCATTGGGGGTTTTGCTTCTTCTCTAAGTTACTTTGGTACATACTTTTCAATATGGGGTGTATTAGCCAGCAGACTCGGTGATTATATCATTGTTGTACAGATTCTGATTATGTTGTATGTTTTCAAGCGCCCTTACCTAAAATGTCTATTACCGATTGATGGCACCATGTAAGATTTTATCATTGAACGTAAAAGGAATCAATAATCCGATAAAACGGAAGAAAATCCTAAGCTATCTAAGTCATGAAGCTGCGGACCTGATTTTCCTCCAAGAAACGCATTTAAATTCGAAGGAAACTCTTAAACTCAATATTAAACCTTACATGGTGGCCGCCTATTCCCCAGCCGTTTCTAAGAAATGTGGGGTTGCCATACTGGTTAGGAAATCTCTGCATGCTACTATTATTGCGACTAGCTCAGATACAGCAGGTAGATGGTCCAGAGTTCACCTCAAGATAGGTAACCTTGAAGTTACATGTATATGCCTTTATGCTCCTAATGTGGATGACCCTGCCTTTTTTGCTACCATTGCTCAGGTTGCGCAGGCCTCTGCTAATACTTCATTGATAATAGGGGGGATTTCAATTTAGTTCTTGATCCCCTGATTGACAAACAGCCGCCTAGGACAAATGGTCCCCCCAAGAGTCACACCACGCTTACCTCTGTGATCAAAGATCTTGCTTTAGTCGATCTATGGAGGTTACTACACCCCAATGAGCTTGACTTTACCTTCTTCTCTTCCCCTCATAAATCCCAGTCTCGCATAGATTTCTTTCTAATATCAAAACTGTTAGTTCCTCAGGTGAACACTGCAAAGATTCACTCCCAAAATATTTCAGATCATGCTGCTATTTCTTTTCAATTACACACTACTGCACCCCAAGGGAATTCGGGGGCCTGGTTCTTTGATAGAGCCCTATTAACTCAGCCAGAGTTCCAGTTAGAAATTCGAGCAGCCATACAGGATTACTTCCATTTTAATTTACCCCAGGATACTGCAAATTGGGCTTGGTGGGAGGGTTTCAAAGCGGCCATTCGTGCAACGATCACTAGTTATCAAATTCGCCTGCGGAAACAACGCAAACAGCAGCTACTTATACTAGACCAACAAATCAAAGCAGGCGAACGAGTTTTAACTTCACGTACTGATCCATGCGTCTTAGTTCGCTTACAGCGTCTCCGTTTTCAATATAATGCAATCCTCTCAACTGCAGCTTCTAAGAGTATTGAGCTTCAACGAGGGACATACTACCGTGAAAGCAACCGAGCCGGTCGACTTTTAGCCAACGCCTTGAAAGGTCAAAAAGAAGCCAAACGCGTAGCGGCCCTTCGAGCCCCACAGGGAGGGGGCATACTGACCACAGACTCCGATATCGTAGAACTCTTTCGGGATTTCTATACCCGTCTATATCAATCTGAATGTGAGTTCTCATCAGAGACCTTCGAGCGATTGTTTTCTGGTATTCAGCGGCCGACCCTTTCTGAAGCTGATAGGGATGCGCTGGATGAACCCTTCTCTACTTCAGAGATCCAATCTGCCCTAAAACGAACAGCCTCGGGTCGAGCCGCCGGGCCTGATGGTCTCCCGACCGAATTCTACAGAACGTTCAGTGCAGATTTAGTTCCCTACTTAAAACTCTATTTTACTGCCCTTGCGGTAGATACATCCTCTTTGGGATCCTTTTCTGCAGCTAATGTGGTAGTATTTGAGAAAGAAGGCAGAGACCCGCTGCTAACCGCCAACTACCGTCCAATCTCCCTACTTAATGCTGATTATAAGATCTTCGCAACGATCTTGGCCACCCGGCTATCTGACAGGATGGCCACCTTAATCCATCCCGACCAATGCGGTTTTATACCCGGCCGATCCACCGCTGACAATGCTCGGACCTTGTGCCATGTGCTATCCAGTGCTGCCAATTTAGACCACCCATGGGTGGGTCTTTCCCTAGATGCTGAAAAAGCCTTTGATCGCCTAGAATGGCCCTTCTTATTTGCAGTTCTCCGATGGTATGGCTTTGGGGAGGGCTTCCTCCGATACCTCCAAGTCATGTATACTCAACCCGTTGCCAGTATTTGTGTAAATGCCATTAAGTCTCAGCCTTTTAATCTCCAAAGAGGCACGCGTCAAGGTTGCCCCCTATCACCAATGCTCTTTGATCTAGCTCTTGAACCCCTCGCCCTCCTTATTAGACAGTCCGCACGTATTCGAGGTGTCCCCTTCAGTCACAGAGAGATTAAACTCTCTGCATATGCAGATGACCTTATGCTCTTCGTATCCCTTGATTCGGTTCCAGCTGTCTTGGATCTGATTGATGGATACTCGCAATTATCGGGCTATAAAATTAACTGGACCAAATCTGTAGCATTCCCACTGAACCGCTGGGTACATGAGGCTGACATGCAGGCCTTTCCTTTCCTTTGGCAATCCCGCATGGTGAAATATCTTGGGGTCCATTACTGTTCTCCTTTAGAAGACACTATTAGTTTTAATGCCAAAGAGGTAGTCTCCAAAGTCCGTGAGCTCACAAATCGTTGGTCTCCCTTATCCCTTACATGGTGGGGCCGCCTAGAAACTGTGAAAATGATGATAGTCCCCAAAGTGAACTATATTTTAGAAATGCTGCCATGCTTACTCCCGCTACACACCTACAAAGATATTGAGGGCCTTCTCGTCCGCTATCTCTGGCAGGGCAAACCACCAAGGATAGCTAAACAAAAACTACAGTCTGCGAAGGAACTAGGGGGTACCCGTTTTCCTGATTTTCTCAGATATCATCAAGCCTTCCTACTTAAACAAGGTGCCCGATGGCTAGATGCCTCAACAGACAGCAGACCAGTTTGGCTTGACATAGAAGAGGAGCTTAGTAGCCCAATTCCGTTGATCCATCTCCCCGGTATGTCCCATCAAGTAGACACCCGCCATCCCCCAATGATTGTCGATACTCTTGCGGCCTTTAACACTCTCATTCTATCACTGGGCCCAAACGTATGTCCTCAGGACGGACTCCCGCTGTGGAATAACCCCAGAATTCAAGTCCTAAATAGAACGATAGCATGGAAACCCTGGTACTCTAGGGGGATCTGGACACCCCAACAGCTCTTCTCTGCAGCTCGTTGGAAAACCTTTTCTGATTTACAAAAGGAATTTGCGTTACCAGCGAAACATTACTTTCAATTGATGCAGCTTCAACACTGCCTCAAAAGTGCTCGAATCCTGCCGCCCTCTGTCCCTACTGAGGACGGGCTATTAGACCTAATTCACTCTATTAGTAGTACACATGGGGTAGCTTCTAACTTTTATAAACTATTATGTCAGGGTACAGATACTGCTACTTGTAGAGCCCAACAAGCCTGGGAGCGCGAACTGCAAACCACTTTAACCCCTGTGCAATGGAGCGTTTTCTGGAGCAAAGTAGTGCGGGTTTCCCGATCTGCCTCAGTTACCCAAACTCTCTTCTTTTTTGCACATAGATGCTTTTATACTCCAGAAAAAATAGCTAAATGGAACACAACTGCTAGGGACCAGTGTTGGTCTTGCCATACTGCTGTGGGAACCTTCGCTCATGTTATCTATGAATGTCCTCAACTACAGGTTTACTGGGGGCGGGTCTGGGGTCGTATTCAATTTATCTTACACCTCCACGAGCCTCTTTCTTGGAAGATTGTGGGACTCCGCTCAGTGGCGGAGGTCCCCTCTCTTCCTAAGAAGGGTCGCTTTCTCCTTGATTTCATGCTGGGTATAGCCATATGTTTAATCACGAGGAATTGGAAGGATAGCTCTCGACTTACTGTCAATGAATGGTGGAACCTCGTCTGCTTATATAGTAAATATGAGCAGATATCTCGGAGAGCTATTCCCCATACCCAAACTCACTCTCGCTTGTCTAAATGGCAGATGCTCAATGATTATGTACAATCTGCTCATTGCTCCGACATGTCTGTTTAATGTACACTCATCATGTTTCAGATCACCGTTAGGTTTTGTAACACAATAATGTCAGTACACGCCCGCTTCGGGAATGATTAGTTTTCTAGAGAAGAAGCAGGGGGGAGGGGGGTGGCAGGGGTTTACTTTGGTGTATGTATCACATTCTATGTATGTATCTGTCTTTTAGCTGTATGTCTTCCTTTCCTTTGTTGTTATAAAACGAAAATAAAGAATTAAAAAAAAAAAACTGCATTCCATGACCATAGATATGAAGAGATGGTTTTCTTCATCTTAAATGGTTTGAAGATCCTGGTATCCTTCTCCTTCCCCAAAAAACAAAATATACTCTGGTGTGCAGACGTCACCTTTCATTCTCTGCACACTGGTGTACCTTAATGTTTTCATTCATGTCAGCACCCAGGCCCTGATTGTGGGCAACTGTCTCCAGAGCCAAATTCTATTAGGCACCAGTGCATTGCTTCCATGCCTTCATCTAGACCGTCTTTTTGTGAGGACAGGAAATTGAGGGGATAATCTGGGCTGAGGTGATTGGTGGTGGGGGGGGGGGGTGCAGCACCAATTGGATTGGAGCAGCACAATTCAGGAAATTCCCACACACAATTAACCGTGGGCACCTTAAGAGTAAATTCAGCACTATCCGCACAAGTACACTTCATTTCATGTTCCTCCTCTCAACTTTCTTCCTCTTCTAGCAGAGCTATCAAAACCTGAGCAGAATTCAGTGATATGAGAGTTGACTATCTGAGAGAATAAGGGCCTGTTTTCTCTTCCCTTGAATACTTTCTTTTCATACCTTTTGTTGTATACACTATTTTTTCTGAACACAAGATTTCTATAAGAAATGATGTTACCTTCCATGGTAAATAATTGGAAACTTTCTGACTTTGTCCACTCCATATGATGTCATCTCCATAGGTAGATGTCAGCATGTCATGCAATGCATGAGCCAGGGCATACACAGCATTGTAGACACTGTAGCTGCTCCCAAGGTATTTGATGTTACAGTATGTATGGGGGGTCAGGGTTTCATTGGTACTGCAGGATCTTCTGATACTTGTGGGACAACGGCTGTCACATAGCCCGCTCCACCATCTCTGAATAGTTTTATCACTTGGAAAGAGGGAAGGATTCACCTCCCGGATAAATTTTGAGAAGCTTGGAATATTCTTCTTTATCACCATGAATGCCAGCGAATAATCTAAGTGTGTATCCCATTCGGCTGTGGTGATCCATATTTTACCAGGTATATTCATATATATATTCTTATAGAAATTCAAGATATATTCTTTATTACAGTAGAGAATGATCACATTAGTTGATGATGTATGAATTGTCTTATTAATTTTATTTATCTTATCTGGTATGGCACTGATATGAGAAAAAGTTTCTATGAACTCAATACAGCCACCATTGTGTACAATTCCTTCTTTCAGGATCTGGACAGCTCTCATGCTGCTGTCATCATCAGATGCAATGATACCAACCCAGGTCCAACTGAAATGCTTTAATAACCTGATAATGCCAGTGCAGAGGTGCAAATCACTAGGAACAGTTCGGTAGAAATAAGGAAACTGTACAGCATCACTCATAAAAAGGTTCTGTGATCTGTAACTGATCTGTTTAAAAAAAATAACAGATCTATTACCATCTTTGTCATGGTAAGATAATATTGCAAATAATCTATAACATTTGAAACATAATTTCATACAGAAATTTGGAGACCCAGAAATGTGAGTTGATAAAGCTGCTATGCAGTTTATTTATTTGTATGAGGGTCATTTTAAAATGCTTTCATTTGGAGGTCAAAACTTCAGACACTTCTCCATGGCCATTCCACAAATGTTGGCAGACTTCTCCAGTGCAGGGACGTTCAAGTAGGTACCTGGGTGTGTTGGAGGAATGGACTTACACTTCCCCGTTGGATCTTAGAAACATATGCAGGTACATCCATATTAATACCTATTCCAGGCATGAATAGGCATGAGAAAAGTGTTTGTTTTCATCTTAAAATGTCCAGAGAGCATAGAGAATTAAGTGACTAGCCGTAAATCCCAAGAATTATACTGGGATTTGAACTCTGGCCACTTCTACTTGTGAACTACTATTCTGACCATTATGCTTTTAGATGCCTGAGGACTCAAATGCTTTCCTGAGGACATCTATATAGACATTTCATACACGTGGGTTATAGGGCAAGTCCACGTTTGCAAATACATGACTGAACTGCACATGCTGCTTTTTATTTCAGACGTTCTGTCGTTGACGTCCCAGATTGCACTAGGAGGTCCCATTGTGAAATGTGCCTCTCTCTCTCCCTTTTACTTTTCAGTTTGTTTCAGTGTTAAAGCTTTGCAAACTGCCAGAGATCTATTGCCCTGCTTGCAGAGCCGGCCCAAGGGTTTCTGCCGTTCCAGGTATAAGCCCCAGCCATGCTACCCTCCCCCTCCATGTCAAGCCACATCACCCTCTCTTTCCTGCATTGAGCCATATGACCACCCACCTCTGCCATTGATTAGTACAATGGTGGCAGCAGGGCATGTGGCAGGTCATGTGCTTCAGCACACATGGCCTGCTGCTTCTGAACCCCGTCCAATGCAACTTCCTGGATATTAATGTTCTGAGACTCATATTTATCACTTCAGCAGCACATAGAATGAGAACATTCAGATATCGCGGGGCATGGTGGAGATGGGCCCTAGGTGGAACAAAGGTATTGCACCTCATGGTGCATTTCTAACAGGGACTCAATTGCAAGCAAGGTAATACTGTGTAGCTTTTAAAAATATACTCTTAAAGAAGTTTTGTTTTTCATTTTTAAAAGCTAATTCTTTTTCTATACTACAAAAGGGGAATTTTTTGTGGTACTGGGCAAAGCTCTGTCAGTTGGAGTTCATTGTCTTTTGTTTCAGTTACCCATTCACAGCTAGCTCTTTCAAGCAACTGACCTCATCAGGTGTTAGATCCCCCCCCCCCGCCACTCCATCTCCCACCCACCCATGTGAGCATTGTTGCTTTATAGGGCATCTCCCCAATTAGCTACACACAGGGACCTAGAACAGCACTGTTAGAACACACTTAAAAGAGGTTAACTGTGTTTTCTCTTAAAGGACAGATGAGTAAGTTGGTAGGTCTCTCTTTTATTTCAACAGGTCCATAAGCTACAAATGTGCAATGGATGGGAAAAATCATATTGCCAAAGCTATTGCCCCATTACAGCTTCTGCCTCTGTCCAGACAGAGATCCCAATGCCAGTTGAAGGACCAGTTCCATGTGCAGGATACCTGCATGCTGAAGCTCTCAGAAAGCAAGTGGAGGAGCTTGGAGAAGATGTGGCAAGACTGAGAAGCATTCAAGACAGTTAGAAGTACATTTATGAGCTGCTTCTTGAAACATCGAAGCTCTCCAACAGAGATGAAGATGGGAGGCTACAGAATGAAGAAAGATGGAGATGAGTCACCAGAACCTGCAGAATCAACACTTCAACTCCTCCAGCCCTTGAATTGAAGAACCAATATGCAGCCCTTGAAGTGGAGGAGGTGAAAGCATGCCAGGAAAGAGGAGAACCAGAGCTCGAGCACCCCAAATTTGCAGAAACAGTGACCACAAGGAAGTGAACGGTAATGGTGGTTGGTGACTCTCTTCTGAGGGGTATTGAGGCATCCATCTGCCAAGCAGACTTGATGTTCAGAGATGTGTGCTGCCTGCCAGATGCCAAAATCCATGATGTTACGGAGAGTTTGCTGAGACTCATAAAACCTACTGACTATTATCCAATGTTGCTCAACCCTGTCAGCATAAATGATATTGTTAGGTATCCCTCTGAGCATATCAAAAGTGACTTCATAGCTCCGGGACAGAGGGTGAAGCAGAAAGATGTGCAGGTGGTGTTCTTTCCATGTTGAGGATAAAGGTTGAGTTAGAGAAGCTCGCATCCTGGGGATGAATGCATGGCTGTGTGGATGAAGTCATTGAGAGTTGATGATGTTTCAAGGGCTGCAGAGCAGAATTGACATTCATCTGTCCAAGAAGGGTCAAAGTATCTTTAGCAGCAGACTAGTTAACCCACTGAAGAGGGCTTTAAACTAGATTCACTGGGGATGGGTGAAGAAAGTCCACAGATAAGTGAAAGCCCCCAGGTAAGTGAAACATTAAATACCTCTGTAAAAATGGGTAAAAGGGGCAACGTTTGGAAAGCAGTGTGTATAAATTCCCGTAGCATAGTAAATAAGATCTCAGATATTGAAGCTTTAATGAAAGAGGCTGACTTGGAGTTAGTAGTGATTATAGAGACATAGTCCAAGGACCAACATGATTGGGATGTAATTATACTTTACTATACTTTATTCTGAAAGAACAGGGTAGGAAGAAGGGGAGGAGTAGAACTATATTTAAAAAGCTATAGAATTACAGGGAGAGAGGAGGCAATGTGGGTTAAACTAGAAAAAGGGAAAGGGAAATCCATTTACATTGGAGTGATATACAGATACCCCTCAAGTGGACGGAGATTTAATAGAAGACATACACATAGTATATGGTGGCAGATTAAGACCAGTATGATCCATCTAGTCTGTACAGCAAGGCGGCAAGAGTAGCTGTACATACCGCTACATACAGGTCCCCTCCCCATGCCTTTGTTTAGGGGTGTACCCATCACTCCATGTAGGTCACTCTTATTTGTTGAGATATCACCCTTATTCGTTGAGATATAAGAGAGAGTTATTTTATTTTTATTTTATCCTGTTGTTATAAAGGGATCAACTGTGTCTGTCCCATGCGATTTTGAATTCTGTCACTATATTTGCCCCCACTGCTTCCATTGGGAGGACATTCCAAGCATCTACCACCCTTTCAGTGAAAAGTACTGAAAAGTATCACACAGTACAGGCACGCAAGGAGGTGATAGGAGGTGCTCTCAGGTGAAGCTCATTACCCAAATCACTCATACACTAAGGACCTGAGATCAATTAAGCTTCAGGTGAACAAAGTATATTAAACGTATTAGGTACAGTTTTATTAGTATAAATATCCATAGCAACCCTTAGTAAGTAAAGAACTTAAAGATCTAAACAAAAACTAAAAACTAAGATGCAGACAGCAGTCCAGCAGCGAGATGGGGGCTTTCCAGTCTTTTGCATTGAGTGTCACATGTATGATTTTCCCCCAGTTGGTGAGAGGTCTTATGTGTGCACTAGGTGCAAGGAGCTCTTTTCTCTCAGGGATCAAGTCCATTCTCTAGAGGCTAAAGTAGAAGACATGGAAAACATAAGAAAGACAGAGAGGTACATAGACGAGACCTACAGGGATATAGTCCTGAAGTCCCACCTCCAGTCTGGCAGCATCCCTGTTGTCATGGAGGAGAGAGGTCACGTGACAGGAGAGCATCACTCTGGTGTGGCAGGAAGTGATCCTATAACTAGGACCTGTCCTCCAGCTGATGTAACACCCTCTCGCACCAAGGAAGTTTCTCCAGGGCCATGTACCCATGAGGGAAGGGTTAGGACAGCCGTTATAGTTGGTGATTCGATCATTAGGCATGTAGATAACTGGGTGGCTGGTGGACATGAGGATCGCCTGGTAACATGCCTGCCTGGTGCGAAGGTAGCAGACCTCACGTGCCACCTAGATAAGGTCTTAGATAGTGCTGGGGAGGAGTCTGCTGTCTTGGTACATGTCGGTAACAATGACATAGGAAAATGTGGTAGGGAGGTTCTGGAAACCAAATTTAGGCTTTTAGGTAGGAAGTTGAAATCCAGAACTTCCAGAGTAGCGTTCTCCGAAATTCTTCCCATTCCACGTGCAGGGCCCACAAGGCAGGCAGAGCTCCGGAGTCTCAATGTGTGGATGAGACAATGGTGCAGAGATGAGGGGTTTGGATTTGGTAGGAAATGGGGAACATTCTGGGGAAAGGAAGGGCTCTTCCGAAGGGATGGGCTTCACCTTAACCGTGATGGAACCAGGCTTCTGGCATTAACCTTTAAAAAGGAGATAGAGCAGCTTTTAAACTAGATAATAGGGGAAAGCCGACAGTCGCCCAAGAGCGGATGGTTCGGAAGAATGTATCCTTGAAGGATACTACCAAAAGCAGAGAGGTTCCAAAAAAGAGTAAAGTAGCCCAAATGCCCTCGAGTATGGAGCAGAGCTTAAAGATCCCAAATTACCCATGTCTACCAATAGCCAAATTAATATGAATAAAATACAGTCTCTAAAATGCTTGTGTGCAAATGCTAGAAGTCTAAAACATAAGATGGGAGAGTTAGAATATATAGCACTAAATGAGAGGTTAGATATGATTGGAATATCAGAAACATGGTGGAAGGAGGACAACCAGTGGGACACTGTGATACCTGGGTACAAACTATATCGTAATGATAGAGCTCATCAAATTGGTGGAGGTGTTGTGCTCTATGTTAGAGAGGGCATTGAGTCAGAAAGGATTAAAGTTTTGCAGGAAACAAAAATTTGCTGTAGAATCTCTATGGATTGAAATTCCATGTAAAAAGGGGAAGGCAATGGCAGTGGGGGTGTACTATCGACCGCCTGGCCAGAACGAACAAATGGATGGTGAAATGCTCAAAGAAATCAAGGAAGCTAACAAAAGTTACAGTGTGGTAATAATAATGGGTGATTTCAATTACCCCGGTATCGACTGGGTCAGTGTCACGGCAGGACATGCTAGGGAGATAAAGTTCCTAGATGAAATAAATGACTGCTTCTTGGAGCAGCTGGTTCATGAACCGACCAGAGGGGAAGCCATATTAGACCTAGTCCTTAGTGGAACACCAGATCTGGTGCAAGAGATAAGGGTGTTGGGACCACTTGGCAATAGTGATCATAGCATGATCACCTTTGATTTAATTAGTGGAGGAGGGATAGTAAGGAAATCCACAGTATTACCTTTTAACTTTCGAAAGGGAGACTATGATAAAATGAGGAAAATAGTTAAGAAAAACTAAAAGGAGCAGTTGCAAAGGTTAAAGACTTACATTAAGCTTGGGTGTTGTTGAAAAATACTATCTTGGAAGCCCAGGCCAGCTGTATTCCACGTTATAAGAAAAGGGGAAGGACGTCCAAAAAACTGCCAGCATGGTTTAAAGGTGAGGTCAGAAAGGCTGTTGTTGTCAAAAAAGCATCTTTCAGGAAATGAAAAAAAGAGCTAAACAACGAAAGCTGGAAACAGCACAAGCACTGGCAGGTCAAATGCAAGGCATTGATAAGGCAGGCAAAGGGAGAATTTAAGATGACGCTTGCTGCGGAAGCAAAAAAGCAAAATAAAGATTTTTTCAAGTACATTCGTAGCAAAAAACCTGTGAGAGAGTCAGTTGGTGCATTAGATGATAGAGGTGTTAAAGGGGCACTAAGAGGTGACAAGGCGATAGCGGAGAGACTGTATGGTATTTAAAGGTGCGGAACAATTGAAGGAAATATCGATACATCGGAAAGATGTATTACAACTATTAGATAAACTGAAGAGTAGCAATTCACCTGGGCCGGATTTTATACATCCAAGGGTGTTGAGAGAACTGAAATATGAGATTGCACACCTGCTATTAGTAATCTGTGAACTATCATTAAAATCATCGCTAATACCTGAAGATTGCAGGATGGCCAATGTAACACCAACGTGTAATCAAACTCTGGAATTTGTTACCGGAGGATGTAGTAAAGGCTGTTAGTGTAGCTGGGTTTAAAAAAGGTTTGGACAAGTTCCTGGAGTAAAGGTCCATAAACCATTATTAAGAAGGGACCCAGGATATCAATGCTTGACCCAGTACAAGCATTGTGGAACATGTGTCTTTTGGGGAAACTGCTAGGTACGTATGACCTAGATTGGCCACTGTTGGAAACAGGATACTGGGCTTGATGGACCTTGGTCTGACCCAGTATGGCATATCTTATGTTCTTATGTTCTTATGATAGGTGATTTCAATATGCAGGATGTTGATGGGGCACATCCCTGCTGCGGTGTCATCTAGAAGTAAGGAGATCGTGGATTCTCTGCAGGGAGAACAATTCCAGCTACCGGTAATAGAACCCAGACATGAAATAATAATAAGATTCATTTTATTATTATTGTTCTGTTCTTTGTAAACCATCCCTGATCTCTGGAAGGGGCGGTATAGAAAAATGTACAAATAAATAAATAAAAATAAAAATAAATGAAGGGGGCCATACTGGACTTGGTGCTTACCAATGGGAAAAGTGTTTCTGATATCATGTCTGAGTGAGAGAATATCTCTCATCCAGTGATCATCAGATAGTGTGGTTCAGTATTAAAACTAAGGCTGATAAAATCCATTCAAAAGTGAGGGTCTTAGACTTTAGGAATACTTACTTTGCTGAGATGGAATAATACCATAAGGAGTCGTTTGAGTGATGTAGAAAAACAGTGGGCAAAAGTAAAAAGGGATATTTTAAAGGTAACAAACCTCTTTGTTAGAAAGGTAAATAAATGTAAAATAAAAGGAGGCCGCTAATGTTCTCAAAAGAAGTAGCTGAAAAGGTGAAGAAAAAGAGGGAGGCCTTCATAAAATACATGAGATCACAGAGAAAGTAAGACAGCCATCTATATGTGGATAAACATAGAGAAGCTAGCAAAGTAGTCAGGAAAGCACAGATACAAAAAGAAGAAGAAATAGCCAAGGTAATAAAATGGAGGGATAAGACATTTTTCAGATATGTTAATGAGAGGAGGAAGGACAAAAGTGGTATTGTCAGACTCAAGGGTGAGGGGGATGAATATGTTTAAGCTGATGAAGAAAAGGCAGAATTGCTTAACAAATATTTCTGTTATGTGTTCACAGATAAAAGGCCCAGAGCAGGACCTCAAAAAACACCCACAAATAGGAATAGAAGTGATGGAGATCTCAATCAGTTTTCAGAAGACTGTGTTCATGAGGAACTAGTTAAACTAAAACTAGACAAAGTGAATGGACCGGATGGGATACATCCGAGAATACTGAAGGAACTGGGGGATGTTCTAGAGACTCCACTGACTGACCTCTTCAGTGCTTCTTTGAACTCAGGAGTGATCCCAGATGACTGGAGAAAGGCACATGTGGTCCCTTTATCCAAAAATGGAAGTAAGGATGAGGCCAGTTAGTCTAACCTCTGTGGTGAGTAAATTATTAGAAGCACTGCTGAAAGAGAGAATAGTGAGGTTTCTGGAGTCCAATGGATTGCAGGAACCAAGGCAGCATGGATTTACCAGAGTTAGGTATTGCCAAATAAATTTGATTGACTTCTTTGACTGGATGACCAGGGAGATGGACCAAGGCAAGCTTTAGATGTGGTGTACTTGGATTTCAGTAAAGCTTTGACATCATTCTGCACTGGCGACTTATAAACAAACTGAGCACCTGAATGATGGACCCTAAAGTTACTGATTGGGTTAGAAATTGGTTGAGTGGGAGGCAACAAAGGGTACAGGTAAACAGAGCTCATTCTGAGGAGAAGGAGGTTACCAGTGGTGTGCTTCAAGGATTTGTCCTTTGATCCAATTTTTTTTAACATTGTTAGTGGCATTGCGGAAAGGCTGTTGGGTAAAGTTTGCCTGTTTACAGATGATACCAAAATCCGCAACAGAGTAGACACCCAGGAAGGAGTTGATAACATGAGGAGGGATCTAACTAAGCTTGAAGCATGGTCTAGAATTTGGAAACTGAGATTTAATGCTAAAAAAATGCAGGATCAAGCATTAGAGCTGCAAAAATCCAAAGAAGTAGTACAGTATAGGGGGTGAAGTACTTCTGTCCTCAAAAGAAGAGTGGAACATGGACATGATTGTATCTGATGATCTTAAAGTCACTAAACAGGTAGAAAAGGTGATGGTGAAAGCTAGAAGGATGCTTGAGTGCATAGGGAGAGGAATGGTCAGAAGAAGAAAGGAGGTGATAATGCCTCCATATAAGTCTCTGGTGTGAGCTCATATGGAGTATTGTGTACAATTCTGGAGACCGTAACTTCAAAAGGGTATAAACAGGTTGGGGTCTGTCCAGAGGGTGACTACCAAAATGGCTAGTGGACTTTTAAATAAAGCATATGAGGACAGACTTAATAATGTAAACTTTAGAGGAAAGGTAGGATAGAGGAGATATGATAGAGATGTTTAAATACCCCATTGGCATAAATGCACAGGAGGACAGTCTCTTCAATTGAAAGCAAGCTCTGCTATGAGAGAACAGAGGTTGAGAGTGAAAGGGAATAGACTCAGAAGTAATATGCGGAAATATTTCTTTACGGAAAGAGTGGTGGATCCGTTGAATAGTCTCCCAGTGGAGGTTGTAGAGATGAGGACAGTATCTGAATTCTGAAAGGCATGGGACAAACTCAGAGGATGGTGGTTGGTGGTTCCCAATGTGGAACCTTGCATCGTGTAACCATAGTGTGGGTTGTTCTTTCCAAGGTGCATAACTTTGCACTTGTCCACATTAAATTTCATCTGCCATTTGGATGCCCAGTCTTCCAATTTAGCCAGATCCTCCTGAAGATTGGAGCATGGCCAATGTAACACAAATTTTTAAGAAGGGTTCCAGGGGTGATCCAGGAAACTACAGACTGGTGAGCCTGACGACAATACCGGGAAAAATGATAGAAACCATTATAAAGAACAAAATTACTGAACATAAGTTATGGCTTAATGGGAGATAGCCAACATGGTTTTAACCAAGGAAGAAGGTCTTGTCTTACTAATCTATTATGTTTTTTTGAAGGTGTGAATAAACAGTAGACAAAGGTGAGTCAGCTGTTATATATATAGTGTATCTGGATTTTCAGAAAGCCATTGACAAGTTCTTTCATGAGAGACTTTTGGCGAAATTAAAAAGTCATGGGATAGGAGGCAACTGCAGAGAGTAGGAGGTTAAATGGCCAATTTTCCCAGTTGAAAAAGGTAAATAGTGGAGTACCCCAGGGATATGTGCTGCTTCTGCTGCTTTTTAACATATTTGTAAATGACCTGGAAATGGGAATAATGAGTGAGGCAATCAAATTTGCAGATGTCACAAAATTATTAAAAGTTCTTAAAACCCATGAAGATTGTGAAAAATTGCAAGAGGACCTTGATAAATTTGAAGACTGGGCATCCAAATGGCAGATGAAATTTATTGTGGACAAGTGCAAACTTATACACCTAGGGAAGAACAACACAAACTATGATTAGACAATGTAAGGATTCACCTTTGGAACCACCATCCAGGAAAAAGCTTTAGGTGTCATCATGGATAACATGTTGAAATCCTTTTCCCAGTGTGCAGCGGCGGCCAAGAACGCAAATAGAATGCTAGGTATCACAAGTAAAGGAATGGAGAATAAAACAAAGGATATAATAATGCCTCTGTACCGTTCCATGGTGTGACCACACCTTGAATATTGTGTGCAATTCTGGTTGTTTGTATCTTAAAAAGGATATAGTGCTTAAGAGCCACAAAATGGTAAAGGGATTGGAATGGTACCCCTATGAAGAGAGGCTAAAAAGGTTACGGCTATTCAACCTAGAAAAGAGATGGCTGAAGGGAGATATGATAGAGGTTTATAAATTAATAAATGGAGTGGAACGGGTAAACGTAGATCAATTGTTTATGCCATCAACATATAGAAAGACATGCAATGAAGCTACTAATAAAAAATATTTCTTCACTCAACGTGTAATCAAAATCTGGAATTTGTTACCAGAGGATGTAGTAAAAGCTATTAGTGTAGCCAGGTTTAAAAAAGGTTCGGAAAAGTTCCTGGAGCAAAGGTCCATAAACCATTATTAATGGAGACTTGGGATATCCACTGCTTGCCCCAGTACAAGCATTGTGGAACCTGTGCCTTTTGGGGAAACTGCTAGGTACTTGTGACCTAGAATGGACACTGTTGGAAACAGGATACTGTGCTTGATGGCATATCTTATGTTCTTTGTAGAGCTACCTGGTCCATCTAGCCAGCAAGAGTAGGTGTACCTGCCGCATTATGCAGGTCCCCTCCCCCCCATGACTTTGTTTAGGGGTATACACACCGATCAGGGTTGTTGTTGTTAAGTACCATCGAGTCGGTGTCGACTCATGGTGACCCTCTGGATAGTTGTCCTAAATTGTGTTCGTCTTTAGTCAGATGGCTCATTTTTGACAGATTGTTACCTGTAGCTGCTGTTATTTTATCGATTCATCTCATTGCTGGCCTTCCTTTTTTGCGTTGACTTTCTATCTTGCCAAGCATGATGTCTTTCTCTAATGATCTCTCTCTTCACATGATGTGTCCAATGTGTGAAAGTCAAAGTCTTGTCATCTGAGCTTCTAAAGAAAGCCTAGTACCGACTGGTTTGTTCTTCGGGCAGTGCATGGTATACGCAGTATTCACCGCCAGCATTGTAATTCAAAGGCATCAGTTTTCTTCCTGTCTATCTTTTTCACTGTCCAGCTTTCACATCCATATGATGTTATTGAAAATACAATGGCTTGAACAAGTCTAATCTTTGTATGGAGAGAGACATCTCCGCTCTTGAGAATCTTGTCTATGTCTTTCATAGCCATTCTGCCAAGAGCAATGTGTCATCGGATTTCTTGACTGCTTGTTGCTTCTTTATTGATATTTTATCCACGTAGGATAAAGTTGTTCACAATTTCATTTTCTTCTCCTTCAACGATGAACCTGTTGATTTTGCCATTTGTCATGATCTTTGTCTTCTTTATGTTAAGGCGCAGGCCCATTTTGAGAAGCAAATGTTTCAGATCATCTTCACTTTCAGCCAGTAAGGTGGTATCATCAGCATAGCGAAGGTTGTTGATGAGTCTTCCACCAATCTTCACACCTCTGTTGTCTTCATACAATCCTGCTTCTGCATATAAAATAAACAGGTAGGGGGAAAGTATGCAGCCTTGTCTTACACCTTTGCTTATCTTAAACCATTCTGTTTCCCCTTGTTCAGTTCAAACAGTTGCTTCTTGATCAATGTATAGATTGTGCAAGAGAATGATCAGGTGTTCTGGTATATTCATGCTTCTTAATGCGGCCCAGAGTTTCTCATGGTTTACACAGTCAAAAGCTTTGCTATAGTCGATAAAGCAAAATAGATATCCTTTTGGTATTCCTTAGTCTTTTCAAGGATCCATTTCACATCCGCAATGATGTCTCTCATTCCTTGCCCTTTCCTGAACCCTGCTTGCACTTCAGGTAGTTCTTGTTCCAGGTATGGTTGTAGTCTCTGTTGAATAATCTTCAGTAAGATCTTGATGGCAGGTGGGATCAGAGCGATTGTGCAATTGTGCGATAATACCACAGTCAGTGATTTTTGCTGAATTTGCAGCTAAACTGTGAGTTCTATCTGTCTGTCTGTTTGTCTCTACATATTTATCTATCTATTTGCCCTTCTTGGTGGGTTCCCTTACCTACTCCTTTGCTGTGTGCCCACTGTTCAGGAACAGCCTCCATTGCTGTAGAGTTGTTGTTTTTTTTTGCTGTAGAGTTTTAAACTATCTTCTCTTAGTCTACCCTAGTGACTACCCCTCCCCCCTGCTGAGGCATTGTTGTAGACCTCCATTTCCTGTTGTGCATGTGGGCCTGCTCAGATTGCCTTTCTGTTCCTTGAGAAGAGCAGTGCTTTCCAGGGCTCTCCCAAAAGGTGGTTTTGCTGAATTTGCTGCTAAATTTTGAGTTCTATCTGTCTGTCTGTTTGTCTCCACATATTTATCTATCTATTTGCCCTTCTTGGTGGGTTCCCTTACCTACTCCTTTGCTGTGTGCCCACTGTTCAGGAACAGCCTACTGGCCAGAGACACTTAGGTTCCCGCCCACCCTACCCCTCACCCCACCCACCCCAGCGGCTACATTGCCTATATAGTGGTCACATACGTGCCATCTGTCGTTCCTAACTTGGGTAACACCCACATCTTCAACTTTTCTTATTATTATTCTTCCTCTTCTGGGACTGCTTAATCAACATGTCGTGTATTCAGTACAATAACTGTGGTACTTTCATTCAAAGAAGAATCATTTGGAGCCTAAGAGCTTGTCCTATATGCCTAAAGTCAGCTGCCATGCATGAAGAACTGACTCTACTAAGGAAAGACCTAGCAGCCATGCATAATGAAGTGTCTCTACTGAGGGAGGAACTGGCTGCAATGAAGCGCACCTCTTCTAGGATACAAACTGAACAAAGTCCACCACCGCTCCCACAAAGAATCAAACACCCCAGGAACAAATGGATCACAGTGGGTTCCGGAAGATTGCGACCTGTAATGCAGAGCCATCCTACACATCAAGAGATATCCCTGCAAAATGCCTTCTCTGCCTTGGCTAATGAGGATGCCCAATCCAAAGAAACTGAAGGGCCCTTAAATGAGTCAGACAATGCCCCAATCTCCTGCTAAAGCACCAAATATGAAGAAAACCTCACCAAACAGAAAACTATTACTACTTGGAGATTCCTTCATCAGAGGCATCAACTTGGGAACACAGTTCAAAGGAGAGAAGATAGTCATGTGCCTACCAGGCTCTTCAGCCAGCAGGAATACAAACCAAGTTGTTGAAATACTTAACGCAAAAAGTGAGCACTCCAAACCTTGTTATTATCCACTTGGGCACAAATGACCTGGCTAGAAACAGTGCCTCTACAGCCCAAAAGGACTTCCAGTCTCTGGGAGAGAAACTCAAGCCCATTTTTAACACTGTTGCATTCTCAGAAGTTCTACCTGTTCTTGGTAAAGGGACAAAAAGGCTGCATCGCATTAACAACTTTAATACATGGCTCCAGACCTGGTGCAAACAAGAAGGATTTAGATTTATTGGCAACTGGGGCAACAGATGGACCAACAAGAGACTATATTGTGCTGATGGACTACATCTCTCTGTCGCAGGGAAAAGGAACCTAAGTGAAAAATTCAGGCTGTATGTGGATATGCATTTAAACTAGGAAAAGGGGGTGACGGATGTGGAAGGTCAACATCTGCATGCCACCCCTTGCAAAAGCAGAACAACATCAGAAACAGCCACACTCTTAAACCACACATCAAAAACAAGTGGGAAGAAGTGGGCAGAATAAAATCAATGCAAAATACATACAAGCCAGGTAAATGCTGGAAAGCAATGAGCACAAATGCTCGTAGCTTAGCCAAAAAAATTCCAGACCTGGAAGCCCTAATGGTGGAAACGGATTTGGACATCGTGGACATTACAGAAACATGGTTTAATGAATCGCATGATTGGGATATAGCCATAGCTGGCTATAATCTATTCAGAAGAGACAGAGAAAATGGAAAAGGAGGAGGAGTAGCCGTGTATGTCAAAAGCAGTATTAAAGCTACTGAAATGCAGGGAACACCGACTGTTATCATCCTGTATTATAGTTTGCAATCTGTATATAGTTTTCCCGTTCTCCATGTTAACATACCTGTTTAATGTAAGTGCAGTGTGGTCCTTCCTCATTGCACAATCTTTGTTATCTGTAAACCGCGCTGATGGCAAATAGTGCGGTATAGAAAAAACTATAAATAAATAAATAAATAAATAAAATAAATAAAACATGGGGAAAAGAAGAAGTGCTCTGGATTGCGTTGGAAAGAGGAGATGGCACTGTCATCCATATTGCTGTAGTCTACAGACCTCCGACTCAAATTGAAGAGAGAGATAACGAATTGATTATAGATATTGCCAAGATAGCAACAAAGGGGGAAGCAATCATATTGGGTGAATTTAATCTACCTGATGTGGACTGGATTCCTCCTTCTGCACATCTGGAAAGAAGCAAAAAAATTGTGGATGCTCTCCAAGATGCATTACTTAGACAAATGGTGATGGAACCAACCAGGGAAAGCTCAATGCTGGATGTAGTGCTCACCAACAGTGATAACGTGTTGAATGTCCGCGTGAGTGCTCCTGTGAGCAACAGCGACCATCACACGGTGTGGTTTGAGATAAAAGCCATGGTACAGGCCAATCATAGCAAGCTCAAAGTCCTAAACTTCAAAAACACTGACTTCAATAAAATGGCCGAGTACTTAGAGGAGGAGATGACGGGGTGGAAGGAGATAAGGGAAGTCACCTGTTTATTCACTCCTTCAAAAAAACATAACAGATTAGTAAGACAAGATCTTCCTTATCTAAAGCCATGTTGGCTGTCTCCCATTAGATTGTGGCTATCTACATGCTGAGTAATTTTAACCATCATAAAGAATAAAGTTACTCAGCATGTAGATAGTCACAACCTAATGGGAGACAGCCAACATGGCTTTAGACAAGGAAGATCTTGTCTTACTAATCTGTTATGTTTTTTTGAAGGAGTGAATAAACAGGTGGACAAAGGTGAGTCAGTTGATATTGTGTATCTGGACTTTCAGAAAGCCTTTGACAAGGTCCCTCATCAGAGACTTTTGGCAAAACTAAAGAGTCATGGGATAGGAGGCAGTGTACTATTGTGGACCAGGAACTGGTTAAAAGATAGAAAGCAGAGGGTAGGGCTAAATGGCCAATTTTCCCAATGGAGAAAGGTGAATAGTGACCTGGAAAGTGGAATAACGAGTGAGGTTATCAAATTTGCAGATGACACAAAACTATTTAAAGTTGTTAAAACCCAAGAGGATTGTGAAAAATTGCAAGAGGATCTTGATAAATTGGAAGACTGGGCATCAAAATGGCAGATGAAATTTAATGTGGACAAGTGCAAGGTTATGCACCTAGGGAAGAACAACCCAAACTATGGTTACACGATGCAGGGTTCCACATTAGGAACCAACACCCAGGAAAAAGATTTAGGCGTCATTGTGGATACCATGTTAAAACCCTCGGCCCAGTGTGTAGCGGCAGCCAAGAGAGCAAATAGAATGCTAGGTATGATAAGGAAAGGAATGGAAAATAAAACAAAAGATATTATAATGCCTCTATATCGTTCCATGGTGAGACCGCACATTGAATATTGTGTGCAATTCTGGTCGCCGTATCGTAAAAAGGATATAGCGATTTTAGTAAAGGTTCAGAGAAGAGCCACCAAAATGGTAAAGGGGATGGAAGGATACTCCTATGAAGAAAGGCTAAAAAGGTTAGGGCTCTTTAACCTGGAAAAGAGACGGCTGAGGGGAGATATGATAGAAGTCTATAAATTAATGAACGGAGTGGAACGGGTAAACGTAGATCGATTGTTTACGTTATCAGAACATAGAAAGACTAGGGGACATGCAATGAAGCTACAGGGTAAACTATTTAAGACTAATAAAAAAAAATATTTTTTCACTCAACATGTAATCAAACTCTGGAATTTGTTACCGGAGGATGTAGTAAAGGCTGTTAGTGTAGCTGGGTTTAAAAAAGGTTTGGACAAGTTCCTGGAGGAAAGGTCCATAAACCATTATTAAGAAGTGACCGAAGATATCAATGCTTGATCCAGTACAAGCATTGTTGAACTTGTGTCTCTTGGGGAAACTGCTAGGTACATATGACCTAGATTGGCCACTGTTGGAAACAGATTACTGGGCTTGATGGACCTTGGTCTGACCCAGTATGGCATATCTTATGTTCTTATGTTCTATGGAATTGCAATGGACTAAACTAAAGGCGGCAATAAAAGGGGCAACAGATAAATATGTATGAAAAGTAAATAAAAACAAGAGGAGAAGGAAACCTATTTGGTTTTCCAAAGAGGTGGCTGCTCAAATAAAGGCAAAAAACACAGCTTTCGCAAAATTCAAAAGCTTGCAAACAGAAGAACACAGAAATGAATACAGGATCAAGCTCAAAGAGTCAAAAAGAGAAATCAGGATAGCAAAATCAAAGGCAGAGGAAAAGATGGCTAAAGATGTTAAAGGTGGCGACAAAACTTTCTTCAGGTATATTCAGGAAAGGAAGAAGATCAGAGTTGGAATTGCAGGACTCAGAAGTGCTGGGAAAGGACTCGTGGAAAGTGACACTGAAAAACCAAAATTGCTAAACAAATACTTCTACTCTGTTTTTACTAAAGAAGATCCTGGAGATGGACCAGCTGTGACTCCCAAATATAAAAATAGGAATGATGTAGATACCACACCATTCACAGAAGATGAGGTGTTAGAACAACTTGCTAAACTGAAAGTAGACAAAGCCATGGGACCAGATGGGATACATCCCAGGATACTGAAAGAGCTCAGAGAGGTTCTTGCAGGACCGTTAAAGGATGTCTTCCACAGATCCTTGGAAACAGGAGTGGTTCCTCAGGACTGGAGAA
Source organism: Ichthyophis bannanicus (assembly GCA_033557465.1). NCBI lineage: Eukaryota > Metazoa > Chordata > Amphibia > Gymnophiona > Ichthyophiidae > Ichthyophis > Ichthyophis bannanicus. The sequence continues at coordinate 21,346,215 of CM066051.1, read as the reverse complement.
TGGCTAATATTGTACCTCTACACAAAAGTGGTGACAGGGAAGAAGTGTCAAATTACAGGCCCGTGAGCCTTACCTCGGTGGCAGGAAAAGTAATGGAGGCGCTCCTGAAAGAGCGAATAGTGAACTTTCTCAAAACCAACAGGTTGCAAGATCCAAGGCAACATGGTTTTACCGAAGGACGGTCTTGCCAAACAAATCTGATTGAGTTCTTTGATTGGGTGACCAAGGAACTAGATCTGGGGCATGCAATGGATGTCATCTGTCTGGATTTCAGCAAAGCCTTTGATACTGTTCCTCATAGGAGGCTTGTCAATAAACTCAGTAGCTTGGGGATGGGTCCCAAGATAGTAAACTGGATTAGAAATTGGTTGACTGACAGACAACAGAAGGTGATGGTACATGGAGCTCACTCGGATGAGAGGAAGGTGATTAGTGGGGTGCCTCAGGGTTCGGTCCTGGGCCCGGCACTGTTCAATATATTTGTGAGTGATATTGCTGAAGGACTGAATGGAAAAGTCTGTCTTTTTGCAGATGACACAAAAATTTGCAACAGAGTGGACTCCCCCGAGGGAGTGGTTAACATGAGGAAAGATCTACAAAAGCTGGAAGACTGGTCTAATGCTTGGCAACTACGATTTAATGTGAAAAAGTGCAGTATCATGCACTTGGGTAGCAGAAATCCAAGGGAAAAGTACACAATAGGGGGTGAGAGGTTGGTATGCATGGTTCAGGAGAAAGACCTTGGTGTGATTATCTCTGATGATCTCAAGGTGGCAAAACAGTGCGACAAGGATATTATAATGCCTCTGTATCGCTCCATGGTACGACCGCACCTTGAATATTGTGTGCAATTTTGGTCACCGTATCTTAAAAAGGACATAGAGTTATTAGAAAAAGTACAGAGAAGAGCCACCAAATTGGTGAAGGGGATGGAAGGCTACTCCTATGAAGAAAGGCTAAAAAGGTTAGGGCTCTTTAACCTGGAAAAGAGACGGCTGAGGGGAGATATGATAGAGGTCTATAAATTAATGAACGGAGTGGAACGGGTAAACGTAGATCAATTGTTTACCTTATCAGAATATAGAAAGACTAGGGGACATGTAATGAAGCTACAGGGTAAACTATTTAAGACAAATAAGAGAAAATATTTTTTCACTCAACGTGTAATCAAACTCTGGAATCTGTTACCGGAGGATGTAGTAAGGGCTGTTAGTATAGCTGGGTTTAAAAAAGGTTTGGACAAGTTCCTGGAGGAAAGGTCCATAAACCACTATTAAAAAGGGACCCAGGATATCAATGCTTGACCCAGTACAAACATTGTGGAACCTGTGTCTTTTGGGGATATTGCTAGGTACGTATAACCTAGATTGGCCACTGTTGGAAACAGGATACTGGGCTTGATGGACCTCGGTCTGACCCAGTATGGCATGTCTTATGTTCTTATGTTCTTAAGGCGGTGGCAAAAGCCAGGAGGATGTTGGGCTGCATACAAAGAGGGATTACCAGCAGAAAGGAAGAGGTACTTATGCCACTGTACAAGTCACTGGTGAGGCCTCACTTGGAATACTGTGTTCAGTTTTGGAGACCATATCTTGCAAAAGATGTAAAAAGACTGGAAACTGTTCAGACAAAGGCGACCAAAATGATTTGGAGCCTGCGTCAGAAGCCTTATGAGAAGAGACTTGATGACCTAAATATGTACACTTTGGAGGAGAGGAGGGACAGGGGAGATATGATTCAGACCTTTAAATAATTAAAGAGAAATGATGAACAAACAAACCTCTTCCAAAGACGTGGAAGCTGTAAAACTAGAGGGCATAACATGAAGCTGCAAGGTAGTAAATTGAAAGGCAATGTCAGGAAATATTTCTTCACTGAAAGGGTGGTGGATGCTTTGAATGCCCTCCCAATGGAAGTGGTGGGGGCAAACACGGTGCTGGAATTCAAAACGGCATGGGACAAACACAGTGGATCCCTTTACAGCAACAGGATAAAAGCAAAATAAACTGTACCATCTAACTTCTGAACTATCTAGCGTCTCAACAAATAAGGGTGTCCTACATGGAGTGGTGGGTTCACCCCTAAACAAAACAAAAACATGGGGAGGGATGGCCTGCACAGAGCGACAGGTGCACCTACTCTTGCCATCTTGCTGGGCAGACTAGATGGACCATGCTGGTCTTTATCTGCCGTCACTTACTATCTTACTATGTTACTATGTAAGTTGGACCACTTTTCTTTAGTATTGGTATAAACACAGATCTTTTCCAGATTGTCTTGCTGCATGTTGGGAATCTCTGTTGAGTTCTGCGATTGTCTTTCTTTCTCCTATGGCTTTAGTTTCTCTGCGTTTCTGGGCAATTTTCAGAGTTTCCTCCGTCATCCATTTTGGCCGTTGTTGGCTTTTTCACCTTTTGTAGAGACTTCTCGCTTTCTTCCAACACAACCTTCTTGATATCATTCCATAACTCTTCTGGAACTCTATCATTTGTATCTAAAGCAGCAAATTAATTTTGCAGGCAGTCTTTAAATTCCAGTGGTATATTCTCAAGGTCATATTTTGCTGCAAGCATGAATGGTTTGCTCTTTTTCAACTTTAGCTTGAGTTTGCATACTAGTAGTTGATGATCTGTAGCAGTCAGCTCCAGGTCTTGTCTTTGTTGATGTTAAAGAGCTTTTCCATCGTTGACTTCCACAGATGTAGTCAATTTGATTTTTATACAATCCATTGAATAAAGTCCATGTGTACAGTCACTGCTTGTGTTGCTGGAAGAAGGTGTTTGAGATAAATAGATCATTGGTCTTGCAGAATTCTATCAGTCTTTCTCCAGCTTCATTTCTGTTGCCAAGTCCATATTTTCCAATCACTTTGCCTTCTTCTTTGTTGCCAATTTTTGCATTCCAATCACCCATGACTATCAGGATATCCTGTTTGCATGTTCTGTCAATTTCAGCTTGAACTTGTTCATAGATCTCTTCAATTTCATCCTCTTCTGCAGCTTGTCATGATGCGGGCACTGATAAAGTTGGTTTAAAGAAAAGAAATCCTGTTTCTTTTGAGGAGCTAGAGGTGCAATTACCCCCAGGCACAGCTAGAGGGAGCAGGAACAAACATTTGAGAGTTAATGAACCTAGGAACTCTGATGACTTGCAGCTGGAAGGGAATCACGAAGTCATCCAAAACAGTTTGCTTTATAAGTCAGAGCAGAATGCTTCTAACAGAGTGAAAGTGGGAGTGTGAGAGAGAAGGAAGGCTGAGAGCCAAACAGAACAGGCTGAGAGCCAAGAGGACAAGCCTGGGAGCTACCGAGGAGAGAAGCCTGAGGGCTGTGAAGGAAGCAAGGCTGGGAGCCATCAAGAAAGGACTGAGAAGAACTTGAGGAGAAACAGACTTCACAAGGTGGGGAGCCAGAAGGCCCAAACTGACCCTGTTGCACAAGGGGAGTTTGGTAGAGCTTGCCCTAAGGTGAGAGTGTCTGCCACGCCTAGTTCTTATACTCTGCCTGGATATAGAACAGAGAGACGGAAGCCAAGAACCAGGGAGAAGGGTTCTGAGAAGAGCTTACTATCTCTGGAGGATTATAGCCAAGTTTTACCAGGGCAGAGAGAAAAGCACTTTTATAATCAACAGGAGTTTTTACCCAGAGTGAGAGGAGAATCCAGGAGAAGCTTTATTCCACTGCCTAGAAGCACAGCTGTGTCTCACGCTGGCAGGCAGAAGTTCAGCTACCAAGGGAGAGGGGCTGGAAGAGGAAACACTGTGGATTTCAACTCAGCTAAACCAAGGTATGAGACATTAACCATTGACTGTAATAATTGTGCTCCTAAAGGCTCTGCTAAAACAAGTGTTCCATCTGTGAGAAAAAAGAAACCATATTGGTTTTGTAAAATACCAGCAGCTTTGAGAATCCCTGGCTATGGGAAGCCAGACTCCCGAGTTTTAAACTACAAAGCTGAGATAGACAGGGACAGTGAATACTCCTCAAATGAGTACAGTGGAGGAGAGTCCATGGAAATAGATTATCCAAACACTGTTCCCTCACCTATGCCAGATCTCATGGAATGTGATTGTGCACTGCCTCAGCTCCAGAATCTGTATGTTCCATATAACACAGAAGAATGAATGAAATGTAAATAATGTTTCTTGCACTGAATTCTACTATATGAAAGCCTGCTTAACTGTGAAGCAACAGTTAAGCATTCATTATAAATATTGGTACCTTTTGACACAAAGGACTTTCTGTTTTCTTGATTTGTCTCTTATGTTGGACCTTTGCACTAACCAGGGAATAAAAGCCTTTATTTCCCTCCACCTGGTCTCTTTAATCAATAACCTCGTGACATAATGGCGTAATCTTTATTGTCCGGGGAACCCCTGTGACAAGCTGTTGTTGGGGCATATACTTGAATTATAGTTGTGTTGGTAGGCATTCCTCGTAGACGAATAGTTGAGATATAAGAGATAGTTATGTTTAATTTGATTTTATCCTGTTGCTATAAAGGGATCCACTGTGTCTGTCCCATGCCATTTTGAATTCCCTCACTGTATTTGCCCCCACCCACTTCCATCGGGGAGGGCATTCCAAGCATCCACCACCCTTTCAGTGAAAAGGTTTTTCCTGACATTACCTTTCAATTTACCCCTTTGTAGCTTCATGTTATGCCTTCTAGTTTACAGCTTCCCCATCTTTGGAAGAGGTTTGTTTGTTCATTAATACTCTTTAAGTATTTAGAAGTCAGAGTGTACATATTTAGGTCTTCAAGTCTCTTCTCATAAGTCTACTGATGCAAGCTCCAAATCATTTTGGTCGCCTTCCTCTGAACTGTTTCCAGTCTTTTTATATCCTTTGCGAGATGTGGTCTCCAAAACTGAACACAATATTTCATATCTCCTGCCATTCACTGAATCATTAAAGCACTCACTTTAATTCCTAGGGACCTCACAAGAGCTTTTCTTACAAAAGAGTCTGTCCAGCTAAGCAAAATGCAATATGCAGTCATTATTGATCCCAAAATAATTTTCTTTTTCTGAACAATTAAAATAAATCTTCTTTACAAAACTTACAGTGCAAAAACAGCTTGTCAAAGCAGTCCATTCATTTAAATTTGCACAACTCACTCAATGTAGAGTGCTTCTTTCGGCTATGGATCAGAAGGAGTGATTGAGGGGATAATTATTGTTCATATCCCATTTTTATTTTATTTTGCTTCACTGGCTCGTTATACATATAACTTTGTGACATGAACCCACTATAATTGTAATTCCTGGTACTTACACTCGGAAATCACCACTTGCAGGTACAATCACCAAAGCAGACATGGATATCCTGAATGAATATGCATATCCTGACACCATTGTATTCAAATAGATTTCATGCATATTCAGAGTGGAAAATCATGACAGCCTAAAAGGAATGGACTCTTGAGAAACAGGTTTGGGGATTCCTGGCCTAGATTCATCAAGAAGGAAATTGTAATAAACTGTGTCTTTTCTGTCTTGCTCTTATTTTTTTTCAATTGGGGTTTTACAAATACTTACAATAAGCAAGCATCAGGAAACATGAAGGAGATATTCACAATGTAACCAGAAATAAACAAAACAAGATAGAACATTTTAGAAAACATTATTCCATCAGTATTTGAAAGAGGCAAGATCTCTTTAACGTACTTGAACAGGGAACAATAAATGAATCAAAAATGCAGCCAACACAGCATACCTGAATCTTTAGACCCTCAAACCTCTACGTCCTCTTCTCCAAGACAACGATTTCAGATCATATTTAAAGACCATAATCACACCCTATCTCGATGATGGCAACATACTGTATCAGTTATAGGCACATCAGGTCGCCAACACATAATCCCAACTCTCAGGAGATTACACTGGCTCCCAATTGCCCAAAGGATTAAACACAAGACTGTAAGCACCATCTATAAAATCCTTTATAAACTATCAGCTCCCTGTCTTGATGATCATATCTCAAGAGCATCGACAATAAGACCAAGAAGATCTGAAAATCAGAATCTTCTTGTCATGCCTTCTTTCAAGACCAAATCTTCACAGTAGACAAGCAATAGAGCCTTCTCACAATTTGCTCCAAAGATTTGGAATTCACTATCTGAAGCCATTAGATCCGTACAATCTCCACAAGATATGAAGAAAGTATTACAAAAAGACATCTCTTCATAGAAAGCTTTGGTCCTAATGACTTTACCTAACTGTATATACAATAACCATCCACACACCGTTGATTCATCTATAACTCACATATTTAAAGATGGTTTACTTGCCTTGTTTCATGTAAAACAAATCTCTTGAGATTGTATATTGTTGTTCTATGTAAACTGCCTTGGATCAAAGGCGGTCTATGAAAATCGTTTAACTCACCTCTTTCAGCAGGCATTCGACCTCCCTTATCCCTAAGGTTTTCTAGCTCCATCAGCTCCCTTCTCCATCAGGCTATTTCTTCTCTCTCCCCTTCCCTGTCTAACTCTCCTTTTCTGTCTCTTCCTACCCTCTCTTTCCTATTCGAATAATGGTGTTCTTTTCTTTTTCTAATTGATTTTATTGTACACCACCCTGACGCATACGCTTGAGCGGTATATCAAGCACTAAATAAAATAAAGATAAATAAATTAAATAAATAAATAGGAACATTGAGAAACCAAATATTTTTAGACATGGGAATTCTCAAAGAATTCTAATCTACAATGAATAGTTAAGCTATCCTTAATAGAAGAGGCACTAACTACCTGCAACGAGGAACATTTCAGGATCTGATTAGAAAGAAAATTCACATACTCTTCGGCTCTTCCAGACTTGTCACAGTTTCCTGTGAAAATTTGCAAAGCTGGGAGACCATGATCACCAGAATCTTCTCAGTTCTTGTAACCACCCTTCAGTTGTCGGCTAAGGAGACATGAGATTCAGGCATCTTCTTGGGGTCAATCAGGGGTAGAGACCAAGTAACAGGTAAAAAGGAATAAATGTAGTGGAGTGCTCTGCTGTAATAGCTGACCATTTTCAGCCAACATGGGCGGAGTCACAGTTGATGGGGGAGTAGATAGAGTGAGTTCAGGGGATCTTAAAGAAGCTCCCACCGGAGATGCCTGGGGGAAACAGTACCTGCAGAAGGAGCCCCGGCTGCCTTGCTTTAAGATATCTGTCCATTGGGCCGACGTTTCCTTCAGCTGTGGGGAATATTTTCTTTTCCTCTTCCTCATGATGCATCCACAGCTATAGGGGAAACCGTTAGTGCTCCTAAAGAACTCCCAAGGGGTCTGACCAGCCACTTGAGGCATGCTTCTGAGGGCACGCCACAGTCACATGACAACGGCTGCATGTCATGCAGCAGCAAAGGTTTAAAGGGCCCCGCTGATGTCAGGGGTTGTCCTTGCCGCAGCCTGCACACCTCTGAATTGCTCAGCTGCACAGCTAGCCTGCCCTGCTCTCCCGGACATCCATATCATGAATGTCCACATTTGTGAAATCATGTCTGCACCGGGACATGCCTGCTTTTTTTTTTCAGGTGTTCTAGCTTAAACATCAAAGATTGCATATGGATGTCCTTTCTATAATCCCCCTCCACACGTTTAAATGCCTCTAATTAACTACAAAGGCTATCTATGTTATTTCCCCCTTGAAACTGAAATAAAATAATGTGAGATTAAGCAGCACAAACCCCTAAGTTCCTCCTGTCAAGGGCTTGCTGAAATGTGCACTTTTTACAAACCTCTATGTACTAGAGAGCAGCTGTAAATCCTGATGTGGACAATTTTTGCTGTAAATGTGAATTTCCAATATGAAATGGGAAATACACATGTAGAAATTTCACTTTCCCAGGCTCTAATCGCATACTGACATGCTCCTTGCAATTTCTATATATTATGGACTCCATGTATAAACTGAACCCTTTATAAAACCATCACTTACATGCGGATGCCATTTCTGTGGCTAAATGCTGGATTGTCCATGTGGAAATTGTGAATAAGGCTTCTAAAATAACTCACTTACCCTCTATGTATTTCTTTAGCAAGATTCTGTATGCTGCCTTCCACCAAGTCAAACTGCTTTGACCCTCTATATTTTAGTGCCAGTTCCCTCCCGTTTTTGAAATTCCACAGGATTCGGGATGTGCACGGATTGCGTATTTTGATCCAAAGACTGAATGACATTGATTTTGAATTACTAGGATCAAATATTGCTCTAGCTTAGAAATAATCAAAACAAGTATATTCTTATCCACCTCATAACTGTTCTCTTGCATGGATTTTATTTTTCATTACAGTATTTGTCTCTTTATTAATATTATCTGGTCTTCATAATTTGTCCCGATTTTCTTTTGTTAGGTAAGATATTCAACCGAGGAGGCATCTCAACATCCACAGTCACCCCATTCCCATGGTCGGACCACTACAGAATTAAAATAAACATCACTTCACAAGGTGAGAGAGACAGCAAGACAGCTGACACACCAACAATGCAAAGAAGATTCAGAAACTTTGACAAGGACCAATTCCTTCAGGACACCCTACCCCACCTCGACCTCGGAACCAAAAACTTGGACGAACAAATTCCAAAATGGAACACTGTCATCCACACTGCAGCAAGAACCAATGAACACAAAACAAAGAAAACCCCCAACCCCAGAAGGCAGCATACCCTGTGGTACTCAAAAGACATACGCAACGCAAAGAGACACCTAAGAAAGCTAGAATGCCGCTGGAGGTGCTCCAAATCTCCCGCCACACAGGCCTTATACATGGCAAAACAAAAGAAATACAACAAACTAATTAATGAGACAAAAAGGGAGCACCACACAAACATCATACTAAAAGCCTACAGCAAACCTAGGGAACTATTCGAGATAGTAAAAAACCTAACAAATGAACCCAATCCCGAAAAAGACGTGAAGATTGACCCACAAGCCTACGCAGATCACCTACAAGAGAAACTGGACACTAGACCACAAGCTCCTTCAAAAGGAACTACCAGCCCGACCAGAATCACCACAACTTGGGAGAAATTCAACACCCCATCCAAAAAACAGCTGGCAGACATCATCACAGCACTCAACACAAGCACCGCGCCAACAGACCCATGCCCGGTAACCTGGATCAAGGCCTCAAAGGACAGCTACATAAACACCATACACAACATAGTACGCAACTCGCTGACACAAGGCATCATACCAGACCAATTAAAACTAGCTACCATATGACCAATCCCGAAGAAATCCACATTAGACAAGAGCAACCCATCAGCGTACAGGCCATTTTCCAGCATACCACTAATGGCAAAGATCACAGAAAAAGCTGTACAACACCAACTCCAGGACCATATTGACACTCATGCCCCGCTGGACTTAGACCAACACGGCTTCCATCCAAACCACGGAGTCGAAACTCTACTGCTTTACCTACTCAACGACATATTCCAAACCATAGATAGCCACAAAAAAGGAACACTAATGATCTTCCTAGACATATCAGCTGCATTCGACACAGTGGACCACAAAATCTTCCTAACCAGACTACAGAGCATCCGAATAAACGGCACCACCCTAAGATGGTTCAACTCTTACATAACTGACCAAAGGTTCCAGGTCAAGATCGGACCCAACACATCTCAACAAGCAAATATCAAGCAAGGAGTACCACAAGACTCCACCCTATCCGCACTACTATTCAACCTCTACATACAACCAATCTGTAACATCATAAAAGAGCACAAGATACACTACACTATATACGCAGACGACATCATGATCTACACCCCAGTTAACCTCGACAACCCAGACTACACCACAAAAACAGATTGCCTCAACAACATGTCCAACTGGCTACACGACAACAACCTGACCATAAATTACAACAAGACAGAAGCACTGCTCATCACACGAAACAACAACTTCAGCCCGCCACCCTCCATCAAGGTCAACAATGCATCCATACCCCTCAAAAATGAGGTGAAATATCTCAGAGTAACACTCTATAAGAGGCTAGACTTTCAATCACACATCAGCAAGACCACCAAAAATGCATACTTCAGATTGAGAATAATCAGACGCCTCAAACCACTCTTCACACACGAGCACTTCCGCACAGTCTGTCAAGCTTTCATAACACCCATACTTGATTTCTGCAACCCGATCTACACAGGCATGTCAAAACAGGCACTCAGACCACTACAAATGGTCCAAAATACGGCAGCACGAATAATAGCCGGTGCATCCAAACAAGACCACATCACCCCCATACTAAAAGACCTACACTGGCTCCCAATCAACTCACGCATAAAATACAAGACAATCCTAAACATATTCAGGATCAAACACAGGAACTCTGCCCACAGCCATCAACCCCTCATACAACCCAACACCAGTACAAGACCCAGAAGAAAAGCCACATCAGACACAATCAACACACCAAAAGACTACACAAAAGCATGTAATTCCACCGCACGAAGAGCACTGTCACTGGCAGCACCTGGCATATGGAACTCACTCCCGGATGAACTGCGAGCCACTGAAGATACCAAGGACTTCAGGAAACAACTAAAGACTCTGCTATTCCTGGAGCACTACGGACCGAACACACAATGAGAGCTACAATCATGGACCAACAACTACCTGCACGTTCCCTACATTTTCCCTGTATATAGCTCATGCTGTAAATAGCGCACACTAATCAACCCACCCACACACACTCACTTTCACTGTACATGATGCACACACTGAACCCAAGCACCACTCCCACTGATTGTTTGCTGTGTAACCGCCTTGATTAAAGGATAAGGCGGGATAGAAATACCATTAAATAAATAAATAAATTGGGATGGGTAATGTAGAGAAATCCTTTACCTGTGGGTAGTGGTATATCCTGAACACATTGGATATCTGACTTGATTCTTCAACTGAAAGACCTTCAATTATAGCAGCAAGAGTACCAGATGTTTTGCAGTTGTAGTTAGGAATAAAGGTATTTCTTCCTGAAAATATCCTCATGGCAAACGGAAAAAGGATGAAGGGATTGTTGTAAGAGTCATAAATGTGGAAGCTCAGTGTGAGGTTGGGTAAGAGCTCTGAGCTATTGTTGATCTCCTCCACTGCAGAAACAAAGGCCAGGAAGTCGTAATAGTTTCCACCATAAGAGCTGTAATGACATTTAACATAAGACAATATACAATCAGCACCCAACTAAAGAATGTAGAAACAAAGGGCCCTATATAGAGCTGTCCAGATCATCATCTTAAGTTAAGTATCACACAAGGATGCTGGGTGCAAGAGACCTTTCGTGTGCTCCAGCATGGCACTTATAATATTCTTATATTCCTATTTTTATGTTATTTATTTAAAACTAATTCTATATCATCGTTATGCTATTCAAAGCGGTTTACATGTAAAGTAAAACATTAAAAGGGTATGAAGTGCATACTGTTTTACAATAAACAGAACATAGTAATTAATTTTAACATTTGAGTAAACTAAATACATGGAACTGTTAACAAAAGCTCAAATTTATATTGTTGAAGATGTGGTTATGTGACCCTGAGATTTTCTTAGTTAGATGGGCTAGGGCACATTGGTTTGGAATGCTGATGCTGTGAGTGCATTGTAGTATTCTTGAGAAAGGTAAGTTTTCAGTTTCTACAGGAATTCCTATATTCTATCCCCAAACCTCTGGTACCTCAGTGTTTCTGCCCATCCATATGCATCTGCCCTTTATATGTATATCTGCATGGACTGTAGAGAAGTGCATAGGCAAAACATTATCAGTTTCTTTTCAGAAATTGTTTCCCTGATTTTCAAATATTTTTCCATTTAGTGACACACATTTCTTATCATAAGCAATTCTTGAATGCATACTAGAACTTTTAACAGGTATAAATCAATTGTACACTTACCAATTTGTAGGTTAGCATGTGCTAAATCTATTTTGAGTACAGTTAAACTTTTATGACCTGCTAATAAACTGACAATATGCCACAAATGACAACCAATAATGGACAAATCAGAGACAGTCTTGAAGGACTACAAAAGGGGACTGCTACTTCTGGAGAGAGATCTGCAATTGTAGTCTTTACTTCTGGGAATTTTTCTAAATCTTGGGGAAAAAGGAATTCTTTAGATTAACGTTGATTAATTTCTGAACCCAGTGTATTTGTTAAATGAGTCAGGGCCTAGTAGCAGCAAAAAACCTTTCAGTTTAAATTTAAAACACAGAAGAGAGCTTTCTCGTTAAATTTAGAACCCAAGACTCCCTCTATCCAAGCAAGGACTATGGGACTCCTCCTGGAAATTGGCCACAGATTACGTTAGAAGCACAGGACAAGGCTGACCCAATACAAGCATTGAGGAACCTGTGTCTTTTGGGGAGACTGCTAGGTACTTGTGACCTAGATTAGCCACTGTTGGAAACAGTATACTGGGCTTGAGGACCTTGGGCTGACCCAGTATGGCATATCTTATGTTCTTATTTTACTGTGTAGCGGCCAGCTTTTAATAAGTCTTCTTTCCCTCCCTCCCTCCCTCCCTGACACCCACCCACCTCTTGGAAAATCATAGATTTATAGATGCTTAAACATCATAAAGAAAGGGGGTGCCATATTTATTCTTAGGTGCAGCTGTTTATCCTCATCAGGTATACATTAGGGACCTGAGATTAATTAAGCTTCAGGTGAACAAAGTACTTTAAACGTATTAGGTATAGTTGTATCAATATAAGTATCCCCAGCAACGTTTAGTAAGTAAAGAACTTAAATATCTAAACACAACCTTAAAACTAAGATGCAGACAGCAGTCCAGCAGCGAGATGGGAGCTTTCCAGTCTTTTGCATTCATAAATGACCTGGAAAGTGGAATAACGAGTGAGGTTGTCAAATTTGCAGATGACACAAAACTGTTTAAAGTTGTTAAAACCCAAGAGGATTGTGGAAAATTGCAAGAGGATCTTGATAAATTGGAAGACTGGGCATCAAAATGGCAGATGAAATTTAATGTGGACAAGTGCAAGGTTATGCACCTAGGGAAGAACAACACAAACTATGGTTACACGATGCAAGGTTCCACATTAGGAACCACCACCCAGGAAAAAGATTTAGGTGTCATTGTGGATACCATGTTAAAACCCTCGGCCCAGTGTGCAGCGGCGGCCAAGAGAGCAAATAGAATGCTAGGTATGATAAGGAAAGGAATGGAAAATAAAACAAAAGATATCATAATGCCTCTATATCGTTCCATGGTAAGACCGCACCTTGAATACTGTGTGCAATTCTGGTCGCCGTATCTTAAAAAGGATATAGCAATTTTAGAAAAGGTTCAGAGAAGAGCCACCAAAATGGTAAAGGGGATGGAAGGATACTCCTATGAAGAAAGGCTAAAAAGGTTAGGGCTCTTTAACCTGGAAAAGAGACGGCTGAGGGGAGATATGATAGAAGTCTATAAATTAATGAACGGAGTGGAACGGGTAAACGTAGATCGATTGTTTACCTTATCAGAATATAGAAAGACTAGGGGACATGCAATGAAGCTACAGGGTAAACTATTTAAGACTAATAAAAGAAAATATTTTTACACTCAACGTGTAATCAAACTCTGGAATTTGTTACCGGAGGATGTAGTGTAGCTGGGTTTAGAAAAGGTTTGGACAAGTTCCTGGAGGAAAGGTCCATAAACCATTATTAAGAAGGGACCCAGGAACCTGTGTCCCTTGGGGAAACTGCTAGGTACGTATGACCTAGATTGGCCACTGTTGGAAACAGAATACTGGGCTTGACGGACCTTGGTCTGACCCAATATGGCATATCTTATGTTCTTATGGAGTGTCACATGTATGATTTTCTCCCAGTTGGTGAGGGGTCTTAAATGTCCACTAGGTGCAAGGAGCTCTTTGCTCTCAGGGAACAAGTCCAATCTCTGGGGGCTAGAGTAGCAGACTTGGAGGAGATAAGGAAGACAGAGAGGTACATACACGAGACATACAGGGATATAGTCCTGAAGTCCCACCTCCAGTCTGGCAGCATCCCTGTTGCCATGGAGGAGAGAGGTCACATGACAGGAGAGCATCACCTTGCTGTGGCAGGAAGTGATCCTGTAACTAGGAGCTGTCCTCAAGGTGATGTAAAACCCTCTCGCACTGAGGAAGTTTCTCCAGGGCTATATGTCCATAAGGGAAGGGATAGGACAGCCGTTATAGTTGGTGTTTCGATCATTAGGCATGTAGATAGCTGGGTGGCTGGTGGACGTGAGGATCATCTGGTAACATGCCTGCCTGGTGCCAAGGTAGTGGACTTCACACACCACCTAGACAAGGTCTTAGATAGTGCTGGGAAGGAGTCTACTGTCTTGGTACATGTCAGTACCAATGACATAGGAAAATGTGGTAAGGAGGTTCTGGAGGCTAAATTTAGGCTTTTAGGTAGGAAGTTGAAATCCAGAACTTCCAGGGTAGCGTTTTCTGAAATGCTTCCCACTCCAAGAGCAGGATCCAAAAGGCAGGCAGAGCTCCGGAGTCTCAATGCGTGGATGAGATGATGGTGCAAGGATGAGGGGTTTGGATTTGATAGGAACTGGGGAACATTCTGGGTAAAGAAGGAGCTCTTCCGAATGGATGGGCTTCACCTTAACCGGGATGGATCAAGGCTGCTGGCATTAACCTTTAAAAAGGACATAGAGCAGCTTTTAAAATAGATAATAGGGGAGAGCCAACAGTTGCCCAAGAGCACATGGTTCAGCACAATATATCCTTGAAGAATACTACCAAAAGAATGAAGTTATAGCATATCAGCAGAGAGGTTCCAGTAAAGACAAAACTAGCCCAAATGTCCTTGAGTACAGAGCAGACAGAGATTAAAGATTCCAAATTACCCCTGCCTACCGATAGACAAATTAATATGAATAAAATACAGTCTCTAAAATGCTGTATGCAAATGCTAGAAGATGGGGGAGTTAGAATATATAGCACTAAATGAGAGCTTAGATATGATTGGTATCTCAGAGATATGGTGGAAGGAGGACAACCAGTGGGGCACTGTAATACCGGGGTACAAACTATATCATAATGGTAGAGCTGATTAAATTGGTGGAGGGGTTGCACTCTATGTTAGAGAGGGCATTGAGTCACAAAGGATTAAAGTTTTAGAGAAAACAAAATTTGTTGTAGAATCTCTATGGATTGAAATTCCATGTAAAAAGGGGAAGGCGATGGCAGTGGGGGTGTACTACTGACCACCTGGCCAGAATGAACAAATGGATGATGAAATGCTCAATGAAATCAGGAAAGCTAAGAAAAGTTACAGCACAGTAATAATAATAATAGGTGATTTCAATTACTCTGGTATCGACTTGGGTCAGTGTCATGACAGGACATGCTAGGGAGATAAATTTTCTAGAGGAAATAAATGACTGCTTCTTGGAGCAGCTAGTTCATGAAACGACCAGAGGAGAAGACATTTTGGACCTAGTCCTTAGTGGAATAGCAGATCTGGTGCAAGTGATAATGGTGTTGGGGCCATTGGCAATAGTGATCATAGCATGATTGTGTTTGGTTTAATTAATGGAGGAGGGATGGTAAGGAAATCCACAGTACTACCTTTTCACTTTCAAATGAGAAACTATGATAAAATGAGGAAAACAGTTAAGAAAAAACTAAAAAGAGCAGTTGCAAAGGTTAAAGACTTACATCAAGCTTGGATGTTGTTTAAAAATACTATCTTAGAAGCCCAGACCAGTTGTATTCCATGCTTTAAGAAAAGTGGAAGTAAGTCCAAAAAACTGCTAGCATGGTTTAAAGGTGAGATCAGAGAGGCTGTTGTTGCAAAATAAAAGCATTGTTCAGGAAATGGAAAAAAGAGCCAAATGACAAAACCTGGATACAGCACAAGCCCTGGCAAGTTAAATGCAAGGCACTGATAAGGCAGGCAAAGAGAGAATTTGAGAAGAAGATTGCTGTGGAAGCAAAAACACACAATAAAGACTTTTTCAAGTAAATTTATAGCAAAACACCCATGAGACGGTCCGTTGGACCATTAGATGATAGAGGGTAAAAGGGACACTAAGAGGGGACAAGGCCATAGCAGAGAGACTGAATGAATTCTTTGCTTTGGTATTAACTGAGGAAGATGTAGGAATGTTACCCATGATTGAAATGGTATTTAAAGGAAATACTCTGGAAGAACTGAAAGAAATATCGATACACTGGGAAGATGTATTACAGCTATTTGATAAACTGAAGAGCAGCAAATCACCTGGACTGGATAGTATACATCCAAGGGTGTTGAATGAACTGAAATACGAGATTGCAGACCTGCTGTTAATAATCTGTGAACTATCATTAAAATCATCTGTAATACCTGAAGATTGGAGGATCGCCAATGAACACCAATTTTTAAAAAGGGTTCCAGGTGTGATCCGGGAAACTACAAACAAGTGAGCCGGACATCAGTACCGGGAAAAATGGTAGAAACCATCATAAAGAACAAAATTACTGAACATGTAGACTGTCATGGCTTAATGGGAGACAGTCAACATGGCTTTAGACAAGGAAGATCTTGTTTTACTAATCTATGTTTTTTGAAGGTGTGAATAAACAAGTAGATAAAGGTGAGTCGGTTGATATAGTGTATCTGGACTTTCAGAAAGCTTTTGACAAGGTCGCTCATCAGAGACGTTTGGCAAAACTAAAGGGTCATGGGATAGGAGGCAGTGTACTATTGTGGATCAGGAACTGGTTAAAAGACAGAAAGCAGAGGGTAGGGCTAATTGGCCAATTTTCCCAAAGGAGAAAGGTGAATAGTGGTGTACCCCAGGGATCTGTGCTGCTTTTTGACATGGGATAGGAGACAGTGTACTATTGTGGATCACAGATTGATTAAAAGATAGAAAGCAGAGGGTAGGGCTAAATGGCCAGTTTTCCCAATGCAGAAAGGTCAATAGTGTGGTACACCTGGTATCTGTTCTGGGTCCGCTGCTTTTTGACATATTCATAAATGACCTGGATAAGGTAATAACGAGTGAGGTTATCAAATTTGCAGATGACGCATAACTATTTAAAGTTGTTAAAACCTATGAGGATTGTGGAAAATTGCAATAGGATCTTGATAAACTGGAAGACTGGGCATCCAAATGGTAGATGAAATTTAATGTGCACATTATGCAGCTAGAAAAGAACAACCCAAGCTATGGTTCAAATGTTCCATGATGCAAGGTTCCACATTAGGAATCACCACTCGGGAAAAAGATTTAGGCATCATCGTGTATAACATGTTAAAACCCTCCGCCCAGTGTGCAGTGGCAGCCAAGAGAGCAAATAGAATGCTAGGTGTCATAAGGAAAGGAATGGAGAATAAAACAAAGGATATTATAATGGCTCTTTACAGTTCCATGGTGCGACCGCACCTTTATTATTGTGTGCAGTTCTGGTCTCTGTATCTTAAAAAGGATATAGTGTCATTAGAAAAGGTACAGAAAAGAGTCACCAAAATGATAAAGGTGATGGAAGGATACCCCCTATGAATAGAGGCTAAAAAGGTTAGGGCTCTTCAGCCTGGAAAATAGACGGCTGAGGGGAGATATGATAGAAGAATATAAATTAATGAACGGAGTGGAACGGGTAAACGTAGATCGATTGTTTATGTTATCAGAATATAGAAAGACTAGGGGACATGCAATGAAGCTACAGGGTAAAGTATTTAAGACTAATAAGAGAAATTATTTTTTCACTCAACATGTAATCAAACTCTGGAATTTGTTACCAGCGGATGTAGTAAAAGCTGTTAGTGTAGCTGGGTTTAAAAAGGTTTGGACAAGTTCCTGGAGGAAAGGTCCATAAACCATTATTAAAAGGGACCCAGGATATCAGTTCTTGACCCAATACAAACAGTGGTGTTTGGACAAGTTCCTGGAGGAAAGGTCCATAAACCATTCTTAAAAGGGACCCAGGATATCAGTTCTTGACCCAATAAAAACATTGTGGAACCTATGTCTTTTGGGTAAACTGCTAGGTACCTATGATCTAGATTGGCCATTGTTGGAAACAGGATACTGGGCTTGATGGACCTTGGTCTGACCCAGTATGGCATATCTTATGTTCTTATGATAGACTGATCGAAGGAGAGATAGAGAGGGTGTCTGCAATTAGCATGTTACTATTTCTGTCAAAATGCACCAAAAATATCTCTGCTAATAAAATGTCCTTGGCCTTTGACTTTGTTCCTAAGTTGACTCAGTTCCTAAATACTGACCCTTGCCAACCAATCCACAATGTTTGATTGCGTCGAGGTTAATATTTCAAAGGACTTATGTATTTAGCAGTATCTCTTATCCAGGTAAGTCCCATTGAGAGAGAGATTCAGTAGTACTATCCACTATTGAGTACTATAGTTTGGGAAAAGGCAATGAGCAGTATAGGAGGGATACATAATTAGGGGAGGGGATATTCAGCAGCGGCAGCTAATACAGATAAATCAGGTAGTCATTGTCACTGAACATTGAACCCGGATATTCAATGCCTGGTTATATCCAGCCTCCAACACTGATTACTTCTGGATTACGAGTTTATTAACCAGTCAATGGCAATATTCAGCTGCTTGCTGGTCAGCTAAAGTGGCTAAAGTTAGGCCAGACATTAAAGTGCCTATCTTTAGCCACTGCAGGATAACCGGCTAGTGGCTGAATATAGATGCAAGTCTATCACCCCTGGACGCTGCTTCCATTCTACTCTCAGAACATCCTGATGCTAGTCGTCTAGCATCGGGGAGCCTAGAGGCTGAAACCAGGAATATTCAGGGTCAATGCTGCTGAATATCCCACTGAGTGGCATTCAGGCATTGAGTCTCACAGATCATGCTGGAGACAAAATCCAAATGAATGTTAAGAAGGTGGAAACAATTCTAAGGAAGATCACCAAAGAGATACATGATCTGCACTTTAAGACATATGCTGAAAGACTGAAGGAGCTGTGCTTGAAGAAGAGAGAAAGGTGAAGGGAAGACGTAATACAAATATTCAAATATGTTGCTGGCTACAATGAGATACAAGTCTATAATAATTTCCATAAAATGAAAATCAGAAGATTAAGGGCATCATTTCAAGAAAAAAGGAAAGACACAAAAGGAATCTGAGGAAATATTTTCTTTATAAAGAGACTGGTGAATACTTGAGTTGTTAGGAATTAAAACATTGCCAAAATTCAAATATGTATTACCCAAACTGAGAGTAAATTACATTAAGGTACATTAATATTAGAGGTCTGGGAGGAATATAACACAGAGCAATTAGGTCCCATGATTTAATAAAAAGCAGGGGTGAAGGAGCAGATTGTTTGGACTAAGCTCCCATTATCTGCTGATGGTCCAGGAAATATGGATTTGCCAAGGAACATTTACAGAATATGTCAGCAGCTTATGAAATCTATTCAGATAATTGTTCAGCATTCAGCTGTGATAGTTTCTTATCTTTTTAACTGCACATAAAGATTTTTCTCACAGGCACAAGCTACATTTCCATTTTACAACTGAGATTACCCAAAATGAATCTCAAATTATGTCTTAGAATAAAACTTAGCAACAATACTACTTACTTTATAATTCCATCCATTGAAGGAGAAATTGCAAAGGATATAGGCTTCGCTATTCGAAAAATGTTAAGAGTTACGATTCCCCCAATTATGATATCTCCATCCCTGTAGTATCCCTTAGCACTCATTGATGGACACTGAATCTTATCAGTCCTCCACAGAATGTTGAAAAACATCAATGAAATCAGAATTAGAGGGGATCCCATCTTCGAAACTGTGAAACAGTTTACTGTATAAAACACCTGATTTTCCTGCTCTGTGACTTCTGATATTTTTTGATGGAGAATAGTATGCAGATCTTGGTGACGCTATCCACCTGTATCTTTCAGTAAGGGGAGGTAGACCTCTTCACATGGGTAGATCTCTGCATCAACATAAACGATATTGAAGATAATGTGGTCTTTATATAGCTCTGCTCCTGAAAGATTACCCTCTTGGGATATGTCATCCTGATCTTTCATTTAATATTAAAAAATAACCTGTTTTTTTAAGTACAACCTTAAAGAGTCCCTGCCTTCTTTAACTGAAAGACAAATATCAATTTGACTGAATATTTGATGACCATATAATATTACCAACCGACAACACTGTACATTTTGGGGGTCATTCTGAACCACAAATAAGTTGTCGATACGTGTGGCATAGATGTGTATCTAGTGAAAAAGTGCAGAATGCTATTCTGACCCTTTGCCATCCTGCACATACTCGGCACTTAAACAGGGATCGCAGAATGTGTGAGGGAAGGGGCGGAATGGGGGCTTGGCCAGCCATAGAAACATATAAAGTATGTTTATGTGTTTATGTTTATGTTTATTTAACTTGATATACCGCCCTTCATTACACCAGGGCGGTTTACAAAATATTACAGGAATGGGCACAAGCCCTCATTGCAAGAAAGGAAATACATAGCTAGACAGGAAAGAGGAAAGAGAAAGAGAGTACGTAGGTAGGACAAAACAGAGGGAAGACACGGGGTAGGCATGTATAAACCAGGTCAGCTGGATGCAGCTGGGAGATTAAAAGCAGAGACAAAGAGATGAGTCTTTAGAAGTGACCGGAAAGTAATATAGTTTTCTTCCAAACGAAGAGGAGTAGGTAAAAATTTCCACAAGGCTGGACCATAGAAAAAGAAGGCAGAGTGGCGGGTGGATTTTAAATGTACACGAGACGGTGGGGGAAGATGAAGCCGGTTGATGTGGAGAGAGCGAAGACTACGTGTGGGAGTGGTAAAATTGAGAAGATCGATAAGATACTGGGGTGCAATGTTCCCTCTAATTTTCTGTAGGCTGTGTGTGCATAAAATATCAGCTGTGTGCAGCTTTTGAAGGAAGGTTACATTTTTGTGCGCCACATAATGACTCTCGGAGTTATATACTTTAAAATTTGACTACACATCAGAATACAGTATGTACACCACATTGATTTTAATCAAATTAAATGAAAATAGACGATTACTAAATGAAGCGGGAAATTTCTAGTAATTACAATCATAATTTTTAAATTTTAAGACGTCTGTGTTGTTTTCTATCAGAATCAGAGCCGTAATTTTTGTGCGCTCTGTTGTAAAGTATGTGCGCTTGCTCGGCGAGGTGTGTGTGCGCGCGCACACGCGCACAGCTTAGAGGGAACAGTGCTGGGGTGTATGCGTGTATAAGGTGCGATGAACAAGAGTCAAGATCTTAAATTTGATGCGATGGTCAACCGGGAGCCAATGAAGATGAAGCAATAGGGGGGTAACGTGATCAAACCAGATAAGTGAGCTGCAGTGTTTTGTATGAGTTGTAGTCTATGAAGTTGGACTTTGGTGATACCAGCAAAAACAGAGTTGCAATAATCCAGCCGTGATAAGACTGTAGCCAATGTGAGGGTGGTCAGGGATGAGGGGGATAGAAAGGGGCGGATAGATCGAATTTGCCGGAGAAAAAAATAAGATGTCTTAGCCAGGTGTGAATGTGTTCTTTGAAAGTGAGGTTTGAGTCAAGAAGAATGCCAAGGTATTTAAAAGAAGAGGCAATAGGAATTGTGGAGTGGTCAAGGATTGAGGCAAGAGAGGGGCAGGGGCTTCCAAACGTGAACCAGATGGCTGAAGCTTTAGTGACATTGAGATGAAGACAATTAGAGGATAACCAATTAGAGACGAGGGTAAGACAGGCATTCAAACGTGTGAGGTCTGGAGACAGTGGATTAGTTTGGTGAATGATAATTATGTCGTCAGCATAATAAAAGGCAGACAGGTCAGTCTGTTGAATACAAAGTGCCAGTGGTGTGAGGGAAAGATTGAACAATAGAGGGGCAAGAACCGAGCCTTGGGGAACACCACAGGGAAGGGGAAGAGCAGTTGAAGGAGGGTGCGAAGCTGCAGCAGAAACTATGGAGAAAGAACGAGAAGATAGGTAGGAGTGAAACCAGCGAAGAACAGTACCACGGAGGCCTGCATCCCGCAACCGAGAGAGGAGAAGAGAGTGATCAACAAGGTCAAAAGCAGAAGAAAGATCAAGGGAGACCACCACCGAGATATCACCCTGATCATGTGAAGTGTGAAGTTCATTGAGAAGGGCAGTCAAAGTTGTTTCAACACTATGCCCCTGATGGAAACCAGATTGCTGGGGGTGAAGATAATTAACAGAGTGAAGATGCTGTGAGAACTGATCAAAAACAAATTTTTCCAAGACTTTTGAAAGAAAAGAGAGGTTGGAAACCAGACGGTAATGGGCAGGAACCAGGGGATCAAGGAGAGGTTTTTTGAGGATGGGACGTACCAGAGCATGCTTCCAGGGGGAGGGGAAAGATCCACTTGATAGACTGGAATTAATCAATGTACAGATATAGGGAATTAATGATAGGGAGGTTCCAGGAGCCAACTGGTGGGGATAGGATCTAATGGGCAGCTAGTTTTACAAACAGAGGAAAGAGAGGGGATTAATTCAGAGGTAGTGATGGGATAGAAAGTGGACCACATGTGGGTAAGAGAGGGAGGAGAGGTAGAGGTAGAAGGAGGGGAAAGGGGCGGTGGGGAAGACAAGGGGGGTGGGCAGGAGGGAAGACAGGAACGGAGATCATGAATTTTAGTAGTGAAGTGAAGGGATTTCAGAACCATCTTCCAAGCACTCATCTTGCCGCATTTCGATTTCGCCAATTCAATTCTACAAGGTCTCCCACAATCCACCCTAAGTTCTCTACAACTTGCCATGAATACTGCTGCAAGGGTTCTACAAGGTGCGTCCAGGAGTGATCATGTGACACCAATCCTCAAGCAGCTTCACTGGCTCCCAATACAAGCCAGGCTCATATTCAAAACACTGATTCTCACATACAA
Source organism: Ichthyophis bannanicus (assembly GCA_033557465.1). Lineage (NCBI taxonomy): Eukaryota > Metazoa > Chordata > Amphibia > Gymnophiona > Ichthyophiidae > Ichthyophis > Ichthyophis bannanicus. The sequence continues at coordinate 21,323,324 of CM066051.1, read as the reverse complement.
GGCCATCCATGGTTTGTCAGCCAACTCACTGACTGATCTCACACAAACTGTACCACCAACCAGATCCAGAAGACAAATAGCGCTAAACACTCTAATAATGCCAAAGGCCATAACAACATGCAGCCGATCAACAGTGAACAGAGCCTTCATGTTTTGCGCCCCAAAACACTGGAACTCCCTACCACCTGACATACGTGCCATAACCGACCTAGGCCCTCAAATATAACCTATTTATCAAATATTACCCTACATAAAGTGCAACAGATTAGCCTTACCACAATCTTAACCACAATCTCCTTCTGACCCTAGCACTACTGCTATCTTATGTAAATAGTTCTCTCATGCTATCGAACTAATTGATTATAAATTCTATTTATATAGTTCTCCCATGTTATCCAAGTTTATACTCCTGTTATATGTAATACCGAACAGCCTGTTGTTCTGGTCTTTGTGTTTCACTGTAAACCGCGCTGATTATAAATAGTGCGGTATATAAAAAACTGAAATAAATAAATAATAAATAAATAAAGGGCTAATTGGGTAGGCTACATGGCACATATTGTGTGCACAGGTCACTGTTGCGGTTGTTTGCATATGTGGACCTATGATGTGCAATGCACATACGGGGTTTGACCCTTGAGGCAGATATCCTGGAAGGGCTGTTTGGGTCTACTGCAGCTCTGTAGCAGATTGAGGTCCATCATTGTAATTATGGTGTATGTAGGAAGCCAAATAGAAACGTAGTGAGCAGGTGTGATGCTGGGTTGGAAGCACTGATTGCTATGGTTTCCTTTGCATCAGCTAAGACGTTCGGTGCAGGGCATTCTTTTGGCAGACGGCTGTTTCTGTGGGACTGCGAGAGTGCGTGTGTGTGCATGGTGGGAAGGCTGCACAGGGGGTCCTGGGGGATCTAGATTGCTCATCCACATATCTGGGAGGGACAGGTACCTGGACCATAGGACTGTCTGCAGCATCCCCAGGTGCCACTGCATACAGACAGGAGTGAGCAGGACGGTTCCGCATTGAATTCCTGTCCAGACGCTACCCTGTCACTACTCAGGGGACCTTAGAGGGAGGGCGTGCAACAGTGCAATGTGCAGTATACCATTCCCAGGTGTGCCAGCATTGGTCTCTACAAATGTGCACAGTTTTAGGGAGCGATGATGGTATCTCTGGGCATGTCTGTGGGGTGCTTGCATTGCTGATTGCTGTCATTCCAGTGGCACTTTAGTAGTACAGGGGGAATGTTTGCGTAGTTCGCTATGAGGGACCTTTTCTACTGGAATCATGTCCTTACTTAGCATTGAACAGTCATGTTCCTGAGATATTTCTATTGCTTAACTTGCATCCAACTATAAGTATCGCCAACAATGAGATGCACAAAGGCAACAACTGACAGAGCCTTCAGCATCTATGCCCCCAGAGCCTGGAATGCCCTCCCACCTGACATGAGAGTTACCACCAACCTAACCCAATTCAGGAAGGCCCTAAAACACTGGAGCTACCACGGGCATTGACATCATCTGATAGCAGTACGTTCTGCTGGCTTCATGGATTCAGCCATCAGTACCTCAATGGGTGGCGTTAGCTCAATTTTTGAAGCTGCCCCCTGCAATATCAATGATGTCTGCAGGACAAATGCTGGGAATATCCCCTGCAGTTACCGCAAGACCTTTGCAGCTAATGCCGGCTTTTTGCAGCTATTGATCGCGTTAGCTGCAAATTCCTAATGTACATTAGTAAACAGACCCCCCCAAAACATACCCACATATTTTGCATATGTGACCATGGTATATTTTGCAAACATGTAGTTTCTGCGTAGCAGTTCAGCTTGTTAATTTTTCACAGTAAGAGGCATATTCTTAGCACTAGTGTAATACTTACAATGCTGCCTTTTCATAGACTGGTAGCAGGAGGTGTGGCTGTTGTAGCGGCAGGTTCTTCAGTGGTCACACCACTCCTCAAGGATGACCATGCATGTGAGCACCAGCAGCTTTCTTGCTAGAAAATAAAGCACTGAGCAGACGTAAATCTTTGCACTTATAATTTTTACAAATATGCGCAAATTCTAGCATTTTATAATCTACAGGCATACATGCGCACTGTACCCATACTGCCCCCATAGTCTTCCTTATATATGTAAACTGCGGCATCATGTCAAGGGATGTGCTTTTACGCCAGTTGATATTTTTTTAAGAATCTAGGCTCTAAAATGATTTTATAAAGTTCTCTCTTAAATATGGTTCCTTTTTTAAAATGTCTTTCAAATGACATAAAGGAAACAAAGAATAAGATGGAAAAAACGAATGAGGAAACCAAATGAAGAAGTCTCTCCCCAAGGATCTCCCTCATTCCCTTCGGATCCTGCAAACCCTTCACTTGCTTTGTTCTTCTAAAGGCAGGAAGGATCCCGTTCATTCCTGCCCTGAAGCTTCTATATCCCACTGGCTAGCTTGACTGTGAATGCTATTTTTATATACATGAAGACAGCTATATCCTGCTGTGAGCCAGGAAACATGGCTGCTGAAATGTGCCCACCTAAAAATATACCTATACAAAAAATGTATATGCATTAGGAGTGTGCGGACCAAAAACTGGTTTTCTTTCCTTTTTAGTTTACATGCTTTCCTTCTCATATCATTTCCTGTCAATAGTGCTCACTATTGTGTAATAATGCACACTGTTGTGAAAGACTGTGCCCTTTTGCTCAATAGTGCACACTGTTGCAAAAGAGTGTGCATGTAATGGAGTATATAGACATTTATCCATCCTTCTCCAAAGGGATTATCAACAGACCCCTATAAGAGAGTCTGTAGCCCAGAGTTCAGGGCTGGGAGGGCGTGGATCAGAGGGAGAGGTTAAGAACCCAGCAGGCTGCAGGAGGTAGAGAGGCCCATGGGGGGGGGGGGGGCAGGGAAGCAGAAGTCCTTCCAAAGCCAACCATGCAAAGGAATTCTGAGGTAAGAACTTTAACTGGGGCTGGAGGAAGGGTCGCGAGAACCAGCTTGTTGAGGTTTAACCAGGTGGGACAGAAGTAAAGCTGCTTTTGTTTCCCTGAACTATTGTTTGTTCTGGGTTTTGTTTTATGGAAGCTGTAATAGGATAAAACCCCTTTTGTTTTCACTGAACTGCTGTTTGGCCTATGTTGTAAAGAAACCCTCTTCCCCACTGCACACTGTGGCTTCTGGATCTCACAAGCAGTTGCCCAAATATCACCAATCAAAGAATATGATCCCTAATTTTGGTCAAAATGAGCGGATCAAATGACCCCCCTGCTGGCCAGGCAAGAGAGGGTGTTTTCTTCGTCCATTTTTCCCATTGTTTAGCACAATTTTTTATCGAAGCCTCCAGTAGGGGGTTCTATTTAACAAGGCTATCTATGGGATTAGGACCGGGCTCAGTTCCTTTCTCAGTATTTTCTTCCTGTTTGGATTTTCTTTTAAACATTTCTCTAGCTATCCCTTCTCTATAGGCTATGTAGACCTGGTGTTTTCACTGTTCAGGGACAGGGACAATTAACTTCGCCTTTTACCAATAGCAATTTGAACCTCCTTATCTACAGAGGCGCGCATAATTTCGCTTTTAGATGGCAATCCAAACCTCTTAATTAACAGAGGAGCGAAATTAGGAATCCAGGACTCATACAAACATACAACTCTTGCGCTTCGTCTAAACCCAGCCAATCCCCTCTCAGTGATGGGGGTATGGAAACGTGGATAAAGACACACACTCGCTTCATATTAATAATACGTACAGTCTCAAGCGTACATCAATCAAATCCCGGAAAGACAGAGACCTAATGTCTGGGCAAAACTTTCAAACCTTCTTTCCCTAACATTACAACTAAATGCAAAGACACTCTAACAATTTTCTACATAACAAAACATTAAGCACATAAAATACATATGCATATGTGTAAATTTGGTACTCACCCACCAGTCGAACCTGGGTAAATCTTCCGTCTTTGTTTGTAGACAGGAAAAACAAAACTCACCCGCTGGAGTCGTCCTAGGGTATCAAAATCTCTCTCGACGTCACTCAGAACAGTATTCCCATCTTCTGTACCAGCAGAAGGAATCCTCTTCTCCTAATGAGAAGGTATTCTCATCCCCTGTTCTTTTTTTTCTGTGAAAAACTGGAGGTAGTCCCTCTGACAAAAATGCAGGCAAGTCAAAACTGCAGTCAGAGGAGTCCTTGGGCAATTTAGAAAAGAAAATTTAGAAGTATGGGGTTCGGCACCAATTGTGGCTTCTGGTTCTCACAAGCAGTTGCCCAAATATCACCAATCAAAGAATTACTTTGACGGCAGTTGCTACAAGAACTTTTATTTCAGCATAACAGCAAAATAATATTGTCATGCAGAACAGCAAAAGCCTGTCTAAAAATGGCAGACAGCACTTTCTCTCTCTCTCTCTCTGTAAACTGAGAAAGCACTGCCCACCCCCACCTGGAATGGCTGATTTATATACATTTCTCCTTGTCTCAAATGTCTGTTTCAAATTAGTTTCAGTGAATCCATCATAGGTTCTTGGGTGTCAGCAGGGCCTCAGGCTTCCTGCAACACTTTTCCCCAGGGGAGAATCCCATTACTTTTATACATCTGGATCTGCTTCATCTATGCATGGCCTGTGACCTCTATACATCTGGATCTGCTTTTAGGTCTGCTCATCTATGCATGGCCTGTGACCTCTGCCCCTTCCTGTATTTTTCTTCTTGGCACTAATTGAAACCATGCAGGGCAAGAGGGTGCTTTTGCTCATTAGTTTGAATTCATTGAATTCCTAGCTGGCCTGTACTTTCTTTTGCTAGGCCCCAATATTCTGCATACTCCTATCCAGAATATGGTTACCCAGAATCCTCCATAGCAAGCCACATCTATTATCTTATGGCAAGCATATACTCTCATATAGATATTGTCTTCTTGTCTTCTGTGCCATCCAATATACTGTGTAGTTTCACCAGGCAAGGGTACAGTCATATAAAGCCAATATATACATATATAAGCAGACCCAAGGCAGACTTTAAGTCAAATTTCCCAACAACACCACACTACTACAGTGCACTATTGTTTAATATTGTGTGCTAGTGTGCAATAGTGTTTACTATTGACTGGAAACGGGAAATGATGACAGCTTCATCATTTCCTGTTCTACTAAGATCACGGCTTTCATTTTAAATGAAAGCATATCCCTTATGCAAATATAAGCAACCCAGATCTCTATACATGGTGCAAACTATGTGACTGCTTGCAAGCATAGACTCAGAAGCAGATAACCTCATCCTTGCTGAACTGCTATAAGAGAGAAAGGAGTAGCTCTTCCCCTCCTCCTTTTCCGTTCCTGCGGCTCTGCTTTCAAACTGCTGTCTGCTGAGTGTGGAGTCGCGTGGAGCCGGCAGGGTGGAGGGCTCGAGGTCATGCTTCCGCCGCCCTTTCGCTACCGGCAGAAGCGAAAGGGCGGCGGAAGAGATGACCGGGCCCCGCCGGCTCCACGCGACTCAGCACTCAGCAGACAGCAGTTTGAAAGCAGAGCCGCAGGAACGGAAAAATGTTCCTGCGGCTTCTTTCTTTGATTTTTAATAAAGAATCGGTGAGGAGAGGAGAGAAGGGAGCAGGGAAGGGAGGGGGGGCTTGGAAGAGAGCAGACAAGAGAAGGGAGGGCCTGGAATGGGAGCAGACAAGGGGGGGGAGCTGGAGGAGAGCAGACAAGCGGAGGGGGGCCTGGAGGAGAGCAGGCAAGGGGGGGCCTGGAAGAGAGCAGACAAGGGCGGGGGAGCTGGAGGGGAGCTGACACCCGGGGATGGCACTGGAAGGCTGATGGACAGGGAGAGGGGGAGCTGGAAGGGTGCTGGCATGGGAGGAGGCACTGAGACTGGTGGCCGTACTGGGAAGGCAAGGGAGTTGGTACTTGGAGGGGAGGCTGTATAGGGAGCTGATACAAGGGAGTTACTGGGACTGAAGAAAGACTGATGGAAGAAAATGAAGAAAGCAAAAGGAGAGACAAGAAATGGCAGATGGACAACAGACCATAGAAAGAGCTAAAAGAAGACAGAAGAAAACGGAAACCTCAGATCGGGACCAGCATGATCAAAAATCATCACACAACAAAGACAGAAAAAATAATTTTATTTTCAGTTTAGTGATTGGACTTTGTGCTATCTATATTTCACACAGGATGGGGAACTGCATCTCTTATCTGGTGTGGCATCGCATTTTTGTCTACATATTTTTATTTTTGCTTTAGATTATGGTCACTTATTTTGTACTTGGTGAGGGTCTGTGTTCTGAGTGTGCGACCAAGGCCAGGTGTTCTGTTAACAGGGAATTTGTACGTAGGGATCTGTTTTGGTTTCCTAGACCATGGGATGCTGTTCCAAGGGTTGCAGAGCAGAGATGGCATCCATCTGTCCAAGAAAGGTCAACGCATCTTCGGTAGTAGACTGGCTAATCTACTGAAGAGGGCTTTAAACTAGATTCGTTGGGGATGGGTGAAGAAAGCCCCCAGGTAAGTGAAAGCCCCCAGGTAGGTGATACATTAAATACCTTTATGGAAATGGGTAACAGGGGTAACATATGGAAAGCAGTGTGTATTAATGCCCGTAGAATGGGAAATAAGATCCCTGAAGATGAAGCTTTGGTGGGAGTGGCTGACTTGGATTTAGTGGCAGTTACAGAAACATGGTTCACAGAAAACCATGACTGGGATGTAACTATACCTGGCTATACTTTATTCAGAAAGGACAGGGTAGGAAGAAGGGGAGGAGGAGTGGCACTATATGTAAAAACTACTATTAAAGCTTTGGAATTACAGAGCTTAAAAGGGAGAGAGGAGGCATTGTGGGTTAAACTAGAAAGAGGGAAAGAGAAATCTATTTGCATTGGTGTGATATACAGACCTCCCTCACAAGAGGAAGAGGTGGACAGAGAGTTAATTGAGGACATACGCAGCATTGCTAGGAAAGGGGAAGTGCTACTGATAGGAGATTTCAATATGCCAGATGTTGATTGGCACATTCCTGCTGCAGTATCATCTAGAAGTAAGGAGATCCTGGATTCTCTACAGGGAGAACTATTCAGGCAATTGGTAACAGACCCCACACGTGAAGGGGCCATACTGGACTTGGTGCTTACCAATGGTGAAAGTGTTTCTGATGTTGTAGTGGGAGATCATTTTGCATCCAGTGATCACCAGATGGTGTGGTTCAGTATTAGGATAGGGCTGTTAGAATCCATTCCAAGGTGAGGATCTTAGACTTTAGGAAGACTAACTTTGCGAAGATGGGCCAATCCCTCAGGGAGTCGTTAGTGGGATGGGAACAGCTGGGGGATGTAGAAAAACAGTGGGCAACCAACCTTTTTGTTAAAATGGTAAATAAAGGCAAAAGGAACAGGAGACCGCTATGGTTTTCGAAGGAAGTAGCTGAAAAAGTGAAGAAAAAGAGGGAGGCCTTCATGAAATACAAGAGATCACAGAGAGAGGAAGACAGGCATCTGTATTTGGAAAAACTTAGAGAAGCTAGCAAAGTAGTCAAGAAGGCAAAGATTCAAAAGGAAGAGGAAATAGCCAATGCAATATAATGGGGGGATAAGACATTTTTCAGATATATTAGTGAGAAGAGGAAGGACAAAAGTGGTATTGTCAGACTCAAGGGTGCAGGGGGGGAATATGTAGAAGCTGATAAGGATAAAGCGGAATTGCTTAACAAATATTTTTGTTCTTTGTTCACAGATGAAGAACCAGGAGCAGGACCTCAGAAAACACCCACAAATAAGAACAGAAGCGAGGGACATTTTGAACAATTTTCAGAAGACTGTCTTCGTGAGAAACTAGCTCAATTTAAAGTAGACAAAGCGATGGGACCGGATGGGATACACCCTAGAATACTGAGGGAACTTGGGGACGTTCTAGCAGCTCCACTGACTGACCTTTTCAATGCCTCGTTGGAGTCGGGAGTGGTGCCAAAGGACTGGAGAGAGGCTCATGTGGTGCCTTTACACAAAAGCGGAAGTAAGGATGTGGTTGAAAACTACAGGCCGGTTAGTTTAACTTCGGTGGTGAGTAAATTATTGGAAACACTGCTGAAAGAGAAAATAGTGAGGTTTCTGGAGTCCAGCGGATTACAGGATCCGAGGCAGCATGGATTCACCAGAGGCAGGTCTTGTCAGACAAATCTGATTGATTTCTTTGACTGGGTGACCAGGGAGTTGGACCGAGGGAGAGCTCTAGATGTGGTGTATTTAGATTTCAGTAAAGCCTTTGACACTGTTCCTCACAGGCGACTTATAAACAAACTGAGCACCCTAGGGATGGACCCTAAAGTTACTGCTTGGGTTAGAAATTGGTTGGGTGGGAGGCGACAAAGAGTACAAGTAAATGGAGCTCACTCTGAGGAGAAGGATGTTACCAGTGGTGTGCCCCAGGGATTTGTCCTTGGTCCGATTCTTTTTAACATCTTTGTTAGTGATATAGCAGAAGGGCTGTCGGGTAAGGTTTGCCTCTTTGCAGATGTTACCAAAATCTGCAATAGAGTAGACACCCAGGAAGGTGTAGATAACATGAGGAGGGATCTACACTCCATAGGTGGAGTTAAGTGCACCTGACGGCATTAATGAGGCATGTTTTAGGGGAATATGCTCCATGTTAACTACCAGGGAAATGCTTTCCACACTCTCAACAGTTAAAGTAGTGGTGTTGCACCTAACACACCATAGTTTGGTGCTTTGGGTGCAACAACATAGCACCCTTTAGTAAAAGGGCCCCTAAGTTGTACCTGAGGCAATGGAGAGTTAAGCAACTTGCCCAAGATTGCAAGGAGCAGCAGTGGGACTTGAACCTGACTTCCCAGGTTCTTAGCAGTCTGCTCTAGCCAATTGGCTATGCCTCCACTCCATAGAGGTCACCTTGAAAGAAATAGTCATGTTTTATTGGCTAGGATGCTGCATGAATAAGACTCACACTGAACCAATGTGCTAGATAGACACCCATCTGCCAGTTAGATGCAGTCTGCTCTAGTCACCTTACAAATGCTTTGACCACTAGGGAAATAAGATTAGAGGAGCTTTCATGGGGTTAGTGGAGGATTTTTCAGCTGTCAGAACCTATGTTAATATCTTATTTAATGCAGGAAAATGGTGATATATGTTTATATAGTGTTTCACAGGGAAATGCTACTATCAGATATGGCCAATATAGTCAGAGAAGACATCACCAATGTACACAAGATTCACAAATGCTAAGGAAGTCACACCAGACATCAACAGGGGTCTAGGGTCCACTTAAGATGGGAATAGGGCCCACATTATAGCCTATGTGCTTACTTATACATGATCTCCTTTTCCACAGAGTCCTCTCATCTTATAAACTGGAAATCTAAAGTAGAAAGCCTGCTACCTTTGGCTGCATCATGCCTCGTGGCAGGGGGAGGTACAAGCAGATATGAAGAAGGGCATAAGTCAATATAACTACCTGAGGGCTGCCACATTCATTAACATCTCGGTGGACCACCTCTGAAGAAGGTATTATCTATAGGACTAGGATCATGCAGGCTTATTTGAAAGAGATGTCCCTTACAGACTGTCTAAATAGACAAAGCAGAGGGGTTGCAGAGGAAGGAAGGGTTTCCTAATAGCCATGCCAACACCTGAATCCACTATCAAAGCAATGACTCTGCTTCCGTTCTTCCTCATCTCTCCATGGACCACAGCTTCAAACACAAAGATGCCGCTAATGACTCGGAGCACTTTTAGATCTGATACATCTTTGGCGGTATCTAAGACTATGGCCAAGATAAAGGAGGTTACTTGCTAAAATGCATTAAGGAAATAACGTATGAATTTTGCCATTTCACATGTTATTTTACTATAACACAATTTGCATTATTCATTTACTGCAGGAGTCACTAACCTCTAGCACAGAGTTACAGCAGTTTAGCAACTTCCTCAGTAAATGAATATGTGGTAAAATGCAAAATGTTATGGTAGCTTAGTAACTAGCAACTTAGTAACTTAGTAGCTAACTGCAGTGGAGGAGTGGCCTAGTGGTTGGGGCAAGGTACTTCAGGCCAGGTGGTCAGGGGGTCAAATCCCACTAGAGGACAGCAACCTTGGGCCAGAAGGACTGGGGTTTCTACTCCCACAGGTGCTCCTTGTGGTCTTGGGCAAGTCACTTAACTCTCCAGAGCCCATGTTCCCTGTAAAATAGTTATCTCCAAGTTATAATGCCCTGTTCAATGTAATTTCAGTTTGTTCAATGTAAACCACCTTAATATCATGAAAAGCAGTATATAAAAAATGATAAATAAATAAAGTCAGAAGCATATTAGCTAGACTTAGGGGTCATTTTACTGAACTGCATTAGGCTTTTGCAGCTAATGTGGTGTGATAGTATTAACAGCATCACATTTGCTGCAAAAGCCATGTGGAATCTGTTTATTTATTTAGCTTTAATTATATATCGCCTTTCACTGGGTCAAGGCGATTTACATTGAACAAATGCAAGTACATTGTAACAATGGCATGAAACAATATACCTAAACAAGCTGTACAGGAGCAATTCCCAATGACATCAACCCACATACACTCCCTAACGCGAGCAAAACTCAAACACAAATTAAACTAATTCAAAAACTTACGAATATCTCTCAATAAGGCAAAGTGACCTCAGGGTGGCTAGTACCCCACATGCAGCGAGAAACTCACTGTAGGGAATAGCTGATGCTCACATCATAGGTCATAGCCTAATCAAATTCTCTAAGAATATACAAAATTCATAACCCATGACACACACCACTACAACTTCACCCTGGGATCCTCTGACAAAATACTACAAAAATCTCAACATACATACATGAACAATACATTAACAATCATCCATCTAAACTTTTACAAAGCTACTACAAAGCATCAGAGTTCATTATAATATTCATTATAATGTAAACAGAAGGGCAGCCCTCGGAGACAGTCACGATAAATCCTACAGAAGTAAGAGAAATATGATTAGTTTTTTAAAATCATAAAATAGGAGCACAATAGCTCTCCAAAACTTATCTTATCATATCGGTATTGCCACCAATGGTCTGCTTCTTAGCCGCCTCTAACGCTACTCAATCATCCAGTAGTAGCTCCAACAACAACAGAAAGCAACACCCAGCAGCCAGGAACGCCCGACAGTGAGGAAGCATTCTCCAAAATGAATCTTGGCGGGGCAAAAAAGGCTATAACGTCTCAAAAAGTCATGGCTACATATAAACCCTACAAAAGCTTTTGTTTCGCCAAAAATAGCGGGTTTAGTAGATTCGCGGTTAAGGTGTTGAATTTAAACCCCTTGAAGAAGCCTATTTTTGGTGAAACGAAAGCTTTTGTAGGGATTCAGCGGCAGCAGCAGCCGGTTTGTTTGTTTTTAATCCTATCAGGGCTGATGGGGGGAGGGGGTTTAGGACTGGTAATGGGCTGGGGGGGGGCTGACTGGAAGTGGGTTGATGGGGGAGGGGGGTTAGGATTGGTAATGGGCTATGGGGGGGGGGGTTAGAAATACTAAGGGGCTGTGGGGGGGGATAAGAATGTAAGTAGGCTGATGCCGGGGTTAGAACTGGAAATGGGCTGATGGGGGGTTAGGATGTAATGGGCTATGGGGGACCTAAGAAAGGAAATGGGCTGATGGAGGGGGGGGGGGGTTAGGATGTAATGGGCTATGGGGGGCCTAAGACTTGAAATGGGCTGATGGGGAGGTAGGACTGGTAATTTGCTATAGGGGGGCTAGGACTGGAAATGTGCTGATGGGGGGGCTAGGACTGGAAATGGGCTAATGGGGGGTTAGGACTGGAATGGGCTGTTGGGAGGCGAAGACTGGAAATGGGCTGAGGGGGGTGAGGTCTGGTAATGGGCTATGGGGGGCTAGGATTGGTAATGGGCTGGGGGGTGGCTAGGACTGGAAATGGGCTGAGTGGAAGGAGGGCTTTAACTGCAAATAGCTGATAGGGATGGGGGTTTGGAATGGAAATGGGCTGTGTGGAAGAAGGGCTTGAACTACAAATAGCTGATGGGGAGGGGGGCTTGGAATGGAAATGGGCTGTAAGGGGAGGGAGCTAGGACTGGAAATGGGCTGAGTGAGGGGGGCTAGGACAGGAAATGGACTGATGGAGGGCTAGGATAGGACTGGAAATGGGCTGTTGGGGGGGACTTGGATTGAAATGGACTCATGGAGGGGCTAGAACTGGAAGTAGGCTCATGGGGGGCTTGGATTGGAAATGGGCTGAGTGAAGGGGAGCTAGGATTTGACATGGGCGGACGATGGTGGGGCTAGGAAAGGACTAGAAATGGGCTGATGGGGGCTGGGATTGGAAATGAGCTGATGGAGGGACTCGGATGGGGAGCTAGGACTTGAAATGGGCTCATGGAGGTTAGGACTGGTAATGGGCTATGGGGGGCTAAGACTGAAAATGGGGTGATGGGGGGCTTAGGACTGGAAGTGGGCTGATGGGGGGCTTAGGACTGGTAATGGGTTCTGGGGGGCTTAGGACTGGTAATGTGCTGGGGGTGTGGCTAGGACTGGAAATGGGCTGAGTGGAAGGAGGGCTTGAACTGCAAATAGCTGATGGGGACGGGGGCTTGGAATGGAAATGGGCTGAGTGGAAGGAAGGCTTGAACTACAAATAGCTGATGGGGAGGGGGGCTTGGAATGGAAATGGGCTGTGAGAGGAGGGAGCTAGGACTGGAAATGGGCTGAGTGAGGGGGGCTAGGACAGGAAATGGGCTGATGGAGGGCTAGGATAGGACTGGAAATGGGCTGTTCGGGGGGCTTGGATTGAAATGGACTCATGGAGGGGCTAGAACTGGAAGTAGGCTCATGTGGGGCTTGGATTTGAAATGAGCTGAGTGGAGGGGAGCTATGATTTGACATGGGCTGATGGTGGGGCTAGGAAAGGACTAGAAATGGGCTGATGGGGGCTGGGATTGGAAATGAGCTGATGGAGGGACTCGGATGGGGGAGCTAGGACTGGAAATGGGCTGATGCGGGGACTAGAAGGGAGCGGATGCTGGGTGGGGCTGGAACTAGAAGGGAGCTGATGTTGGGGGAGGATTAGAATGGGATAGAGCTGGGAGAGTGAAATGGAGAGGGAAAAATATTTTGTGTGGGAGGGAAGACAAATCTACAATTGGCCGGATATTGGGAGAGTAAGTGGGGATTGAGGATGGCGGGGTAAAATTTGAGTGGATGAAATAGGAATGAGGAAAGAGCAAAAGGAGAAAGATTAGTATGTTAAAGCAGATGTAGAGAGAGAATGGAAAAAAACTAGAAGAGTGAAGAAAGGACAAATGGACAGCAGATGATGGAGAGTTAGCAGAAGACACGAAGAAACCAGAAGAAAGTGGCTGGAGCAATTGCAACTGAAAAAAAATGCACAAAAGGTAGAAAAATATCTCTTTATTGAATTTATTAACTGAAATATGCCAGCTCTGGGAAATGTGCATCATTAACATCTGCGCTTTGTTTAGTACAAGAGGAAATTAATTTATAGTTTTATTTCTACAGTGTTGTTGGGCTTTTGGGGTTCCCAGTTTAATTATTGTCTTCCTGTTTCTACATTGTGATTTCTTGTTTGGTGACAGTCTATGTTCTGCACGTGTAACTGAGCTGAGGTATTCTGTTTATGTAATTCCTATTTGACATTGCCACTTGTTCTCTTTCCCCAGTAGGTCATGTATTGTTGTTCTCTGAAATGTATTGGTTTCATATTTGTAGTGTTGCCTTTTGATAGGTAGGGTCTTGTGCTTTGTGAGTCCTGGTAGTGCTGTTATGATACGGCGGGTTTGCTATGGGTTCTAAATGGGCAGTGTTTGTAGTAGTTCCTAATGCACCTGGCAGTTGTCACTGGATTATAGTAATGTAGAAATCTTTTAGTCTTTCTTTATCCATACACTCATTAAGAGGCATGTGTACTAAAAGTTAGTGTATGGTAACATTATGCAAATATTTATGCAAATGAGGTCCCTTATGTAAATGAGACCCCGCACCGAGTCTCCGCACATGGCCCCACACCCCCCTTGGGCCGCCCCTGAACCTAAGGGAACATGAGAGAGAAGGAATTAGCCTGGTACAGTAGTGTTACTACAACAGGGGAACCCTAGGGTGGACAAGTTCCTCACTTCTCTCACAAAAAAAACAACAATCCTTAGGGATGGGGAGAAAGGGACATAGGGATTGGTGAGGGTTTGGGGGCTTACTGATTGAATGGGAACTTGTGCATGACTAGAGTGGGGAGTGAAAGACGGAAGAGGGAAGCAAACTTTAACAGGCAGTAAGGGCAAAACCTGGAGGGGAGGAGTAGTATGATACAGAAATGAAGGGGGTGGGGGTCGAAAAATGAAGGTTGTTCGGGGAAGGTGGATGAAAAAGATGTGTGAGAGAGGAAAAGGATAGGGGTGTACAACTGGGAGCACACACTCACCTTGAGTATCTAAAAAATTTAAAAGCCTGCACATTGCTTATAGATGCAAAATCTATGAATTAACATGTGCACAATTGATTTGCATACTTAAAAAATTCTGACATACATATAATGAAAACCTAAAAAGGGAATATGCCAAATAAGCTAAAAGAAATGCCTGAAAATTTGGAAAAAATTATTTGTTTTAAAATAATACAAGCCTTTTTTTGGCCATGAACATCTCTAGAAAGGGGCAGGTCGGTGAAGAGTGATTAAAAGTGAAGCTGGAGGATCTGAAGAGACGGTGGGAGGCAGAGGCAGCTCATGGCAATCTGTTGCATGAGGCAAAGGATGAGATGCTCCCCCTCCCCATAGAGGGGGCGGGGCTTTTTCAAAACTCCAATCAGGGACTGAACCAAACCAAACAAGCTGATTAGATTATATGGAGGAAATGCAAGATATTTGCACACCAAGGAACTAAAAAAGAGCGAGAATCACAGCACAGTTTATAAAACTAAATTAGAACTCATTTTTATTTTGTTGTTATAAACTGTGTTATGGTTCTTGCAGTTCTTGCTTTTTCTTTTTCAACGTATATTTTGTATCCACAGAACCCCCTTCAACAGTGGGTGCAGAGTAGAACCAGGACATTCACTCACAGAACTCAATATCTTAATTTAAAAAAATCTGATTCTGATCGTAATGCTATCTAATATATCAAAAGACAGTCTAATAGCCAGAAGCATAAACACTACTCCCTAGAATTAAGAAATTTTGGATTTAATTACAGCTGTACACTATATTCTCTGCTCTGTTAGTTGTTTTATACAAACAGTCAATCATTATTGTATTGTAGATAGTTACCCTTGTTGACCAAGTTTTCTGCCCTGTTATCTGTAACTCATACGTATTTCAAATGTACTGAGATTGTTCTGTTATATGTAAACCGCGCTGATGATAAATAGCGCGGTATATAAGAGACTTTAAATAAATAAATAAATAAAATAAATCATCTCACAACAACAACAAACATTCTCCACTACCAGGCATATTATGAACTAATACAAAACCCTACAACAAAGTCAAAGAGTATCTATAGAGAAAATTTACCATACCATACCATATCAGCACCAACTTCCAAAACTCACATAAGGAATCCATCCAAAAAAAGTGTCACTGTAAATACTACAATGGGCCCTGGAACATCCATACACCTATTTGAAAAGCTGAACAAGTCAAATTACTACAGTACAGTATAGATCTTTATGTACAAACTCCATGTTAACAGAACACCTGGCCTCAGTCACACACTCAGAACACAGACTCTCATCAAATACTGAACAAGTGACTTACAATCTAAAGTAAAAATAAAAATATGTAGACAAATTTAAACTAAAACCCCAAGAAGCCAGACTCCGCATGCAGTGCAACATCAGATAAATAAGAGATGCAGTCCCCCATACTGTGTAAAATATAAAGATAGCACAAAGTTCAATCACTAAAATGAAATTTTAAAAAATGTCTACATTTGTTGTCTGACTATTTTATTCTCTGATCATGCTGGTCCTGATCTGAGGCTTCTGCTTTCCTGTCTTCTCTTAACTCTCTTTCTCTGGTCTATGGTCCATCTGCCATTTCTTATCTTTTCTTTTGTTTTCTTCACTTCCCAGTATCAGCCCCTTTCCAGTCCTCCCTCCCAGTAAATTCCAATGTCAACTTGCATTCCCATGACTGCCATTGGTGTCCATTCCCTTCCATTTCCCCTCCTTCTCCACTGTCCAGCTCCTTCTAGTCCAAATAGAAGGAGTGGAGGAGTGGCCTAGTGGTTGGGTCAAGGTACTTCAGGCCAGAAGGTCGGGGGTTCAAATCCCACTAGAGGACAGCAACCTTGGGCCGGAAGGACTGGGGTTTCTAGTCCCACAGGTGCTCCTTGTGGTCTTGGGCAAACCACTTAACCCTCCATAGCCCATGTTCCCTGTAAAATAGTTCTCTGTGTGCTGTGCTTTCCTGTCTAATCAATGTGTTTATACCTCAAAAATTTCCTGTCATGATCTGACAATTTCCAGTCTGTAATCAAAACCGCTACTGATCGCTGGAAGTAGCAGTATACTAAATAAATACCATGGCAGCCCCTCTCAGCATCCACTCCATTCCAGTCCCATTCTCCCATCCCCCCACATCAGCCTATTTGTAGCACTAGCCCCCAGTTTTATTCCAGGGCAAGTAGCTCTATCTTCCCCTCCCCCCATCAGCCCATTCCCAGTCGAAGCCCCCTCAATCAGCTCTCTTCCATTTCTACCCCCCAATCGGCTCATTTCCAATGCTAGCTGCCAATCAGTGCATTACCAGTCCTAATCCCCCCCATCAGCCCATTACCAGTCCTAGCCACCCCTAATCAGCACATTACCAGTCCCAGCCATCCCCCCCAATCAGTCCATTCCCAGTCCTAGCCTTCCCTAATCAACCCATTACCAGTCCTAGCCCCCCTGATCTGCCCATTACCAGTGCTACCCCCCCCAATCAACCCATTATAATCCTAACCTGCACTGTCTCTCCCCTTTGTCTTGTACTTGTCCCCCTGTCTCCCTCTTTGTCCAATATGTCCCCATCTTCCCCCTTGGTCCAGCGTGTCCCCTGTCTCACCCTTTGTCCAGCATTTGTCTCCTGTCTCTCCCCTTTGTCCAGAACTTGTCCCCCTGTCTCTCCCCTTTGTCTCTCTTTGTCCTCTTCCTGTCCCCACTCCCTCCACCTGCACTTCTCATCCGTCAGTGGTGGTGGCACTCCGGCTGTTTTTATTTTAAATTTTGCTGCCTCTGGCCTGCCTCTGCCTTCCCACGCAAGAAATCAGAGACAGGCCAGAGGCTGCAAAATCTAAAATTAAAACAGAGCCAGAGTGCCGCCCAAAACGGAGTGCCGCTTGAGGCCATTGCCTCAGGTGGCCTAATGGAAGAACTGCCCCTGGATTGATTGTATGTTTGGTAGGTTATTTACATTGGTTGGCTATATACAGGGTGTGTTCAAGAGAGGTTGTGTAGGAGCTTATTGATCATGCGAGGCACCAAAGTGTTCGATGAAAAGATGGGTCTTCAGGTGCTTTTGAAAGTTATGGAGGTCTGGTATGTTTCAGATTGGGTCTGGAAGGGTGGTCCAGATAGATAGTGTGCACAGTTCAAAACTTGTGCACATGCTTGCTAGTTGGTTTTTATTTTTGTGTGTGGGATGATAAGTGTGTTCCTTGTAGATAGTCTTCTTGGTCTGTTTTGTTATGAGGTCTGGAGTAGTGCGTGCGGTGGTATGTAGAGCGGTGAGCAGGGTGAGTAAGGTGGACTGCGGTAGTCCTTGGTAAATGGAGTTACAGTAGTCGAGATGTGGGAGGATCAGGGTCTGGAGAAAGGAGCAGAAGTCTGTTGGTTCGAAGAAGGAGCATAGTTGTTGGAGGGTCTTGGCTTTGAAGTAGATTGTATTGGCAGTCTTGAGTATTTGTGGGATGAAGGAGAGTTGCTGATCAGAAATCATAATATCAAACAACAATGATATATCTTGCAATTGGTCAAATTTGGCATTCTTGAATGTCACCTTTTGGCGACATGCTGTGGGTATGGTCAGAAAATGGGAAAGTGCTGCCTCCATGGCAGCCAAGTATATTGGCAAGATGGAAAGGATTTGGAAATCATTAGATGTATATTTGGAAGACCTATTAGGTTATCTTAATGCTGATCTCTGTTATTTTTTTTGGTGGTGGGGGATACATTATTATTATGTAATTCTCTTTGTAATTGTATTGATGTCTTCTTAATAATATGCTGAAAATAAACTTGAAAAAAATCCAAGCTAAAAACCCACCTCTTTGAGACTGTTTTGGGATTCTGACCCTATTATTTTTTTGTTTACCACCCATGTGTGTTAAAACCATTTCCCCTACGTTTTACCTTAGTCCCGGTTCGTTGCATTTGTCTGTGTTACATAGATTGCAGCCTCTGTCGAGCAGGGACTGTCTCTCATGTGTATGTGTGCAGCACTGCATATGCCTTGTAGCACTATGCATTTGCTAAGTAGCAGTAGTAACTAGTTGGCACTTTTATTTATTTATTTATTTAACATTTCTTATATACTACGCTATTTGTCATCAGTGTGGTTTACATTAAAACAATATAACACTTGGTCAGATACTTTGGCCGTCATTTACATAGAACAGGGGGATGAACATGGAGATAAGCTTGGGGAAACTATCTACAATCCAAGTCTATATACATAAACTTAGGAAACTATGTACAATTCAGTTGCAATGCATGTTAGATATGACTACATAGTATAGTTTTGTATCATATAGCGGCTGTTTGATATAGTGGGGGTGTGTAAGAAATAAGGGGGGGGGACATCAGGATGAGTATAATGTAGGAGGAAGAGGTGGTGTTTGAGAGCTTTTCTGAACTGACTAAGGTCCCTAATTGCTCTAATGTATGGGGGAGTTTGTTCCAGCACACGGGGGCATAGTTTGAGAATGCCCTATTGGTGGTGATCTGGTTGAGCTTTGTGGATTCAATTGGTATTAGTAGTATGTCAGCGGCCAGTGATCTCCTGGACCTGTTGTCTGGAGAATGTGTGATGAGGTCGGAAATGGATGGTGGAGCTATCTTGTTGAAGGCCTTGAAGATAATGAGGAGGGTTTTGTATAGGATCCTACTGCTTATGGGAAGCCAGTGAAGTTCCTTTAAAATGGGGGAGATGTGGTCGGCCCTTGCGGCTCCGTAGAGCACACGGGCTGCCGCATTCATGGCTAACTGTAGGGGTTTGAGGGAACTCTTTGGGAGACCATGTAGAATTATGTTGGCATAATCGAAGTGCGGTGTGATTAGTGCTTGGAAGATGGTGCGGAAATCATCAGGTTCCATCATGGGCCAAAGATGCCATAGGGTTTTGATCTTGAAGTAGATGGTTTTGACAGTGCGTTTGATATGCTCCTTGAAGTCCAGTTGTTGATCGAGTATGACCCCAAGATATCGTATGTTGGATTTGATTGGGAGTTCCGCATCTCTGACTTTGAGTGTTGGTGGAAGAGAGTAAGTTTTATTCCTTGTGATTATTAGGACTTCTGTTTTTTTTAAGTTTATCCGGAGGTTCTGAGTGAGTAGCCAGTCAGTTATTGCATTGAAGCAGTTGACTAGCGCTGTATAGTCAGGACAAGTGATGGTTATGGGTGTAAATAGCAGTACTTCATCAGCGTACATAAGGCAAGATATGCCAAATTGGCTGCATATAGATGTTGAAGAGCAGCGCGGAAAGGGAGGAACCTTGGGGTACACCTTGTTTCTGCTGGAAAGGTTCGGAGGTGTCATTTCCAATATGGACTTGTTGCCATCTGTCTTCGAAGTAGGATTTACACCAGTTCCATGCTTGATCCCAGATTCCCTTCTCATGTAGCCGCGTAAGAAGCTGCAGATGGTCTACTGAGTCAAACGCTGCTGCTATATCAAGGAAGATTAGCACTAAGCCCTTCTTTATACTGTCTATTCCATTGATCAGTGAACTGGTTAATGTCGTTAGTAGAGTCTCAATACCGTGGGCCTCTCTGAATCCATGTTGAGAGGGATCTAATGGTGCGGATGAGTCAACATGCTGCTGGATCTGTTGGAGGGTTAATTTCTCGAGAATTTTAGCTAGTAATGGGATACTAGATAATGGTCTGTAGGATTCTTCTTTTTTGGGTCAAGTTGATTGTTTTTTAGTAGTGGGAGAATGGATGTGTGCTTGAGTGCATCTGGGAAGACTCCAATTTCAAAGGACAACTTGGTAATGTTGGCTATGAAAGGGCTGAGCTCAGTGCGCATCGTCTTGATCCAGTGTGCTGGGCAGGGGTCAGTTGGTGCGGTCGTGGCGTTGATTGAGGCAATTACTTCTTCAATGGTCTTTGTTGATGGCGGTGAAAGTTTGGTGATTGTAGACTGGATATGAGTAGTTTTGGGGTTTGTGGTATGGTTGTGATGGGGTGGTGATGAAGTTGTAGTTATCTTTATTGCCTTGGATTGGATGTAGGTCGCGAATGCTTGTAGCTGAATACCTTCTTGTTGAGGTGGGGAGGGTTGGTTGGTAAGGGATTTAACCAGTTGGAATAGGTCTCTTGGCCTATTTAGTGAGTGGTTGAGGATTTCTGCATGGAATTGCTTTCTTTTGGCCCAGGTTGATTCGCGGTGGATCTTCAGGTATTGTAAATAGCTGGCTTGGTCTGAGGTGTTACGAGTAGCTCTCCATTTTCTTTCAAGTTTTCTGAGCTGAAGTAGGGAAGCTCGTAGTTCCGGGGAAAACCATGGGGTGGTCTGTCTCTTAGCGTCTCTTTTGTCAGGTGTAGCTCTTTTGCTGTTGGCAGGTTGTTGAGAGTAATGTGAGAGAGTCCTGTTCCAGTTGGACAACATTTTATTAAGGTTGGTTGCTGGTTGGGCAAGTTTTGGGAGAGCATCACTAATGATTGTTTCCCTGTTGAGTTGTTTGAAGTGTGCAACTCTTGATGTGGCCGTAGCATTTGGGTGGTGACATGTAGTTTGTTGCATTGGTAACTGAAATGTTATCAGATTGTGATCTGACCAGGGGACTGGTGAGATGGTAAGGTCAAATTGGTCTAACGTACTCATAACTGTATGGGGGATGAAGATTAGGTCAAGGAGGTTCCCTCCTTGGTGGGTGGGATCGGCTATAACCTGCTTGTAGTTGAGGTCAGACATTGCTTCAAGAAAGGCTTCGGCTAGGGCGGGTTGAGTAGAAGCAAGATTAAGGTCTCCTAGCAACCAGTTAGGTTTGGAGGGGTCTTCAGGATTACATGCTAAGTCAATGATGTCTGAGAGCTCATCTGATCCAGTTCCTGGTGCTCTATAAATGAGGTTAATAGTATTGAATCTACTGGTGATGGTTAGTGTGTTCAGGTGTTGTGTGCTCTTGGTAAGGCTAGCCCGGTAATGTAACATTGTTTTTGCAAGAATCAGTACACCTCCACCTCTTTTGTTTTCCCTGTTACAGGTGTAGATCGAAACGTTAGGTGGTGTAAGGTGGTTTAGTATGACGTTGTCAGATTCAGAGATCCATGTTTCTGTGACCATTGGCATGTCTAGATTGTGAGTAGTGATTAGGTCAGCGATTACCGGCCACTTGTTACGGACCGAGCGTGCATTGATAAGGGCGCACCTAAGTTCTTGCTGATGTTTTGCATCTTTATGTTTTGTGGGGTTTGAGGTATCTATCAATACATACATTAAGTGTGACTGTCTTCTGTGGTAAGGGTTTGGCTGTCGGTGGTATTGGTTGTTGTATTGTTTACCGTTTGTGCTCTTTAGTAGTTGGATAGGGTTGCATCCATCTGCAAATACAACTGAATCATAGAATGTACTGACCAGTGTATAGAGTAGGGCAAGAGTAAATAACGGGTATGCCATTTGTGCTTCTGGTATGGGACTTCTCTAGGTTAATGGGTGATGTTTTATGGTGTTGTATGTGTTTTTCTGGTGATATTCTGTTGGTGATGTGTTGTAGTAGTAGAAGTGTTGTTGTTTTTTTTTTTTTTATTTAAGTCTTTTAGCCATATACAACAACCAAATCAGAATAAGACAAGTTACTGCTATTACACAAATAAGAAACAAAAACAGTACAAAATAAACATAGCAAAATGTAATACAACAGATGTTACAGTCCACATCACGGAAGCTGACCTTAACAAAGAACAAAAATACATAATATAGAAACCAAGTCAATTAAAATTGACCACATACTAAGAGGAAACGACTAAACTATGAGACCCCAGCGCACCCTGCTTATCAAACAAAAATCTTTCCAGATGTGATATCTCAAGGAAAATAAAGGAAGCGCCCTCATAAGAAACCAGGCACTTACAGGGAAATTTTAGGAAAAATGTAGCACCCAGAGCTAAAACGCGCGACTTTAAAGATAGAAACTGTCGGCGACGCATCTGAGTGCTACGAGAGACATCTGGGAAGATATTAATTTTCTGCCCGCAAAACAAAGCTGATTTAACCTTAAAAAAAGCTTTTAAAATACGCTGTTTAACCGTAACAGACGATAAGGTAACCAACAAAGTAGAGCGGGTATTTATAATATCTGCGGAATCCTCCAGAAAATTAGTGAGATTTACAATATTAGGAATAATTTCATCTAATTCACCCTCTGTGGGGTTAACCCGTTTAGTGCCAGAGGGAATATAATATATCTGTAATACATCTAAAACATCAGATATAGCCAGTACTTCTTTAACATATTTGTCAAAAAGAATTTTAGGTGCTAAAAGAGAGGTACAAGGAAAATTCAAAAATCTTAAATTACAAATTCGTATGGAATTCTCAAGCGCTTCGAGCTTAGAATGAAAAAACAGAGAATCCTTGATTCCCATCACATTTGTAGTTTGTAAAGACTGAACCTGAGATTCCAATTTTACCACTGCCTTATCCATTAAAGACAGTTTCTCGTCTAGTTGCTGCACAGCTACTGCAGCTTCCTGCGAGAAACAAGTAAATGAGGTAACAACTGTAGACACTTTAGAATCTATGCACTTAAGGGCGCCCCATACATCCTTTAAGGTAACTTCAGATTCAGAAGGAAGAACTGGAAGCTCAAAAACAGTATCCAGTACCTCCGTCTGAACAGGAGTAGGCATTTTAACAATAATCTTAGCTCTCTCCGGAACCACTAGGGAATCCGCCACAGATACTACTTCAGAAACAGGGCAGGGAGGGGGAGGAGATCTCCCCCCAGGACTCAAAGATGCCCCCTCAGGTGAGGACTGCGCGAGGGGAAGGGGGGCAAAATGTTGGTCCAATGGGCCCACCGGTTTTGAATTACCGGAATCAGCCGATTGGACTTTGCCTTGTTGCTTACCCTTCCTCTTACCCATAATAAATGAATATACAAACAAACCACAAACCAAAGAGGAAAGCTTAACAACTTCTCACCAAGCTGCACTGCGTATTAACCTCCCACTCCGTCAGATGGTATCAAAACGGCATCAAAGGGGCGTCTAAGGGGCAGAACCTGCCCCTTTAGACACGCCCCTTATAATACGCCCCACGGTCGCGGAGAAAAAACTACCTACAATTTATACCAGGAGGCAAGGTCCCTCGATCAGCAGGCTGTCCCCGGAGTGCCTGATGGTCCGGCAGCACGGCAGAAGGGCAGAGCAGTCTCAGCACTCCTCCAACCCTCGGCAAGGCACCCACTCCTCTAACGCTCTCCAAGGCAGCTCCGCAGCAGAAATGACACCGGGGGAATTAAAGGGCTCCAAGCCCCCTCGAGCAGCAGGCTGTCCCCGGAGTGCCTGATGGTCCGGCAGCACGGCAGAAGGGCAGAGCAGTCTCAGCACTCCTCCAACCCTCGGCAAGGCACCCGCTCCTCTAACGCTCTCCAAGGCAGCTCCGCAGCAGAAATGACACCGGGGGAATTAAAGGGCTCCAAGCCCCCTCGAGCAGCAGGCTGTCCCCGGAGTGCCTGATGGTCCGGCAGCACGGCAGAAGGGCAGAGCAGTCTCAGCACTCCTCCAACCCTCGGCAAGGCACCCGCTCCTCTAACGCTCTCCAAGGCAGCTCCCAGTAGTAGAAGTGTTTAGTAATTGATATAGCAATTCGATATAGCAATTCAGTATAGCAATTCAGTATAGTAATTCAGTATAGCAATTCAGTTGCTTGGTTGTAGTTACTTACATAGTGCTTAGTAAGCATAGATTAAGGCTACTGGCAACAGTATAGAGATATAAAAGCAGTTGTTAGTTACTGGCAACAGTACAAAGGAGACTAGGCGCTAGTAAGGCTAAGGGCAACAGTATAGTGTTTAAGTAACAGTGATAAGCAGTGTCTATACTTGCGAGGCTATACTTGCGGCAAGTAGCAGGGGAGGACAATTATCTGAAGAGAGATGTCGGTTCAGGTTCCTGTCGCGTGGTATCTGCTTGCTGGCGTTAGGCTGTTCACAGGAGTATGGCTATGACTGTGTCGTTGGAGAGCAAGCTCAACCTCGGGGGAGCTCAAGCTGCCGGATGGTTGTGGACAGTCAGGGATATACCGGCCGTTGAGCTGTGTGGGCCAACTGTCTAAGGGCCACGCCAAAGGCCCATCTAGCGAGGCCCTCAGGCGCGGGCCCGCAAGGCGCAGGCGTGCCAGATGGCGCTTCTTTTTAAAGCAGGGGATCTGGCCCGATTGGGCAGATCGCGGTCAGCGGGGTCCCACGTTGCTCCTCTGATATCCAGCGGCTCAATCCCCTCCTGGGAGAGCGAAGGCTGAACCGGAGCGACTTTACGTGACTGTGCTGAGATGTGATCTGTCACAATATAGTAACACAGGGCCTGATATTCCACGGTGGCGGCTAGTGCGATTACAGTGTCTAGCTATCACCGCTGAATACTAAACGTGATAGTCAATGCTGAGGGCCACATGTGGCCACCGACACTGAATATCTAGGTCAGCCACACAGCCCGGAAGCTAACGGTCAGCAGCAATATTGAGTCGCTGTCCGGTTAGCTCCCATGGGTAAAGAGACGCTAGCTTTTACCACACATATCTTTACCCATGAGTTGCTAACTGGCCTGTCTTTTGCCAGTGTGAGGCCCCTGGCACCCTTGCGGCTTGCAGGGGCCCCGGATGGGCCGGATCGCATATGATGAGCCCAGCTGCCCATGTCATGGACTCCTCACTAAAGTCACTCGTGACATCATTTTGTTACAAATCATTGAAATCAACTTTAATCAATTACTGACAAACTGACCGACAAAGCCGACAATCATAGGTCCACATCACAATTCACAAACAGCTGTCAGCCTGTCAAACACGTAACAATCGAATTGGAAATTTACAGTTTCAAGCATTCTAACTTTGCAATGCATTAATGCACATTCCACGTGCTGACTGCTGACAGTTAGCTAAGTATCAACATGTCGAAGTTCGAGCATGTGTTAATGCAAAGTCTCGGATAATGCACTCAGAGTCAACTTCTCTTAGAAGGTCCTGCTTGATACTCAACAAGCTAAGCATGTTCAGATGCTCGTGCGACATCATTGATCTGAGATGATTCTTAATAAGCTTCAGCTTGCTGAATGACCACTCACCTGAGCAGTTCATCACCATGAGGCAGAGGAAAATGCGCAGCGCGATCTCTGTGTTCGCAAACGTGCTACGGAGGCCATTATCAACGATGAAGCGATGCAACTGAATTTTGATCTTGCTGCAGATTGTAGCATTATCTGGATCATCATTCTCATCTTCCTCCAGGTCTTCCGACTCTGACGCCTGCAATGCTTCCTTGCCCAACTTTGTTTGCAGAGCTGTCTTAAATTGTACTATGTCATGGGTTAGACGAGGAGACACCTATGGAAATAGGGAAAATAGAGCCAAGCAGGTCCAAAAGTGACAGGTCAAAGCACATGGATCAGGGTTGCTATGAGCAACCAGTAAAAACAAAAGCACCAGGTGTAAGAGCACGCCCTAGCAAGGGGTTACATCATAGCCTACTAGGTGATGAGATGCAGCTGAGGGCAGGGCAGGCTCACCAGAACGTTAGGAGTGACGCAGATAAAAATCACTCAGAGTTTCTCAGTAGGGGAGCTAACCAGGATTCCAGGAGGGCTGAGCTTGAGTACGGCAGAGCTGCTTTGGAAACCAAGGGAAAAACTTCACACGGAGGTTTAAACAGAGTTCCAGAGGAGAGAACTAAGAGAATACCAGAAGCTGGTTATAGGGTGCTAGAAAGCCCAGAGGAGGAACCAGGTGGTCGGGGCCACAAAGGTATTCAGGCTGACAGCTGGAAGGAACCTGTAAGAAGAAGGCTTCCTGAGAACAGGTACCGGGAAAGCAATAAATGTTATAAAAGGGAGGCTTACTTGCCCAAAGAGCAGCATGCAGCAAGAGGGACTAGAAAGCTTGTTTATAAAAAAGGCCACGCTAACTTTCCTTGCTCAGAAAGCTCCGGGGGAACCGAGCCAAAGGACAGGCTTATTTGCTGTAATAGAGGGAACTTTGAAAGAGAGAGTTTCCCATACACACAGCCAGGAGGGTATGGCCCTCTAGAGGAAAACTCCAATATCTACGGTAACCTCCCAGTTCACTTTGATAGAGAGGGGGAGAGAAGCCTTTTTGGAGAGGAGAGTTTTTACAACAGTGATATGAAGTACAACCATTCTGAAGACAGCTATGGGGAAAGCTGTGAAGAAATGGAGTGTGACTTTTGTGGGGAAAGCCCTGAGGAATGCCAAATGGAATGTGCACTAATGTTTTCTGATAGCATTTCCTCTTTATGCTAAGCTGTGCAAAGAAAGAGAGCCGTTTAGGGAAACGGTTTCTGTGATATTGCTTGTGTAAATAACAAGGACTGTCTTACCTTTTTGGATTGGCTGAAGATAAGCACTTTTTGTTCACAGTAGTTCATTTTCTTTTGTACCAGAAAATATGGTCTGTTTCTTTTTATTCTTATGTGCAAAAGTTCACCCGGAAGGGATAATAAAATACCTCTTTTGAAAAGCCTGGCTTCTCGATCACAACTACCTTTTTGATTGGCTAGTGGGACTACAGATCCCAGGGGGCATTACACAGCCCCAGCTACATTAAGAAAAGGCCCCGCCGAAGCTCCCTAGGCTTCCGCCTATAAGAGTGAGTAGGTGGGTGACAACTAACTCTTCCACCAGTTCAGGCTGCAGATCGGAGGCATAGGGATTAACTAATTTGTTTTCACCTTCTCAAATTTCTGCATCAGAAAGTGATGAAATTTTACGCAAGAAAGCAAATCGGTAGGCCAATTCAGCATATGCTTCCTTGCGCTTCAACAGTGCAGCAGCAAGGCTGTCGATGATAACGATGAATGTGTCAGTATGGAATTTATCACATGGTTGCAATTGAATCTCAGTGTCCAAGCCGGATTCATTGTATCTGCGATTTCGTCTGCGTACTCGTTTGCTGCGATCAGCCCAATAGTTTTCACAGCATGACAGGTCTTTGCCATGTGCTTCAAAGTGGTCAAACTGTTCACGAAGGCTTTGGACATACATCTGCAGTGAGTCATAAATCACAGCAACAGAATTCAAGTTTTGATCCGCTGACTGCAACAACACGCTGTTTGCTTGGAATCTTGCGAGAACCTTCTGCCAGAAAGAAGCCATTATGTCCGTCTCAAGGCACTGCATTCAATTGTGCAATCCTCTGGCTTCTTGACACGTCTCTGCCTTGTGTTCACCCACTCTGTCATCTATAATGTCCTCCAGAGCTTCAACAATCTCATCATAGTCCCTCACCAGAGCATTTGCCGCATCGAATTGTACTGACCACCGTGTGTGGGACAGTCTCTTTAGTGTTAGCCAGCCTGCAGTCTGTTCCAGCTTGTCCTTGAGGATGGCCCAGCATGCTGTTGAACCAGCAAAAAACACGTACAGCCGTTGGACAAAGTCAAAGAACGATACGGCATTGGCACAACAGGCTGCTGCACACTGACCAATCAGGTTCAAGGAATGGCCTGCACAGGGTATGTAGGCGGCATGAGGATTTACCTGCCATATAAGAGCCTGCATGTGCCGCTCATGTTGCTGGCGTTATCATACGACTGTCCTCGAGAATCGTCAATGTTGATCCCCCAGCTGTGCAAAAATTGAAGCAAGCTATCTGCAAGCTGTTCACCTTTGTGACCTTGCTGAGGCAGAAATGTAAGGAACTGCTCAACAGGGCCATATGGCAACATGTAACGAATAATCACTGTCAGCTGATCCTGGTGTGTTATATCAGGCGTCGAATCAATTGAGATTGAGAAGTACTTGACAGATTGAACTTCGGCCTTAATCCGATCGACAACTGACTGGACAATCAGCTGAATTAGTTGATTGCAGATGTTGGCAGACAGGTATTAAGTGTGTCCTTTTCCCTTGTTAGCATGTATCTGCAGGTGTTGCACCATGAAGGGATCAAATTTTGATATAAGTTCAAGGATTCCCAAATAATTGCCATTATGGGCAGAGCCAACGATCTGGTTGTCACCTCTAAAGGCCAGGCCACGTTCAGATAAAAAGGAAATGGTTCAAACAACTGCTCAAGAACAGCACACCAATACTCACATTGTCACGTTACTTTACTAGTGCCTGATCAACGCATTTTGCTGTGTCACGTCGCGTTAGCAGTTTAATCACGGATGCTCAAGGAGTAGAACTGACCTCGTGCTCCAAGATTTGTTGCTTCTTATGCTTCCTGTTGCAAAAACCTTTTGTGCCAAAGGCTACAACATCTGGTGACATTAGCTTGCATGGAAAGCAAAATAGATGAAGCTTAGATGGTGAATAGCAAAGCCAGTCATGATCGATAGGTTCCTTCGACAGCAGATGAGTTGTTTTGAACAGGTCACGAGAGCATTTCCTTGGTTTTCCATCGGCTGCATAGACAGTTCTGGTTGGAGTGAAATCCCAGTGGGCACATTGTGCACTACCTGCTGTCGCATGTCATTGACAATCTCGACGGGCCATTCGCCGAGATCTGTAGAGTAGCAGACAGCAGATAGACACCGAACTGGAACATCATCACATTCTAGAAACTCGGTGACGTCCGTTGCAGCGTCTTCTGCCTGCTGGAATGGTGGACAGTCCATTTCCATTTTCTCTTCAGTTTTAACTGCTGTCTCATAATGCGTTAGTAGTCGCAGTCATTGAAGCTTCGATATCTACTCCTACCTCAGCCTCCTGAGCTGGAGCGGTCATGAAGGGCTGAGTTGTCTGCCCAAAGTACGTCATAATCGACTGCATTCCAGTTATAGTGGCAGCATCCCGCTGCGCCTGTTCATGGCATTTTTGCCAACCGGACTTATACTTGCAGTTTATGTCACGCTCCCTTGAAGTCATGCCATTATAGTAATTGTAGTTTTGTTATATAACCTGTAATATAAAATATATAAGCAAGTTAATATTACGGTAACCAGTAAAACTAACCACACAGACACGGTTAAATTAAACCAGCAAAACTTAGTAATAGCAGATGACCGTGACAAAACTTGGGTTTACATTACATTTACATTACAAAGAATAGCAAACATATATATTATATTATATAACATATCAGACCTTCAGACTTCTTTGTAGTTTAATACTATTTAATATTATTTAAATTAAATGTTACGTTGTCAGGTGAGGTGTCAGCATCTTTCAGTGTTTACAAATTAAACCAGAAGTAGATTATGATAGCTTGGTTCCTGATCTACAGTCTACTGTTCAGGAACATCGAACAAGCTGAACAAATGACCAAAACATTTAAAAATAACTTTAAAAAACTTTATGAGTGTAAAATAAAAATGTAAAAATATAAATTGAAACTAGAATAAGTAAAGAAATAACATAATAAAAAATCAAAATTTAAATATCTTAAACATAAAAAGGACTTATAAAACTAAAACACTACAACAAGCAGCTGCTGGAGCGCGCAGGGCCTCTTAGATGTGTGGAGCCTCTGGCACAGTGCCATAGTGCCAACCCATAAAGACAGGTCAGGTTGCTAACTGGGCAGTGGTTCAATATCATCGCTGCCTGATCTCAGAAATAACCTGGACATCTGGCATCATGTCTAAGTTTCGACCTGCTCCAAGCATGAATAAGTATTTGAAAAGTGCTTGGTTTTGCTTAAAAAAAATGTCTAAAGGGTATAGAAACAATAGTACTCCATCATCCCCAGTACTCAGCACAATTTCAATGCTAGCAGCAGTAGGGTCTGAACTCTGGCGTCCCTGTTCCTAGCCCACTACTCTCTAACCATTAGGCTATTCCTAGATGTCCAGCTGCTAAAATTCTATTCTGGGGACATCTATGAAGACTACCCCGCAGACATCCATATTGGGCATGTCTATGTTTACGAAATCATATCTGCACCTGGACATGCCTGACTTTTTTCCCCCAGACGTTCAGACTTAGGATGACCACATGCAATTTGGGACGTCTTTCTAAAATTCTCCTATCTGTCCTACCTAAAGCAGTGGAGGATTAAGTGACTTGCCCAAGATCACAGCAGCAGTAATGGGATTTGAGCTGTATTTCTGTGGTTCTTAGAACCATTGGTCTAATCATGAGGCTACTTCTCTAGAAACATTTGCATTTGGACCTTACTCTTCTGGTTCCAAGACCCCCACACACCTCTTCCAATACACTCCAGTCCTACTCTGTAGTACCCCCTTCTATTTCAATAGCAAGATATCACAATACCGCTCTACTAATGCACCTTAATCCTGCCCTTCAATATTTTTTTCTACTCTAATATGGAGACCATTACATACCGCTTTGTCACCAAAGTCATGTTCTGTTGAAATAGCTCTCCTATTAGGTATGGTTGTGATGGGGTGGTGATGAAGTTGTAGTTATCTTTATTGCCTTGGATTGGATGTAGGTCGCGAATGCTTGTAGCTGAATACCTTCTTGTTGAGGTGGGGAGGGTTGGTTGGTAAGGGATTTAACCAGTTGGAATAGGTCTCTTGGCCTATTTAGTGAGTGGTTGAGGATTTCTGCATGGAATTGCTTTCTTTTGGCCCAGGTTGATTCGCGGTGGATCTTCAGGTATTGTAAATAGCTGGCTTGGTCTGAGGTGTTACGAGTAGCTCTCCATTTTCTTTCAAGTTTTCTGAGCTGAAGTAGGGAAGCTCGTAGTTCCGGGGAAAACCATGGGGTGGTCTGTCTCTTAGCGTCTCTTTTGTCAGGTGTAGCTCTTTTGCTGTTGGCAGGTTGTTGAGAGTAATGTGAGAGAGTCCTGTTCCAGTTGGACAACATTTTATTAAGGTTGGTTGCTGGTTGGGCAAGTTTTGGGAGAGCATCACTAATGATTGTTTCCCTGTTGAGTTGTTTGAAGTGTGCAACTCTTGATGTGGCCGTAGCATTTGGGTGGTGACATGTAGTTTGTTGCATTGGTAACTGAAATGTTATCAGATTGTGATCTGACCAGGGGACTGGTGAGATGGTAAGGTCAAATTGGTCTAACGTACTCATAACTGTATGGGGGATGAAGATTAGGTCAAGGAGGTTCCCTCCTTGGTGGGTGGGATCGGCTATAACCTGCTTGTAGTTGAGGTCAGACATTGCTTCAAGAAAGGCTTCGGCTAGGGCGGGTTGAGTAGAAGCAAGATTAAGGTCTCCTAGCAACCAGTTAGGTTTGGAGGGGTCTTCAGGATTACATGCTAAGTCAATGATGTCTGAGAGCTCATCTGATCCAGTTCCTGGTGCTCTATAAATGAGGTTAATAGTATTGAATCTACTGGTGATGGTTAGTGTGTTCAGGTGTTGTGTGCTCTTGGTAAGGCTAGCCCGGTAATGTAACATTGTTTTTGCAAGAATCAGTACACCTCCACCTCTTTTGTTTTCCCTGTTACAGGTGTAGATCGAAACGTTAGGTGGTGTAAGGTGGTTTAGTATGACGTTGTCAGATTCAGAGATCCATGTTTCTGTGACCATTGGCATGTCTAGATTGTGAGTAGTGATTAGGTCAGCGATTACCGGCCACTTGTTACGGACCGAGCGTGCATTGATAAGGGCGCACCTAAGTTCTTGCTGATGTTTTGCATCTTTATGTTTTGTGGGGTTTGAGGTATCTATCAATACATACATTAAGTGTGACTGTCTTCTGTGGTAAGGGTTTGGCTGTCGGTGGTATTGGTTGTTGTATTGTTTACCGTTTGTGCTCTTTAGTAGTTGGATAGGGTTGCATCCATCTGCAAATACAACTGAATCATAGAATGTACTGACCAGTGTATAGAGTAGGGCAAGAGTAAATAACGGGTATGCCATTTGTGCTTCTGGTATGGGACTTCTCTAGGTTAATGGGTGATGTTTTATGGTGTTGTATGTGTTTTTCTGGTGATATTCTGTTGGTGATGTGTTGTAGTAGTAGAAGTGTTGTTGTTTTTTTTTTTTTATTTAAGTCTTTTAGCCATATACAACAACCAAATCAGAATAAGACAAGTTACTGCTATTACACAAATAAGAAACAAAAACAGTACAAAATAAACATAGCAAAATGTAATACAACAGATGTTACAGTCCACATCACGGAAGCTGACCTTAACAAAGAACAAAAATACATAATATAGAAACCAAGTCAATTAAAATTGACCACATACTAAGAGGAAACGACTAAACTATGAGACCCCAGCGCACCCTGCTTATCAAACAAAAATCTTTCCAGATGTGATATCTCAAGGAAAATAAAGGAAGCGCCCTCATAAGAAACCAGGCACTTACAGGGAAATTTTAGGAAAAATGTAGCACCCAGAGCTAAAACGCGCGACTTTAAAGATAGAAACTGTCGGCGACGCATCTGAGTGCTACGAGAGACATCTGGGAAGATATTAATTTTCTGCCCGCAAAACAAAGCTGATTTAACCTTAAAAAAAGCTTTTAAAATACGCTGTTTAACCGTAACAGACGATAAGGTAACCAACAAAGTAGAGCGGGTATTTATAATATCTGCGGAATCCTCCAGAAAATTAGTGAGATTTACAATATTAGGAATAATTTCATCTAATTCACCCTCTGTGGGGTTAACCCGTTTAGTGCCAGAGGGAATATAATATATCTGTAATACATCTAAAACATCAGATATAGCCAGTACTTCTTTAACATATTTGTCAAAAAGAATTTTAGGTGCTAAAAGAGAGGTACAAGGAAAATTCAAAAATCTTAAATTACAAATTCGTATGGAATTCTCAAGCGCTTCGAGCTTAGAATGAAAAAACAGAGAATCCTTGATTCCCATCACATTTGTAGTTTGTAAAGACTGAACCTGAGATTCCAATTTTACCACTGCCTTATCCATTAAAGACAGTTTCTCGTCTAGTTGCTGCACAGCTACTGCAGCTTCCTGCGAGAAACAAGTAAATGAGGTAACAACTGTAGACACTTTAGAATCTATGCACTTAAGGGCGCCCCATACATCCTTTAAGGTAACTTCAGATTCAGAAGGAAGAACTGGAAGCTCAAAAACAGTATCCAGTACCTCCGTCTGAACAGGAGTAGGCATTTTAACAATAATCTTAGCTCTCTCCGGAACCACTAGGGAATCCGCCACAGATACTACTTCAGAAACAGGGCAGGGAGGGGGAGGAGATCTCCCCCCAGGACTCAAAGATGCCCCCTCAGGTGAGGACTGCGCGAGGGGAAGGGGGGCAAAATGTTGGTCCAATGGGCCCACCGGTTTTGAATTACCGGAATCAGCCGATTGGACTTTGCCTTGTTGCTTACCCTTCCTCTTACCCATAATAAATGAATATACAAACAAACCACAAACCAAAGAGGAAAGCTTAACAACTTCTCACCAAGCTGCACTGCGTATTAACCTCCCACTCCGTCAGATGGTATCAAAACGGCATCAAAGGGGCGTCTAAGGGGCAGAACCTGCCCCTTTAGACACGCCCCTTATAATACGCCCCACGGTCGCGGAGAAAAAACTACCTACAATTTATACCAGGAGGCAAGGTCCCTCGATCAGCAGGCTGTCCCCGGAGTGCCTGATGGTCCGGCAGCACGGCAGAAGGGCAGAGCAGTCTCAGCACTCCTCCAACCCTCGGCAAGGCACCCACTCCTCTAACGCTCTCCAAGGCAGCTCCGCAGCAGAAATGACACCGGGGGAATTAAAGGGCTCCAAGCCCCCTCGAGCAGCAGGCTGTCCCCGGAGTGCCTGATGGTCCGGCAGCACGGCAGAAGGGCAGAGCAGTCTCAGCACTCCTCCAACCCTCGGCAAGGCACCCGCTCCTCTAACGCTCTCCAAGGCAGCTCCGCAGCAGAAATGACACCGGGGGAATTAAAGGGCTCCAAGCCCCCTCGAGCAGCAGGCTGTCCCCGGAGTGCCTGATGGTCCGGCAGCACGGCAGAAGGGCAGAGCAGTCTCAGCACTCCTCCAACCCTCGGCAAGGCACCCGCTCCTCTAACGCTCTCCAAGGCAGCTCCCAGTAGTAGAAGTGTTTAGTAATTGATATAGCAATTCGATATAGCAATTCAGTATAGCAATTCAGTATAGTAATTCAGTATAGCAATTCAGTTGCTTGGTTGTAGTTACTTACATAGTGCTTAGTAAGCATAGATTAAGGCTACTGGCAACAGTATAGAGATATAAAAGCAGTTGTTAGTTACTGGCAACAGTACAAAGGAGACTAGGCGCTAGTAAGGCTAAGGGCAACAGTATAGTGTTTAAGTAACAGTGATAAGCAGTGTCTATACTTGCGAGGCTATACTTGCGGCAAGTAGCAGGGGAGGACAATTATCTGAAGAGAGATGTCGGTTCAGGTTCCTGTCGCGTGGTATCTGCTTGCTGGCGTTAGGCTGTTCACAGGAGTATGGCTATGACTGTGTCGTTGGAGAGCAAGCTCAACCTCGGGGGAGCTCAAGCTGCCGGATGGTTGTGGACAGTCAGGGATATACCGGCCGTTGAGCTGTGTGGGCCAACTGTCTAAGGGCCACGCCAAAGGCCCATCTAGCGAGGCCCTCAGGCGCGGGCCCGCAAGGCGCAGGCGTGCCAGATGGCGCTTCTTTTTAAAGCAGGGGATCTGGCCCGATTGGGCAGATCGCGGTCAGCGGGGTCCCACGTTGCTCCTCTGATATCCAGCGGCTCAATCCCCTCCTGGGAGAGCGAAGGCTGAACCGGAGCGACTTTACGTGACTGTGCTGAGATGTGATCTGTCACAATATAGTAACACAGGGCCTGATATTCCACGGTGGCGGCTAGTGCGATTACAGTGTCTAGCTATCACCGCTGAATACTAAACGTGATAGTCAATGCTGAGGGCCACATGTGGCCACCGACACTGAATATCTAGGTCAGCCACACAGCCCGGAAGCTAACGGTCAGCAGCAATATTGAGTCGCTGTCCGGTTAGCTCCCATGGGTAAAGAGACGCTAGCTTTTACCACACATATCTTTACCCATGAGTTGCTAACTGGCCTGTCTTTTGCCAGTGTGAGGCCCCTGGCACCCTTGCGGCTTGCAGGGGCCCCGGATGGGCCGGATCGCATATGATGAGCCCAGCTGCCCATGTCATGGACTCCTCACTAAAGTCACTCGTGACATCATTTTGTTACAAATCATTGAAATCAACTTTAATCAATTACTGACAAACTGACCGACAAAGCCGACAATCATAGGTCCACATCACAATTCACAAACAGCTGTCAGCCTGTCAAACACGTAACAATCGAATTGGAAATTTACAGTTTCAAGCATTCTAACTTTGCAATGCATTAATGCACATTCCACGTGCTGACTGCTGACAGTTAGCTAAGTATCAACATGTCGAAGTTCGAGCATGTGTTAATGCAAAGTCTCGGATAATGCACTCAGAGTCAACTTCTCTTAGAAGGTCCTGCTTGATACTCAACAAGCTAAGCATGTTCAGATGCTCGTGCGACATCATTGATCTGAGATGATTCTTAATAAGCTTCAGCTTGCTGAATGACCACTCACCTGAGCAGTTCATCACCATGAGGCAGAGGAAAATGCGCAGCGCGATCTCTGTGTTCGCAAACGTGCTACGGAGGCCATTATCAACGATGAAGCGATGCAACTGAATTTTGATCTTGCTGCAGATTGTAGCATTATCTGGATCATCATTCTCATCTTCCTCCAGGTCTTCCGACTCTGACGCCTGCAATGCTTCCTTGCCCAACTTTGTTTGCAGAGCTGTCTTAAATTGTACTATGTCATGGGTTAGACGAGGAGACACCTATGGAAATAGGGAAAATAGAGCCAAGCAGGTCCAAAAGTGACAGGTCAAAGCACATGGATCAGGGTTGCTATGAGCAACCAGTAAAAACAAAAGCACCAGGTGTAAGAGCACGCCCTAGCAAGGGGTTACATCATAGCCTACTAGGTGATGAGATGCAGCTGAGGGCAGGGCAGGCTCACCAGAACGTTAGGAGTGACGCAGATAAAAATCACTCAGAGTTTCTCAGTAGGGGAGCTAACCAGGATTCCAGGAGGGCTGAGCTTGAGTACGGCAGAGCTGCTTTGGAAACCAAGGGAAAAACTTCACACGGAGGTTTAAACAGAGTTCCAGAGGAGAGAACTAAGAGAATACCAGAAGCTGGTTATAGGGTGCTAGAAAGCCCAGAGGAGGAACCAGGTGGTCGGGGCCACAAAGGTATTCAGGCTGACAGCTGGAAGGAACCTGTAAGAAGAAGGCTTCCTGAGAACAGGTACCGGGAAAGCAATAAATGTTATAAAAGGGAGGCTTACTTGCCCAAAGAGCAGCATGCAGCAAGAGGGACTAGAAAGCTTGTTTATAAAAAAGGCCACGCTAACTTTCCTTGCTCAGAAAGCTCCGGGGGAACCGAGCCAAAGGACAGGCTTATTTGCTGTAATAGAGGGAACTTTGAAAGAGAGAGTTTCCCATACACACAGCCAGGAGGGTATGGCCCTCTAGAGGAAAACTCCAATATCTACGGTAACCTCCCAGTTCACTTTGATAGAGAGGGGGAGAGAAGCCTTTTTGGAGAGGAGAGTTTTTACAACAGTGATATGAAGTACAACCATTCTGAAGACAGCTATGGGGAAAGCTGTGAAGAAATGGAGTGTGACTTTTGTGGGGAAAGCCCTGAGGAATGCCAAATGGAATGTGCACTAATGTTTTCTGATAGCATTTCCTCTTTATGCTAAGCTGTGCAAAGAAAGAGAGCCGTTTAGGGAAACGGTTTCTGTGATATTGCTTGTGTAAATAACAAGGACTGTCTTACCTTTTTGGATTGGCTGAAGATAAGCACTTTTTGTTCACAGTAGTTCATTTTCTTTTGTACCAGAAAATATGGTCTGTTTCTTTTTATTCTTATGTGCAAAAGTTCACCCGGAAGGGATAATAAAATACCTCTTTTGAAAAGCCTGGCTTCTCGATCACAACTACCTTTTTGATTGGCTAGTGGGACTACAGATCCCAGGGGGCATTACACAGCCCCAGCTACATTAAGAAAAGGCCCCGCCGAAGCTCCCTAGGCTTCCGCCTATAAGAGTGAGTAGGTGGGTGACAACTAACTCTTCCACCAGTTCAGGCTGCAGATCGGAGGCATAGGGATTAACTAATTTGTTTTCACCTTCTCAAATTTCTGCATCAGAAAGTGATGAAATTTTACGCAAGAAAGCAAATCGGTAGGCCAATTCAGCATATGCTTCCTTGCGCTTCAACAGTGCAGCAGCAAGGCTGTCGATGATAACGATGAATGTGTCAGTATGGAATTTATCACATGGTTGCAATTGAATCTCAGTGTCCAAGCCGGATTCATTGTATCTGCGATTTCGTCTGCGTACTCGTTTGCTGCGATCAGCCCAATAGTTTTCACAGCATGACAGGTCTTTGCCATGTGCTTCAAAGTGGTCAAACTGTTCACGAAGGCTTTGGACATACATCTGCAGTGAGTCATAAATCACAGCAACAGAATTCAAGTTTTGATCCGCTGACTGCAACAACACGCTGTTTGCTTGGAATCTTGCGAGAACCTTCTGCCAGAAAGAAGCCATTATGTCCGTCTCAAGGCACTGCATTCAATTGTGCAATCCTCTGGCTTCTTGACACGTCTCTGCCTTGTGTTCACCCACTCTGTCATCTATAATGTCCTCCAGAGCTTCAACAATCTCATCATAGTCCCTCACCAGAGCATTTGCCGCATCGAATTGTACTGACCACCGTGTGTGGGACAGTCTCTTTAGTGTTAGCCAGCCTGCAGTCTGTTCCAGCTTGTCCTTGAGGATGGCCCAGCATGCTGTTGAACCAGCAAAAAACACGTACAGCCGTTGGACAAAGTCAAAGAACGATACGGCATTGGCACAACAGGCTGCTGCACACTGACCAATCAGGTTCAAGGAATGGCCTGCACAGGGTATGTAGGCGGCATGAGGATTTACCTGCCATATAAGAGCCTGCATGTGCCGCTCATGTTGCTGGCGTTATCATACGACTGTCCTCGAGAATCGTCAATGTTGATCCCCCAGCTGTGCAAAAAT
The DNA here is from genome assembly GCA_033557465.1 of Ichthyophis bannanicus. Classification (NCBI taxonomy): domain Eukaryota; kingdom Metazoa; phylum Chordata; class Amphibia; order Gymnophiona; family Ichthyophiidae; genus Ichthyophis; species Ichthyophis bannanicus. The sequence continues at coordinate 21,284,943 of CM066051.1, read as the reverse complement.
TGAAGCAAGCTATCTGCAAGCTGTTCACCTTTGTGACCTTGCTGAGGCAGAAATGTAAGGAACTGCTCAACAGGGCCATATGGCAACATGTAACGAATAATCACTGTCAGCTGATCCTGGTGTGTTATATCAGGCGTCGAATCAATTGAGATTGAGAAGTACTTGACAGATTGAACTTCGGCCTTAATCCGATCGACAACTGACTGGACAATCAGCTGAATTAGTTGATTGCAGATGTTGGCAGACAGGTATTAAGTGTGTCCTTTTCCCTTGTTAGCATGTATCTGCAGGTGTTGCACCATGAAGGGATCAAATTTTGATATAAGTTCAAGGATTCCCAAATAATTGCCATTATGGGCAGAGCCAACGATCTGGTTGTCACCTCTAAAGGCCAGGCCACGTTCAGATAAAAAGGAAATGGTTCAAACAACTGCTCAAGAACAGCACACCAATACTCACATTGTCACGTTACTTTACTAGTGCCTGATCAACGCATTTTGCTGTGTCACGTCGCGTTAGCAGTTTAATCACGGATGCTCAAGGAGTAGAACTGACCTCGTGCTCCAAGATTTGTTGCTTCTTATGCTTCCTGTTGCAAAAACCTTTTGTGCCAAAGGCTACAACATCTGGTGACATTAGCTTGCATGGAAAGCAAAATAGATGAAGCTTAGATGGTGAATAGCAAAGCCAGTCATGATCGATAGGTTCCTTCGACAGCAGATGAGTTGTTTTGAACAGGTCACGAGAGCATTTCCTTGGTTTTCCATCGGCTGCATAGACAGTTCTGGTTGGAGTGAAATCCCAGTGGGCACATTGTGCACTACCTGCTGTCGCATGTCATTGACAATCTCGACGGGCCATTCGCCGAGATCTGTAGAGTAGCAGACAGCAGATAGACACCGAACTGGAACATCATCACATTCTAGAAACTCGGTGACGTCCGTTGCAGCGTCTTCTGCCTGCTGGAATGGTGGACAGTCCATTTCCATTTTCTCTTCAGTTTTAACTGCTGTCTCATAATGCGTTAGTAGTCGCAGTCATTGAAGCTTCGATATCTACTCCTACCTCAGCCTCCTGAGCTGGAGCGGTCATGAAGGGCTGAGTTGTCTGCCCAAAGTACGTCATAATCGACTGCATTCCAGTTATAGTGGCAGCATCCCGCTGCGCCTGTTCATGGCATTTTTGCCAACCGGACTTATACTTGCAGTTTATGTCACGCTCCCTTGAAGTCATGCCATTATAGTAATTGTAGTTTTGTTATAACCTGTAATATAAAATATATAAGCAAGTTAATATTACGGTAACCAGTAAAACTAACCACACAGACACGGTTAAATTAAACCAGCAAAACTTAGTAATAGCAGATGACCGTGACAAAACTTGGGTTTACATTACATTTACATTACAAAGAATAGCAAACATATATTATATTATATAACATATCAGACCTTCAGACTTCTTTGTAGTTTAATACTATTTAATATTATTTAAATTAAATGTTACGTTGTCAGGTGAGGTGTCAGCATCTTTCAGTGTTTACAAATTAAACCAGAAGTAGATTATGATAGCTTGGTTCCTGATCTACAGTCTACTGTTCAGGAACATCGAACAAGCTGAACAAATGACCAAAACATTTAAAAATAACTTTAAAAAACTTTATGAGTGTAAAATAAAAATGTAAAAATATAAATTGAAACTAGAATAAGTAAAGAAATAACATAATAAAAAATCAAAATTTAAATATCTTAAACATAAAAAGGACTTATAAAACTAAAACACTACAACAAGCAGCTGCTGGAGCGCGCAGGGCCTCTTAGATGTGTGGAGCCTCTGGCACAGTGCCATAGTGCCAACCCATAAAGACAGGTCAGGTTGCTAACTGGGCAGTGGTTCAATATCATCGCTGCCTGATCTCAGAAATAACCTGGACATCTGGCATCATGTCTAAGTTTCGACCTGCTCCAAGCATGAATAAGTATTTGAAAAGTGCTTGGTTTTGCTTAAAAAAAATGTCTAAAGGGTATAGAAACAATAGTACTCCATCATCCCCAGTACTCAGCACAATTTCAATGCTAGCAGCAGTAGGGTCTGAACTCTGGCGTCCCTGTTCCTAGCCCACTACTCTCTAACCATTAGGCTATTCCTAGATGTCCAGCTGCTAAAATTCTATTCTGGGGACATCTATGAAGACTACCCCGCAGACATCCATATTGGGCATGTCTATGTTTACGAAATCATATCTGCACCTGGACATGCCTGACTTTTTTCCCCCAGACGTTCAGACTTAGGATGACCACATGCAATTTGGGACGTCTTTCTAAAATTCTCCTATCTGTCCTACCTAAAGCAGTGGAGGATTAAGTGACTTGCCCAAGATCACAGCAGCAGTAATGGGATTTGAGCTGTATTTCTGTGGTTCTTAGAACCATTGGTCTAATCATGAGGCTACTTCTCTAGAAACATTTGCATTTGGACCTTACTCTTCTGGTTCCAAGACCCCCACACACCTCTTCCAATACACTCCAGTCCTACTCTGTAGTACCCCCTTCTATTTCAATAGCAAGATATCACAATACCGCTCTACTAATGCACCTTAATCCTGCCCTTCAATATTTTTTTCTACTCTAATATGGAGACCATTACATACCGCTTTGTCACCAAAGTCATGTTCTGTTGAAATAGCTCTCCTCTCTCTGAACCTTGATCTTTTGATGATATTGTAACCTAATTTCAATATACAAACCAAGGGTGGCAGAACACTGTTTTTGTTGGGGGGTGAGGACCAAGACCCACCCTGGGCCAGCCACACTGAGTATGACTGTGATTGTTGGCAAATACCCCTCCTGTCTGCTCGCAGATGATCAGATCCCCACGGGCAGACAGGAGGGGTATTTGCCATGATCTCAGTGGTCTTCTGCCCACCGATATGGAATACCCAAGAGCAGCTCGTTGCCTGCCAGATTGTGATTGCTGTGTTCCTTTCCTGTCTGCATTTGGGAGATTGGATCCCCGCGGGCAGACAGGAGGGAAGGCCAGTGATCACAGCAGCGAGGTTTTGGTGGGTCCACCTCTTTCCGACGCCTCTGATACAATCTGCCTTCTCATTGTGTGTACAACAGGCAGGGAGTCAATGAAATAAGTTAACACAAATAAGGTAAAATTTTGTCTGTTTGGGGATTTTTTTAGTGGGGAAAGGCAGATTGCTCCAGCTTAGGGGCACAGTTATTGACTGTGTGTTGTTAAGTACCATGAATTTATGGTTTGCTCATGTTTTTGTACTCCAGGTCTCATTTTATGCAATGAGACCTGTCAGACGGCTGCCTGGGTGAGAATCTTCACAGTCTTGGCAAGTGCATATATCTATATGATTTGCAAGGGATTGTGGGCAATGCAGTTCATTCACACCAGACACAGCTGCTCACAATAATTAGTTGTGCTTTTGGGTAAAGCCAATAAGATATTTATTTATGGGGTTATTTCTCCCAACACAGATATGCTTGGTAGCACATAAATCAGGTTACTTGCTTTCAGTGTTAAACTTGAAAAAACAAAGTCAGGAAACAACATTTGAACTTGTCAGGCAATCAAAGCAAAAGAAATAAGACCTGGTTGGCAACAAACTGGTCTTTTCTGTAGGCTTTAGCTAATATTCTCTTAGCAATGTATCAAACAACAAACAAAAGCCACAAAGAAGAGAAAAACTGTTCTTTTCAGGTTAACTTCTTATATCTTCCCACCTAGATTCAGAAGTGATTCTCTCAGTGCTCACAAGCAATTAGGTAAGGCTCAATTGCTAGCAGTTATCCAGCTGAAACCCCTTAGCTGGCTTGCTTCCTACTGCGTGGCTAAAAATCCTATTCAGGAGCTTTTCTGAGTAGATTAAAGAACAAGTTTGTATTTCTTTGTGATGGTTGCTGTACTTTATAACAGAAAATCACCAAAGGAGTTTAGACAGAGAGCAGTCCATGTAAACAGATTCTTCATCTGCTATCACCCCCTCTTCCTCAACAAGCATGGGTTCAATATCATGGATTGGCACAGATGAATCTCCCAATGGAGCACTTTCAGGAGAATACTTGTTTCCCTGCTGTCTTTCAAGGTTATAGCTAGGGCATAGATCAGTGTTCATACCTGAGCTTCCATTGCTGTTAGAGTTCCTCTCTATATAGCCTGGCCAGTATGTAGTCCAGTTCTTATGTCCCGCCTTCCAATCCAGATCCCTGGACACTGGATCTCTCTTCACATACCTTCTGGCACGGGTCTTAGGGTCCCTTCCACGTGCAGCTGTCTCCCTCACAGGTACCGTCTGGAGATTCCTAGCTCTGCAGCACCATTCCTCTGGCTTTCCCCAGTCCAATGGTGTATGCTGGCCCTGGGAATGCCTTCCAGTATACGTACTGCTCTGGACTCTTCTAGACCTCTCAAAGGCTTTTCTCTTCTTTCTTCCAAAGGGTTTCTTTCCCTCTCTGTCCGTCCGGTTTGGCTTCTGCTTCTGATGATGATGATTCTCAGGATAATTCTCTGTAGAATAAACTCTACCTTTATTCTGCTTAGATGAGTGCTCCTCCCTAACACAGCGCAGCTGTGCTGAATCAGGCCCTTCCCTTTGAGATGAGTGCTTAGGGATTACCTCATAGCCCTCCTGATTGAACACACGTTTCCCCACTTCAGCTCCTCTAATGGCTGTTGGAAACCTGGTGCATTCTGGGACTGGTAGTCTTTTATGGGAAAATTCTGTTTTCTTATTTCTACCAGAACTGACAGGTTGCTTGTTCAGAGTCACTTCACCTTTCCTATAGCTCCTTCCTGAGCTATGATAAGCTTCCTTATCACAGACCTCATTGCTAATCACATGGTTTAGTAGGAAATTAATGTGATATAAAATAAAACACCTCAATAACTGTGCTTCATAGTGTGCTATCTCTTGATCAAGTTTATCCAGCCTCTGAAAGATTATCTGGGTCTGTACAATATCATTTCTATCAAAGGTCAATGGTACATAATCAGAATAAATTTGGTAAGCAATACCATATTCCTGTATGATTCTAATTGATAAATAAAATACGTTATAATACTGAGCCTTGGGGTATGTCTACTAAAGGCCATCAGCTGCTACCACAGGGCTTACACAGACTAAAACGCTCTGCAGTAGCAGCTAATATGAGAAAAAAATCATAGATCTTGGGCACTTTTCTGTGATATCTGCTTTCCGTGCCATGAAGGACTGCAGGGGTGGGATTTGGGAAGGGATCTGCCTAATAGCAGTGGCAGATAATGCCACTTCCAAAAGGTGGCACTATCTGTCTGAAGACCCAGGGTGGGGGATCAGTGCACTTTCAGGCCAAAATAACATCCCAACTAGCCAGTTGGTGAACCCCCCCCCCTCCATCCCCACCCCTCCGATCCCCTAAAGGCACTCCTGGCTATCCAGTCAGTGCCCCCTTCCTTACCTCCCTCTGCCCATGTAAAAGTAATATCCCAGCTAGGCAGCCAGCAAAGGTCAGTCCACAGCTCCTCCCACCCCCATGATCCAACCCAGTCATACCTTGACAAATCCTGGTGCTCTAGTGGAGCAATGGAGCAGAGGCAGTTCTCTCCATTCCTCCCCCCATCATCTGCCTTTCCAAAATAGTCATGTTCATAGGGTGCGTGAATCAATGCCCCTCACAGACAGTTTCCAATAGGGGTTGGGAGCTGTCTGGGACGGGGATCAGTGCTGCAGGGGGGCCAGGTCATTCTTTATGTATATTGGTGCTGCAGATTGCAACACTGACAATATTGTTGAGAGGGGGTCCCTGATCACGGCTTTGGAGGGGGTCACAGTAGCAATCAGGGTACAGAGATGATACCGTGGGTGATTTATTTTCTACCTTGCGATTGTTTCCAAACTCTATAGCAGTTTAGTAGACAAACCTCTTGCAGTACACCATATGGAAGCAATGAGGCTTTAAAATGTTTACGAATAGCCAGAACATTTTACCTAGGGAAAAAAGTGCCAGTACTCATATGCAGGGCTTTATCATTCATATATAAGGACCCTGGGTCAATTTTAGCACGCAAAAAATGCCCTGTGAATAACTACCACTTTTTGCTTCATGAGTCCTCTTTCTTTTCACTACTTTTTGTATCAGTTAATATTTTCCTTTTCTATTGTGATATTAAGGTTTTCACATTAAACCTGTAACTTTTTCAAAATAACCCCTTCTCAATTATTTTGAGAAAAAATAATCTAAGAATATATTCATCACCACATCATTTTTTAAAACTTCTCACCACAAACATGGAATACATTTAGTGTCTACAAATTCTGCCCTATTTATAGAAAAGGAAAATGAAGTTCTCCAATTATTTAATGTTAGTGACAGCAGGTTTGCCCACAGAACCCTCTAAGTTATGTACATGCGGTCGTAAGGATGAGTTAAAGGTCACCAGGAGTGGCACAAAGTTATGAGGTACCCTAGTAGCCTGGTGGTTATAATAGCAATCTAGTACTAATGTGATTGGGGTTTGATTCCCACTAGCACTTTTTGTGACCTTGGGAAAGTGACTTTACTCTCCATTGTCTTGGAAGAAAAGGCTGGGCAATCCACTTCTGGTCAAACCTTGCCAAATCAGCATTGACTTGACAGCACTTAAGGTAAATTCTCATTCCTGCTGCCCCTCTCTGGGGTTTGCAGTGGCATTAATGACATTCCAAAGGCAAGGGACATTTGCATATTCATTATGGTTATCTAAAAACCCCCACACTAAATGAACAGGAAGCCAATATATCAAACAAGCCCCCAAAATATTCGGAGGGAGCAAGGTTCTCATTCAGTGGCTGGGGCAATCTGCTCTTTTCCTCTGGGGCATGCAGACTGTGATCCTCAGTCTTGAAGGACTAGAAAAAGGGACTGTTACTTCTGGAGAGAGATCTGCAATTGTGAGTATATACTTCTGGGAATTTTCTGAAAGGAATTCTTTCTATTAAAGCTATTTAATCTGTGAACCCACTATTTTTTGTTAAATCAGTCAGGGCCTAGTAGCAGCAGTTTAAGTTTAAATTTAAAACACAGATGAGAACTTTCTGGTTACATTTCATACCAAGCAGAGAGCATATAGTTTTAATTTAATAGTCACTCAGGACCTAGTATCAGCAAAGTACTTTTAGTTTAAATTTAAAACACAGAAGAGAGCTTTCTGGTTAAATTTAGAACCCAGCAGAGAGCTTGTAGTTTAAATTTCATAATAAGTTAGAGCCTAGCAGCAGCAAAGAGCTCTAATTTAAATCAAATAAGAAAATAGCTTACCTCAGCAGCACAGGACAGGGTACTGTGTAGCAGCCCTCTTTTAATAAGTGTTATTTCCCTCCCTCCCTGCCCACACCCACCCACCCCTGGGATAATCGTAGCTTTATAGGTACTTACACATCTTAAAAGACAGGAGGTGCTCTCAGGTGAAGATTGTTACCCAAATCAGACATACACTAAGGACCTGAGATTAATTAAGTTTCAGGTGAACAAGGTATATTAAACATAATAGGTACAGTTTTATTGGTATAAATATCCATAGCAACCCTTAGTTAGTAAAGAACTTAAAGATCTAAACAAAAAACTTAAAACTAAGATGCAGACAGCAGTCCAGCTGCTGGATGGGGGCTTTCCAGTCTTTTGCATTGAGTGTCACATGTATGATTTTCTCCCAGTTGGTGAGAGGTCTTAAGTGTGCATTAGGTGCAAGGAGCTCTTTGCTCTCAGGGAACGAGTCCGTTCTCTAGAGACTAGAGTAGCAGACTTGGAAAAAATAAGAAAGACAGAGAGGTACATAGACGAGACCTACAGCGATATAGTCCTGAAGTCCCACCTCCAGTCTGGCAGCATCCCTGTTGCCATGGAGGAGAGAGGTCACGTGACAGGAGAGCATCACCCTGGTGTGGCAGGAATTGATCCTGTAACTAGGACCTGGCCTCCAGGTGATGTAAAACTCTCTCACACCGAGAAAGTTTCTCCAGGGTCATGTGCCCATGAGAGAAGGGTTAGGACAGGCGTTATAGTTGGTGATTCGATCATTAGGCATGTAGATAGCTGGGTGGCTGGTGGACGTGAGGATTGCCTGGTAACATGCCTGCCTGGTGCGAAGGTAGCGGACCTCACGCGCCACCTAGATAAGGTCTTAGATAGTGCTGGGGAGGAGTCTGCTGTCTTGGTAAATGTCGGTACCAATGACATAGAAAAATGTGGTACGGAGGTTCTGGAGGCTAAATTTAGGCTTTTAGGTAGGAAGTTGAAATCCAGAACTTCCAGGGTAGCGTTCTCCGAAATGCTTCCCGTTCCACGTGCAGGACCCAAAAGGCAGGCAGAGCTCTGGAGTCTCAATGTGTGGATGAGACAGTGGTGCAGAGATGAGGGGTTTGGATTTGTTAGGAACTGGGGTACATTCTGGGGAAAGGAGGGGCTCTTTCGAAGGGATGAGCTTCACCTTAACCGGGATGGAACCAGGCTGCTGGCATTAAACTTTAAAAAGGAGATAGAGCAGCTTTTAAACTAGATAATAGTGGAAAGCCGACAGTCGCCCAAGAGCAGATGGTTCGGAAAAATGTATCCTTGAAGGATACTACCAAAAGCAGAGAGGTTCCAAAAAAGAGTAAAGTAGCCCAAATGCCCTCGAGTATGGAGCAGACAGAGCTTAAAGATCCCAAATTACCCATGTCTACCAATAGCCAATTAATATGAATAAAATACAGTCTCTAAAATGCTTGTATGCAAATGCTAGAAGTCTAAAAAATAAGATGGGAGAGTTAGAATATATAGCACTAAATGAAAGGTTAGATGTGATTGGAATATCAGAGACATATTGGAAGGAGGACAACCAGTGAGACACTGTGATACCTGGGTACAAACTATATCGTAATGATAGAGCTGATCAAATTGGTGGAGGGGTTGCGCTCTATGTTAGAGAGGGCATTGAGTCAGAAAGGATTTAAAGTTTTGCAGGAAACAAAATTTGCTGTAGAATCTCTATGGATTGAAATTCCATGTAAAAAGGGGAAGGCAATAGCGGTGGTGATGTACTATCGACCGCCTGGCCAGAATGAACAAATGGATGATGAAATGCTCAAAGAAATCAAGGAAGCTAACAAAAGTTAAAGCGCGGTAATAATAATGGGCGATTTCAATTACCCCAGTATCGACTGGGTCAGTGTCACAGCAGTACATGCTAGGGAGATAAAGATCCTAGATGACATAAATGACTGCTTCTTGGAGCAGCTGGTTCATGAACCGACCAGAGGGGAAGCCATATTAGACCTAGTCCGTGGTGGAACACCAGATCTAGTGCAAGAGATAAGGGTGTTGGGGCCACTTGGCAATAGTGATCATAGCATGATTGCCTTTGATTTAAATAGTGGAGGAGGGATAGTAAGGAAATCCACAGTACTACCTTTTAACTTTCGAAAGGGAGACTATGATAAAATGAGGAAAATAGTTAAGAAAAAACTAAAAGGAGCAGTTGCAAAGGTTAAAGACTTACATCAAGCTTGGGTGTTGTTGAAAAATACTATCTTGGAAGCCCAGACCAGCTGTATTCCACGCTTTAAGAAAAGTGGAAAGAAGTCCAAAAAACTGGCAGCATGGTTTAAAGGTGAGGTCAGAGAGGCTGTTGTTGCCAAGAAAGCATCTTTCAGGAAATGGAAAAAAGAGCCAAACGATGAAACCTGGAAACAGCACAAGCACTGGCAGGTCAAATGCAAGGCATTGATAAAGAAGGCAAAGAGAGAATTTGAGAAGAAGCTTGCTGCGGAAGCAAAAACGCGAAATAAAGATTTTTTCAAGTACATTCGTAGCAAAAAAACTCTGAGAGAGTCTGTTGGACCATTAGATGATAGAGGAGTTAAAGGTGTACTAAGAGGCGACAAGGCGATAGCGGAGAGACTGAATGAATTCTTTGCTTCAGTCTTTACTGAGGAAGATGTAGGGATGTTACCCATGACTGAGATGGTATTTAAAGGTGCAGAAGAATTGAAGGAAATATCGATACATCGGGAAGATGTATTACAACTATTAGATTAACTGAAGAGTAGCAAATCACCTGGGCCGGATGGTATACATCCAAGGGTGTTGAAAGAACTGAAATATGAGATTAGTAATCTGTGAACTATCATTAAAATCATCTCTAATACCTGAAGATTGGCGGATCGCCAATGTAACACCAAAAAGGGTTCGAGGGGTGATCCGGGAAACTACAGACCGGTGAGCCTCACGTCAGTACCGGGAAAAATGGTAGAAACCATCATAAAGAATAAAATTACTCAGCATGTCGATAGTCATGGCCTAATGGAAGACAGCCAACATGGCTTTAGACAAGGAAGATCTTGTCTTACTAATCTGTTATGTTTTTGTGAAAGTGTGAATAAACAGGTGGACAAAGGTGAGTCCGTTGATATAGTGTATCTGGACTTTCAGAAAGCCTTTGACAAGGTCCCTCATCAGAGACTTTTGGCAAAACTAAAGAGTCATGGGATAGGAGGCAGTGTACTACTGTGGATCAAGAACTGGTTAAAAGATAGAAAGCAGAGGGTTGGGCTAAATGGTCAATTTTCCCAATGGAGAGAGGTGAATAGTGGTGTACCCCAGGGATCTGTGCTGGGTCCGCTGCTTTTTGACATATTCATAAATGACCTGGAAAGTGGAATAATGAGTGAGGTTATCAAATTTGCAGATGACACAAAACTATTTAAATTTGTTAAAACCCAAGAGGATTGTGGAAAATTGCAAGAGGATCTTGATAAATTGGAAGACTGGGCATCAAAATGGCAGATGAAATTTAATGTGGACAAGTGCAAAGTTATGCACCTAGGGAAGGACAACCCAAAATATGGTTACACGATGTAAGGTTCCACATTAGGAACCACCACCCAGGAAAAAGATTTAGGCGTCATTGTGGATAACATGTTAAAACCCTCGGCTCAGTGTGCAGCGGCAGCCAAGAGAGCAAATAGAATGCTAGGTATCATAAGGAAAGGAATGTAAAATAAAACAAAAGATATTGTAATGCCTCTATACTGTTCCATGGTGATACCGAACCTTGAATATTGTGTGCAATTCTGGTCGCCGTATCTTAAAAAGGATATATCGTTATTAGAAAAAGTTCAGAGAAGAGCCACCAAAATGGTAAAGGGGATGGAAGGATACTCCTATGAAGAAAGGCTAAAAAGGTTAGGGCTCTTTAACCTGGAAAAGAGACGGCTGAGGGGAGATATGATAGAAGTCTATAAATTAATGAACGGAGTGGAATGGGTAAACGTAGATCGACTGTTTACGTTATCAGAATATAGAAAGACTAGGGGGCATGCAATGAAGCTACAGGGTAAACTATTTAAGACTAATAAAAGAAAATATTTTTTCACTCAACGTGTAATCAAACTCTGGAATTTGTTACCGGAGGATGTAGTAAAAGCTGTTAGTGTAGCTGGGTTTAAAAAGGTTTGGACAGTTCCTGGAGGAAAGGTCCATAAACCGTTATTAAGAAAGGACCCAGGATATCAATGCTTGACCTAGTACAAGCATTGCGGAACCTGTGTCTTTTGGGGAAACTGCTAGGTACGTATGACCTAGATTGGCCACTGTTGGAAACAGGATACTGGGCTTGATGGACCTTGGTCTGACCCAGTATGGCATATCTTATGAATCTGTATACCTTCTGGGAACCTGTCAGGTACTTGTGACCTGTATTAGTCACTGTTGGAAACAGGAAACTAGGCTTGATGGACTCTTGGCATATCTTATGTTTATTTTGTTTCTCTCAGGATTCGATGGTCTTAGCTCTATAGTATTACAGCTTAACATTCTGTTTCCCGGTCAAAGACAAGAAGAGTTTTCCAGGAAACAAGAGGCACAGTGAGAGAATATTTATACCAAGATATCTGACTGCTCTGTCTTCCACTTCCGAAATATTCAGTTATTTCAACATCAAATGAGTCTGATAATCTTAAAATTCTTGTCATAGATTATTCAATCATCTTCAGCTAATCCTTAGCCATATCATCATCACCTTCTTCTTATCTTTCGCACTAGCTATGAGGCTTGCATATACCTCGCAGTGACAGAGGTACATCATGCGCATTGTACAGATGCTAAAACCTATGTCAGAACTACAAAGATTAATCAGAAATTTCCCTGTTTCTACATCTGTTTTGTCCTGAGAAACAATAAAGACAGCAAATACTATTGAGAATTTTATGTTGTTTGCCTTTTGGGTTTTGCACTCTGCTGTGGGATATATCATTTGATTTTATTGTACAATTCAGTTAAAAATGAATATAGTCTCCAGGCAAACATTAGAACTAGCCACAAACAGTCTGTCTTCCATAAACTACAAGTCACTAAATCATTTTATTATATAGAAAGAGCTTCAGTTTGTTAGATAAACTCTCCGGCACTGCGTTATGGTTCCTGCCTTCTAAGACCTGCGCTTCTGCCCCCCCCCCCTTCCCTCCCCTATACACCGACTTTTAGTTTATCCAGGAATGGAGGAGCAGCCTAATGGTTAGAGCAGTTGGGCTGGAACTAGGACAACCAGGGCTTGAATCCAACTATGGCTCCTTGTGATCTTAGGCAAGTCACTTAACCCTTCATTGCCTCAGGTACAAGCTTAGGGGCAGGTTTAGTAAGGTGCGCTAGCTAGCTGCATGGGGTTTGTGGTGTGCATGCGGCCCCAAGATGAATGTGTTAAAAACCCTGCAAGGTATGAATAGGTGGGGTTAGGGGGGAGGCAGAGCATGTGGCAGGGGCAGGTGTGGTAGTCACAAGCTAGCCAGACAAACACACCAGTAGCATGGGTTCAACTAATACCAGCCTCTGACCAAGTGCTAGCTGCACTCACCATATTAGCACATTCTACTACTACTACTACTACTATTTAGCACTTATATAGCGCCACGCATGCAGCGCTGTACAGGTATACGTACAAGAGACAGTCCCTGCTCATTGGAGTTATGCTCTTCCGAGCTTACAATCAAGTTGAGACAGTATAACGCATTAGTCAAGTCGTTGCAGGCATAATACGGTCATTACAATTCAGATCGGTCATGAAAATTGACCTGAGTCAGGATGAGATAAAGGAAAGAAGTCAGGATCTGAAAGCGACAGTGAAGAGGTGGGTCTTCAGTCTGGATTTGAAGATGGCTAGGGAGGATGACTGGCGTATAGATACCGGTAAGTTGTTCCAGGCGTGAGGTACAGCTAGGTGGAAGGAGCGAAGCTGGGAGTTTAGCAGTGCAAGTGAAAGGCTTAGATAGAAGTAGTTTGTTGGCGGAGCAAAGTTCACGAGAGGGGGTGTAGGGAGAAATAAGAGATGAGAGGTATTGAGGAGCCACAGCGTGAATGCATTTATAGGTCAGCAGAAGGAGTTTAAACTGGATACGGAATTGGATGGGAAGTCAGTGAAGCGATTTGAGGAGAGGGGTAGTGTGGGTATGGCGAGACTGACGGAAGATTAGTCGAGCAGCATAATTTTGAATAGATTGAAGGGGTAGGAGATGGCTGGTGGGGAGAGACCGGCATGGAGCTGGTTGCTGTAGTCGAGGCGAAAGGAAACCAAGGAGTGGACAAGCGTTTTGGTGGTGTGTTCAGAAAGGAAGGGGCGGATTTTGCTGATGTTGTAGAGAAAGAAGCGGCAGGTTTTAGCTACGAGCTGGATATGTATGGTGAATGAGAGAGCGGAGTCAAAGATAACCCCCAGATTGTGGGCTGAGGGAACAGGAAGGATTGTAGCACCATCCACGGAGACTGAGAAGGGGGGAAGAGGGGGAGAGGAATTTGGGGGAAAGACAAGGAGCTCGGTTTTGGCCATGTTCAACTTCAGGCGGCAGTTGGACATCCAGGCAGCGATGTCAGAAAGGCAAGCAGAGATCCTGGTCTGGACTGCCGGGGAGATATCAGGCATAGAGAGGTAGATCTGGGAGTCATCAGCATAGAGATGGTACTGAAAGCCATGGGAGGAGATGAGCGCACCAAGGGATTGGGTATAGAGAGAGAACAGGAGGGGGCCGAAGACAGATCCTTGGGGTACACCAACATCTTTATCTTTATATCTTTATCTTTATTTGCAGTTTTTGATATACCACCCTTGCCAAAGCGTCAGGGCAGTGTACAATAAAACAAATGTTGGCTACAGGAAGCATAGAAAAGAAAGGAACGCCAGTAATGGACAGGAAAGGAGAGAAAGGAAAGAAAAACAGTTAAAATGGGAAAATATGAGGGAAGGAGTAAGTAATTACTAAATGAGAGAGAAAATATTCCTAGGTTGGTGGTAACTAAATGCTGGATGTGTGTGTCGGGGGGGGGGGGGGCCCGTATGAGGGAGGGTCAGAGCCATCAGCGGATGGTGGAAGGAAAAGCCTGACGGAAAAGGTGCGTTTTGAGGAGTGCTTTGAAGCGTGGGAAGGAAAGCTCGAGGCGGCGGGAGTGAGGGAGTGAGGGAATTCCATAGAGTGGAACTCAGAAAGAAAAATGCAGAGTGTCGGGTAAGTTTAAGGTGGGCCCTGAGAGGGAGAAGGGAGGAAGAGACGGTTGCCATGTGCAGAGCGGAGGAGACGAAGAGGCGGGTTGAGAGATGGATAATGTCGGCCAGGTATTGCGGGGTAGTAGTATAGTATGGAACCTTGTGAGTAATAGTGAGACGTTTATAAATGAACCGGACTTTGATTGGGAGCCAATGAAGAGAGAAGAGAGATGGAGTGATGATGGCGGTAGGTAAACAGGGGCATAAGTGATTAGACAAGCAGCGGTGTTCTGAACTAACCTGGAGACGACCGTAATTGATGACAAGGAAGACCGGCAAAAAGAGAGTTACAGTAGTCGAGGCGGGTGTGATCACGAGGGACTGACAAGAGTAGTAATGGCGGAAGGAAGGAGAAAGGAAGCCGAATCGAATAGATCTGATATCTATGGAGATGAAAAAAACCCACGACGCACCACAGAGGAAATGTGTGGTTGAAAAGAAAGAGAAGAGTCCAGCGTAACAACCCAGTTACCGAAAGGTAGGGACCAGAGGAAATAGAACGAGCAGAGACATGAATAGGGGACAGATCGGGAGGAGAGTTATGGAAGGAAAGCCAGATGGCTGACGGATTTGGACGGGGTTGAACATGCATGAAGGGTTTTTGGCTAAACCAAGAAGCAATGAGGTCGAGGCAGTCGTTAAGAGGGTCAAGATGGAGCTCTGAGAGGAGCGGGAGATGGGAGAGGAGGAGGAGCCACCATGGCATACACTAAAGGAGCGATGGGGAGAGGTAGGAGGAGAACCAGGATAGTACAGAACCACTGAAACCAAGTGAAGAGAGGGTGGTAAGGAGGAGATTGTGGTTGACAGTGTCCAAAGGCAGCGGAGAAGTCGAGGAGGAGGAGGATGAGGACCATGAGTAGAGGCCCTTAGATTTAGTCAGGAATAAGTCATTGGAGACTTTTGTAAGAGCCGTTTTGGTGGAGTGTAGGGGACGGAAGCCAGATTGTAGTGGGTCAAGGAGGGCCTGAGACGTGAGGAAGTCAAGGCAGCGGCGGTGGACTGCTCGTTTTTAGTAGTTTAGAGATGAAAGGAAGGAGGGAGATGGGTCGATAGTTAGAGGGACAGGTGGGATCGAGTGAGGGTTTCTTGAGGAGAGGTGTGACAACAGCATGTTTGAAGTCATTGGGGACAGTAGCAGTGGAGAGTGAGAAGTTGAGGATATGAGAGATGGAGGGGGACAATGGTGGGGAGATAGGGTGTTAGGAGGTGGTTGGGGAAGGGGTCGGAGGAACAGGTGGTGTGGTTTGGAGGAGGGGGGGGAAAGAAGGAGTGTGGTTTCTTCTTCGGAGATTGTAGAGAAGAAGAGGGGAGGGTAGTAGAGGGAGTGTGGATGGGGGGGGGGGGGAGAGGGGGGGGAAGTTGGGGAGGGGTGGTGGAGGCAGGTGAGGACTTGGGGAATTGGAGGGTAATTTTGTGGATTTTATCGTGGAAGTAGTTCAGCTAGGGTTTTGGGCAGAAAGGGGAGGGTGGGATGGGACCAGGGGCGAGGGCACCTTGAGGAGACGAATTGAGGGTGTTTAAAGAGGCGGTGGGGACCCGAGGCGAGGGAGTTTAGTCAGGTGGAACAAAGTATTCTTATTCTTGTTTGCCAAGGCTCTGGGCTTGACTGAACGGAGCCAAGCATGAATTTAAAGTGTAGAAGGTCCTCATGGGAGCGGGATTGTGGTCCCGGCATATTCAGCCGAACGGGCACAGGTGCGTAGATTAGCGGGTTGCAGATGAAAGCCAGGGCTGGGGAGCAGAGCGTCTGATAGGACCGTGGGCTGGGGGGGGGGGGGCAAGAGTGTCAAGAGCTGAGGATAATGCAGCATTATAAGAGGATACAGCTTCGTGACGGAATTGGAGGACATAATGGTTGAAAGAGATGGAGAAAGAGGAATGGGTAAGGGCTCAATATTATGTAGGTTTCTAAATAGCTCGGAGGAGACATGACGAGGTGAGATAATGGAAGCTGGATATCAAAGGTTAAAAGGTGATGGTCATGTGAGGGAAGTAATGAATTGTGGAAAATTTGAGAGAGGAACCGGAACCGGAGAAGAGCACCAGGTCAAGGCAGTGGCCATGTAGGTAGGTGTGGGGGCAGTGGAGCAGAGTTGAAGGCCAAACGAGGGAGTGAGGGAGAGGAACTTTTAAAGCATGGGGATGGGATCGGAGGGGGTTCTCGACGTGAATGTTAAAGTCACCAAGAAATAAGAGTAGGGGAGGAGGATCTAGGAAGATGGAAAGTCAGGAATCGAAATCGGTGAGGAAGGTCGATTTGGATATTGTCCGCGTGGGCGATAGATAGATAACAGCTAATCGGAGGGGGAGTGGTGTGAAGAGGTGAATGGAGTAGAAGGGAGGAGGAGTGAGATTGGGGGCAGCGGAAGGGGGAAATTGGAAATGGCATGAGGAGAAAGTAGAAGCCCAACACACCACCACCGCGGCCAGTGGATCGCGTGTTTTATGGGAAAACTGGAAGCCGCCGTGGCAGAGAGAAGCAGCGGATGCGGTGTCGTCTGGGGGGTGCCAGGTCTCAGTTAGGCAAAGGAGGTTGTAGCGCATTGAAGATACAGAGATAATGGGTAAAAGGGAGTTTGTTAGAAACTGAGCAGGCGTTCCATAGGGCACAATGAGACGGGAGAGTGGAGGTGGGGGGGGGGAAAGAAGGGGATGTGGATAAGGTTAGACAAGTTAAGTGGAATTTCTTTCCGGAGTAAGATAGATGTCGAGATCGAGAGGGGCGGTTACGTGAGGACAAACTATTTTCAGAGTAATACAGAGATCGAGAGGGGCCAATGTGCGAGTGGATTGTCTCTGGATGAGTGTGCCCTTGCCCTCCGTGAAGGACATGAGGAAGGGGGAGTGACAAGGGGAGTGAAGGGGAATGTTTGATGGGTTTTTTCGATAGGTTACATGAGGATCTCTTATTAGAGTGAGACTGGACCCTGAGGGGGATAGGATTGGGGTTGATAACTTTTGGAATGAGTGCTTGGGGTGGTGGGTGGGTGGGTGGGGTGGGAGGGGGAAGGAGGGGGAGATGGATGAGATTAGATAAGGTACTGAGGGATGAGGAATTCTTTCTTTATAGTGAGAAAGAAATATCTAGGGGGCCAGGGTTTTGTGGGGTTGGGGTTGGGTTGGTTTTATTGCCTGAAGAGGAGAGAAGGAGAAGAGAAGTAGTAGAGAGAGCGTGGCAGTTAGAGCTGGAGGCGAGTGGTTACGGCGGGGAAGCGGGGGTGGGCTTTGTCTTAAAGAGACAGGGGGGGGTAGGGCTGTATTTGAATGCAGGGGGTGAGGGGGGTGCGAGCAGCTCATTGGAAAGCTCATAAGAGCAGATGCTAGGGTTAGAGAAGAGGAAGCTTTAGATTAGATAGATAGAAGGATTAGAATGGAGGGAGAAGGGAGGGAGGTTTAGCAGGGGAGAGGAGAGAGGGGAAGGGGTTCGAGATGAGTGGGGGAGCGAAGTGAGGGTTGTGTGTGAGGGATTAGGAAGGGGAAGGCAAAAGTTGGGGAGCATGAAGAAGAGAAGGGACCAATTGTGCATTGAGGGGCCCACAGGGGAGGAGTCATGGGAGGATGAGGTAGTAGTGGGGGCTATGCAGCGTGTGTAATCCAAACAACGCAATAAGGGACTCTACAAGTGTGGTGTATGTAATTTTACAAGCAGCAGTGGAAGACCTTACAAGTCGGGGACAACAGGCTTTAACGTATAGTTGTGATGAAATACTAGCAATTTATTACAGGCAGTGGGGAGTGAGCAGTGGTGGGCAGGGGGAAGAGACAGCTATAGCGAGTGCAGCAAAAGGTCGATGTGACGCAACTGGCGGCAGGTTTCAGATGTTCTAATGCAAGCTTAGTTGTACAAGGCAAATAAGGCTCACATGTTGTTATGACCGGCAGCAGTGGATTGTTCAGGCAACAGCAATATTGTGTGACCTTCACGAGAATAATGGCGGCAGCGAGGGGATGTCCACGTGCACAAAGCAAATTTGGTGAACACCACAAGCAGTAAATTGTATTACTGTTATTCTGGCAGCACGGTTTTTTGAACTTGAAACAATGTATAAGGAAAATATGAAGAGCAGGAGCAGCGGGCAAACACAAAGAGAAAGGAGAAGAGAGGCGAGGCAATACTTGCTCAATACTTGATTGAAGCTGGGACCCACCAAGTGACCCCCTGCATAGGTGCCTACTGCTGCCAGACATGGTAGTGCACCATAACAGTATTTAAAAAATGCACAGAACAGAAGCGTGCAGGTTGACGCGGTCACCCCATGCATAGGATCCAGAGGGCAAATATCCACCTGACACCACCCCAACTCCCCAAGTGTACATGCGCTTCCTTATAATATGCACTGGGGGAAATAGTCTGCTGGTGCTGTGGAGTGTGGAAGGTGTCAGGAGCCAGGTGGAGGTGGAGTCGTCAATGATACGTGCTGCACAGTCACGGACAGGCCTCTATAACCAGGATTAGAGCCAGCAGAAGGGCATTCCCAAATTATGGTAGCTGACACTGAAACTGGCAACTAGCCTGTAGGCTACCTTGCATGGAAGGGGGGTGGGGGGGGACGTAATGATAGTAACTGTGGTGCACTTTTTTTACGTGCAACCAAGGCAGAAGGCCATACCATTTCCATGGGGCCAGAGTGACTCTGGGTTGATGGTCTTCCACCACTTACTGTCAGAGGGAGGGGATGTGCACTGAGGCCTACAGGCCTTGAGCCGCGACATAATACTTCCATCAACTGAACATGGGCAAATGGAGACGTGAAAAGTATTGTTTAAAGCAGAGAAAGCAATGGATCTGAACCCGGAGTCTGTTTTTTGACCGCACCCCCATACCTCCACCCAGCAAATACAATTACACACTAAACAAAAGAGTTCTTTGCTGCTGCTTATCTGATGACAGCGCAGCAAGATGGCCCTCACGAGACCTCATGCGTCCACCGCAGATATCCTAACCAGCCAGATATTTACTTTTATATTTAGGTAGCAAGCTTTTGTATATTCGCTATATTCTACCAGTCACAGAGGTTTACATGTGGAACAAAAGAACAAGTAACTTACATCAGAATCAGGGGGGAACAATTAAATAACTGATGGCGGCAACATAAACTATTTAAAATAAAGCTGAATTGGTGCTGCATTGAACAGATACATACGAGGGATGTGTGTGTGATGGACGAGTTGTGGCTAAGAGTCTCTGCCAAAGTGTTCCAAAAAAAGGGAGAGGTTGGTTTTTTAGCTTGACGGTGGAATTCACCCAGGTCTGTGAGGGCTCGTATTTATGGGCGTGAGGGAGTCCAAAGGTCCAAATGAGCGGGCAGTGACACAGTAAGGAGAAGGGCTCTGTTAGTAGTGATAATGTTGGATGATGATGTGAAAAGAAGCGGCGATAGTCGATGAAAAGGAAGAGGATTGTGGTCGCGAGGACCATGTTGATCTCTTGCTGGAGGGGAGACTTGTGAATGAAGAATTTGGATAGAAGGGCGGGTGAGGAAATTTCTGTCTGAGAGGGTCGGTGGAAGGTCTTGGAATATAGTTAGTGAGACTTTATATTTGATCTCATGTGGATGGGTAGCCTAGCCGTGTAGTTGCTTTCAGTAGTGGGGGGGTGGGGGGTGGTGGGGTGTGATGTTGCCTCTCGTGGGCCACTGTGCTGTGCATGTGATTTATTATTCTGGGGCTATCTTGGCCAGATTGCTGCACCGAAGCGTTTTGTGTAAGGATATAAGGGACAAAGAGTAAGTAAGTTGAGGTGTTTTAAAGTTGGTGTTAGGGAGATCGATTCCTGGTATATTATGTGTTGCATATGAGGTCCGAATGGGGTGTGAGGTTGTGGGTGAGGTTGATGCGTGGGTGGGGGGGGTGAGGGGGGTGATGAGTGATTGGCAAACGTTTCTGATTGTCATTAGAGTCCAGCAGCTGGGGCGCCAGATGTTGAAATGTTCTCATCTTGGAATTAGGCAGCTATCGTAATCGGTTGTTTAATTTGGTCATGGTGGAAATGAGGTGAAGGGTGGTGATCCAGGATGATGCCCAAATATTTTATGTGTTGTTTGATGTGGTAGGGTGTAAATTGGCCAGACTGATAGACTTTGGGGAGAGTGAAGGATGGATGTTTGAATAGTTGTACGGAAATCAAGGGTTCAGCTGCGGATGTTGGTCCCACACCAGTTCACTAGCAGACACCTTATCCGTCCAGAAGGAGGAAAACGGGAAACCACCCACATAAAAGCACAAAACATCACAGAGGATGAAAGGAGAGACCTTACTACTTCCCCAATAACATCTCAACATTATGCAGAATATGCAGAACACAATCCTCTATTTATACAGGAGCGTTTCTTGTTCATGGTAATAAACCTATCTCACAGATTTGTCTTCCCAAAAGGATATTTTTATTAGTCCCATATCTTACAGGAAAACGGAAAATAAGAAAAAAGGCAAAGAAAAAAGAAAAAAGGAAAAAGGAGAAAGCAAACAGTCCAGGTGGAAAGGAAAATTAAAAGATCTTGCCACCATACTCACAGCAAAAACAAAACAGGGTCATTCTGTCTTATCTTAGGAGCAATGAAGCATTTCTAAAACTATTACAAGTCAGAATTGAAACGCCATGGTCCATGCCCTGCATGCCATTTCTGTTCTTACTTTCCTGATTCAAACAGCGGAGGTGACGAAGAGAATTTCATGCACATGGCCATTTAACTGGACACCAAGAACAAAGGAAAACAGTTGTAATAGACACACACATCACACAATGACAAACTGCCATTCACGACAATAGAGATACTTCCCCAGAGCCCTCACTAATGTGAAGCATGGACGGATTTAATAGGCTGTATGGTCTCTAGTCCTGTCACATTATATATCCCTTGCTCAGAGACGACCAGTTCTTACTATTCCTTCAGGTATTCTTCTCTTAATTAGCTCATTCTTGTTCCAGTTGTTCTGGGGTCCCACTTGTGATGATTTTGTCATGTTTGTTTATTCTACTCATGTCTGTCTGTACCGTAAACTCTCCGTTGACCTTGACCCGTTCTTGGGGCCCATGTCTGCAATTATAAGTCTGGACCTTTTCAGATTGATATTGTTATCTGAACATCTTGCCCACCCCCCCATTCCCCACTCGCGGTTCTTTACCTGGTTTTCTTTTTTTTTAAAGTCTGGTATTTTCGTTTTACAACCACACCAAGGAGAATAGGGAAGACCTCCAGCTAAGACAAAAAGACAAATACATACATGGAAGTTGTGATACCCGCCCATACACCAAAGTAACCCCGTGTCCACACCCCTACCCCACCTTTCTGCTTCTTCTCTAGAAAACTAAATAATTCCCGAAGCGGGGGTGTAGTACTGACATCTATTGGTGTTACAAAAAACCTGTAACAGGGTTCATCATGGACAATTGATGACGTGTACATTAGAAACAGCCACTGTCGCGGCAGCAATGAGCAGATATGTACATGATCATTGAGCATCTGCCATTTAG
>CM066051.1:21166329-21262428 GCA_033557465.1 Ichthyophis bannanicus | reverse complement strand
TGAAGGTTTTGTTTGGAGCTCAGTTTTTTTTTTTTTCTTTCACCTTTATCTGGGAGGTGGGGGGGGGGTGAAAAGTGGGTCCCTAGTGATGAAGAGAACCTCAGGTTTTCTTATGCTGAATACGGAGGTTCTGGAATTTAAGCCATTCAGACACAGCATCGAAACACTTGGTTAGCAGGGACAGATACCATATGAACTGTGGAGAAAGGCAGTTACAGGAGGATGTCGTCTGCGTATATTAAGCATTCGACATTGAAAGACCTGATGGATATTGCAGACGGGCTGAATGTATATGTTGAAAAAGAGAGAGGATTAGGGGAGGGACCTTGTGGTACGACTTGACTCTGATGGAAAGGTGTAGATGTTGTCGCTCCTGAGGTTACATACTGCCATCTCTGCTCTAGGTATGTATCTGCACCAATCGAGGGCAGTTACCATTGATGCCCCTTTTCTTTTAACCGCCCTCTTAAATAAGATCGTGATGTACAGAGTCAAAGGCCGCGGCAATGTCATAGGAAGATAAGAACAAAGCCTTGGCGGATGTTGTCAATGCCTGTGATAATGTTGTTGCAGAGGGTGGTAAGGAGGGTTTTCTTTAAACAGAATAAAACTCTCGGAAGCCATGCTGGCATTGATATAAAGGGGAGGTGGTGTCAATGTGGTCTTGGGATTTGCCTTTGAGCTTCCTTTTCAAAGTTCTTTTTTTTATTTTCGGAGCCAGAGTGCTGTCCATGAGGCCTCCAGCATCAAAGGCTCTGTGCCCGTTCCCCTGCTGTTGCAAACAAGATGCTTGATGCAATATGAGCCACAAAAAATCCAGAGTCAAATTCCCAATGGCACCCCACAACTAGCTGGTGCTGCTTGGATCTCCAGAGGGAACATGGGACGGCCCTTCCACCAAGTGACTACAACCATCACTTCGTGCAACCGGAATTTGAGATTCATCAGAAACATTTACATGAATCTCGTGATCCATAGTGGTTAGAAAGTGCGTGCACAGCCCCTACAGGACCACCGTCGTATTAGGTGGACTGCACCACTGCAGGTGCCACAGACAAAACACTGAGGTCTCGACGGCATTAGCAATAAGAAATAAATTTAAGATTCTTCAGACGCAGGAAATCGTTTCCAAAACAGAGAACGCATAGTTAATCACCTGTAACAGGTGATTCTCCGGGAACAGAAGGAATTTAATCTTCACATATGGGTATCCGTCGGTACCAATGGAGCCTGAGCGGAGGGAACGCTCCCCAGCATTCCAATTGGAAAGCTTTTGGGGAGCATCCCCCCGCGCCTCCGTGCTGCCTTACCGCCTTTCCCAACTGACTCTCTCCTAGTTGAGTTTAAAGCTGAGACCAAAGAGAGAGAGAGAGGACGAGGAGGGAGAGAGAGAGAGGGATAGAGAAAGAGATAGATAGAGAGATACAACTCCTAGGGGAGGGGGGTGGGTTGTGAAGACTAAATTCCTGCTGTTCACGGAGATCACCTGTTACAGGTGAGGTACTATGCTATCTCCAGGAACAAAGCAGGAATGTCGTCTTCACATATGGGGACTCCCTAGCTTCAGAGGCCAGGGAGAGGACCCCAGACATTGTGTGTCCCTGTGAAAGAGCTCCACTTCCCCCCATGGATCTCTGGCAATCCTAACAGGGACACAATGGTGGGTAGGAGTTGATTAGGTATGAAACAGGTGTTGGAGAACAGCCTGACAAAACAAGGCATCACGGCGGGGAGTCCTTGTCCAAGAAGTAATGGGCTGTGAAGGTATGAACCGAGGCCCAGGTAGCTGCTCGACAACTTGTCATCGATAGACACAGAGTGGAGATGAGCCATTGAAGCTGCCATGGCTCTCAACATTGTGAGCTGTGACATGGCCGTCCAGAGGAACGGTGTACTCTGATAGGCGAAGGAAATACACTGTACAAAGCCAGCTAGACAGAGTCCTCGGGAGACTGGCAGTCCCAAATGCGAAGGATTCAAAAACAAACAAAAGAGTTGAGAAGACTTTCTATGTTGCTGTGTTCTTTGCAAAGTACAAAGGCTTAAAACTCTTTTACAGTCCAAAAGTATGAAGATTCCTTTCTGCATTTGATGCAGGAGGTCTTGTAAAGAAACACAGGAAGGTTAGGACTGCTTGATTAAGATGAAAAGGAGAGACCAAACCTTTAGCATAAAGTGTGGAGGAGCTCGAAGGACTACCTGGTCATGATGAAACCGCGTATAAGGTGGCTCAGCTACTCTGCTTGCAAACTCACTGATGCGGCGTGATGATGTGATTGCAATGAGAAAGATAACTTTCCAAGAAAGGAACTTTCAATGAAGGTAGTAGCTAAGGCGTTCGAAAAGGTGGCTTCATGAGCTGACCAAGGAACAGGTTTAAGTCCCATGCCACTGGTGGTGGCCTAATGGGAGGCTTAGTCAGAAGAAGGCCTCCCATAAACCTGGCTATAAGAGGAGGGGGAGCCGAGCACAAGTTGTCCAGTTAGAGGCTTGAGAGAAGCTGCAATAGCACTCAAATGGACCATTAATGACGTGAGTTTTAAGTCCTGCATTGGATAAATGAAGGAGATAACTCCAGTAATGATTCCAGAGGTATCACCAGGGGGTATAAGTCCCTCCTGCGAACACCATATTGTAAACCTTTTCCACTTGAAAGCATAAGAGCGGGGGGTTTCTTGTGGAAGTTGATGGAAGCATGAAGGACATCCTTTACTTGCTGGAGAGAGGTTCAAGATCTTAAAGATCTAGGCCTTCAGCAACCAAGATCTGAGGTGCAGAAGATTGGGGATGGGATTTCATTTGGATGCCATAACATTCCGTCCTCCTGGGACAGGAGATCTGGAGCAGAGCCTAACTCCAGGGAGGGAGCTTGAGAGAGATGTAGAAGCAGAGGGTACCCCATTTGTCGTGGCCAATGTGGGGCTCATGAGCATCATACGCCCTCTGTCTCTCTGAAGGCTTTGAAAAGGGTCTTGGGACTTAGGGGAATGGGTGTGAAAGGCATAAAGGAAGTCTTGACCCCAGTGACGGAGGGGAAAAGCATCCTTGGCCTGAGAGCCATGAGCCGGATTATGAAAACAGAACCGGGGAAGTTGGGCATTCCTTGCCTTGCAAAGAGGTCTATGTCCGGAGTTCCCCAAATTTGAAAGCTCTTGGCCACCTGGGTCTGCATGTAGAGACCATTCGTGTGGAAAGCAGAAACTCGACTGCGTCTGTCTGCCCAAGAAGTTTGTATGCCTGGGAGGTACACTGTTAGGGAGATGAATCTGATGCTCTCTGGCGAGGGCCCATAGTCGCACGCTTCATTGGCAAAGCGACAGGAGAGCCTGTTCTCCCCCTGCTTGTTCACAGAGAAACATGGCTACCTGACTGTCCATATGAATGAGAACGGTTTTGTAAGCTGAGCAGGGTATGGAACACTCGAAGAGCAAGGAAGAGATTGATATGGCAGATGAGTCTCCTGTGGAGGTCCAGGTGCCCTGGGTGGAGAGGACTTGTAGATGAGCTCCCCAACCCATTGGTGAAGCATCTGTTGTGAGAGTCGCCTGAGGTAAGGTTTGTTGCCAGGGGGACCCCAGCAACAGGTTTTGAGTGGACTTCCAACATTGGAGGGACAAAATAAGGCGACTTTGTTCTTTTGTCGGACAGGCAACCGTGATGCCTGGGTCCATTGGGTGGATAACGTCCACTGGAGCTGCTCTCATATGGAGTCGAGCATAAGGAACCACATGCACTGTGGATGCCCTGTGGCCTAGCAGTTTTTAGCATTTCTCGGGCAGTGAGAAGTTGGTTTTTAGCAACTGCTGAGAAGGCTAACTGCACCATGTGAAGGTCACGGGCCTGGGGTGGGCATAGGCCCTTGCCCTTTTGGTATCCAGTGAGAGCTCCTATGAAATTCTGAGAGACCTGAGACTGATGGAGTTAGAATGGATTTTGGGGGGAAAAAAAGGTTTTTTTTTTAATTGAAACTAAAAGGGGGGGGGGGGGGGGGGGGGGAAAAAAACCCCCAAATACTGCAAGGATGACGCATATTGCAAGACTAGGGAAGCTCTGGCCTCTGGCGTGATGGGGCTCAGATGAGCCAATCGTCTAAGTAGGGGAAGAGTGGAATATGCTAAAGTGCGGGGAAGACATGGTGCGACCAAAGCCATACATTTCGGGAAATTACTTTTGGAACTGAGGCCAGGCCACAGGGAAGCACCCTGTATTGGTAGTGCGCGCGACTTCATGGGGAGGAAGAAAGAAAACCGAAGGAATTTTCTGTGGGAGGCAGGGGAGTGGATGGGAACAGTCGAGTTGAGGGTGTACGCATAGGCTTTGGGGGGAGAATCTAGATGGGGGAAAGCGCAAAGCTAATCCTGATTGACATGAAGGCTCGTATGGCAGCAGAGTTCCTAGAGAAATCATCTTGAAATTCTCTTCGAACAGGACAAATTTGTTCAATTCTATGAGGGTCCAAATATGGGTCTGTATCTCCCGTGTTTCTTTGGATATAGGGAAATAGGGCGAGTAAATGAAAAACCTGTACCACTGTGAATGATGATGGGTTACTTCTTTCTATCGCCCTCTTGGGCAAGACGTATGGTGTGACCTCTTGATCTAACAGGTTTGATTGAGCGTAGGTATGGAGAATGAACTGTTTTACTATTTTGGGAGGGGGGCATGCTCAAGAAATGAAGCTTGTACCCATCCTTTATGATGGAGAGTGTCCAATTGATCTGCTGTTATTTGCCCCCATCTTGGGGCAAAAGTGGACATTAACCTTCCTGGAATGGTGGAAGGCGTTGTGTTGCTCCATTTAAGAGGAAGGAAGGCTAAGTTTCCAGATGCAAGTCAAAGGGCCTTGTGGGCGCTGCCCACATGCTTGGTTTTTTTTTCTTAGGCAGTTGAGGTTTAGCAGTCTTTGCCTTTGCTTTGCTTGGATGGTTGCTAGACCCTTCCGAACAGGTTGACCTGCAGAGCCGTGCCCTGCTGGGAATAAGCAGGATATAAAACCTTGTCTTTTTGGAAAAAAAAATGGCTTTGGCAAGATTTCGTTCTTGCAGGATAGAGCTGTGCCCTTGGACAGTCTGTCCAAGGTTGGGAGTTGTCAGCATCAAACTCATTGGCCTTTTCCTGCCCAATCGTTGCCCAAACGAGGATGGCTCACCAGTACAAGGACTATTGCCCCAATTTGTCTTGTACCCAGCGCTCCAAATCAGATGCCTGCAGTTAGGCAATTCTACGTGCCACCTATGGCAATAGCAGAGGTTCCTCTTATGCACTCAAAACAGTCAAAAGCTGCACGATTGACAAGTTTGGTAACATCCTGGGCGTGTTTGACAAATGTGAGAAAATCCTGTCTGCTATCCTCAGGAAGAAGAGGACTCAAAACCGCTAAATCTCCTGTGTTTCCTTCAGGACCATTCCCATATATAAAATATAGGAACTGATCCTGGCAGAAAGCAGGGAAGCTGGGAAGGTACGACGTCCAAAAGCATCCAAAGTTCTGCACTCATGTCCAGGGATATTAAAGGCAGGTCTCTTTGCACTCCTGATCCTTCTCATGGCTGACTCCACTACAATGGAGTGATGAGAAGCTGATCTACGAGAATGAGGAGAGGTGGTAAAAGGGGTCTCCCACCATTCTGAACATGAGATCATGTAAGATCTCATGGATGGGCAAAGTAGCTGCCTCTTTAGGTGCTTTGGGATATTGTAAAATTTCTAGCTCCTTGGCTCTGGGCACGGTTTCAGGCGCCACAGTAAGGGAGAGACCCCGAGCCACCTCCCTGATGAAATCCTGGAAGAAGATATCTTCTGGAGGAGACATCCTGCATTTAGGGGAGGAAGGCTCCTCTGGCAGAAGTGCTCCGGTATCGGCAGAACTATCAGAATCCTCAGATTCCTCTGAGGACTTGAAGTACCGTCTGTCTGGATGCTCTTGTAGAGTCCGATACCCGTACCGACCGAAGTGGGTACCGGGGGGAATCGGTACCAGTGTATCGGTACCTGAGGGCATCGGGTGATTGGGTGCCGATAATTCCAGACACCAATGTCGATGCTGATGCTATCGGTACTCGGTACCGATGTCGGCACTGGGGGTTGGTGCCGGTACCGGTTGAACTGTCTGACGTGGTTCCGAGGGCGTGGATGCCGCAAAGAGAGCCGTCAGACTGCACTCAATAGCCAGGAATCTCTGGTCTATCGACGCTGCTGATGCCTGGATGTCGGTACTGGCAAAGACAGCCAGTACCCCAGAGCACGGCACCAGGAGTTCTGCCGAGGTCGAGACCTCGAGAACGTCCTGGAGCCCCGATAATGCTTTGGAAGCCGAAGCCTCCCGCTGGAGCAATTTTGCCGGTGCAGAATCCTCAAGAGCAACGCCAGAGGCATCTCGGTGCTTAGACAGAGATCTAACCTTTGAGGATCGGCTGGAGTTATGTTTAGTTTACTGAGATCCACGGGAGGATGAGGAAGCCATGAATGACGTCGATGCCACCGTATCTGCATCCGAGGTAAACAGGGTACTGTGCTTAGTAGCTCGGTTATGCCGACCCCTCTTAGGACATCATGGCACAGGACATACATCCGTGATGGAGTGGTCAGGACCTAAACATTTCAGACACCATTCATGGGTGTCGGTGACGGAGATGGTACAGCACACACTTGGTGCACTTTTTGAAACCTGAAGCAGGTTTCTCCATTGTAGGAATATATTTTTGGGCCTAGGGCCCAAAATGGGGCATGCACCTGTATAGATGATCAAGCATGCAATAAATAATACCCGGAGTCAGGCAAAGATTCAAGCGGTTTTAATGTGCACAGGCTCAGATTGCAGTAACATTCAAAATAGTCTGAGCACAAAGCTCAGAAAAATGACAGTTTATATACTTGTCTTCTCCAGTCTAAGACAGGCAAAACTCCTCCATTGGCCAACAGTGGCCCACTTACTCTCATCCAATAGACCTCTATGACCAGGCCCAGGACTCGCTCCCCCTGCTTGGGTCTTACTAGCCACGGGTCAGCCTTAGACATAAACACTAAACATAATACTTTTACTACAGTATATTTTGCTACTTCTGCAAGGTCAGTTAGCTTGCAAAGATAGTGGAAAGGCCAGATCAGAAGCATTCTATAACAAAAGCAAAACAACGCAAGACCAAACAAAGCAAGGTTAAGACGTATCTCTAGCCTTGGCTCAAAACACTAAACAATCTTCATAATGCTAGACAAAATATTCTTACACTGTTCGGCTTCTCTGCTATATTTTCAGCCTAATTACGAGGTAAGTGCACAATCAGCAAAGATACAGTGGCGCGGCATTCTACTGAAAGAGACATCTGACTTACCTAAACAATAAACAGTACCAAGGTTAATTCTCTTATCTCCAGGAGAGCAGAACATGCTATCAAACCAGAATAGAACGGAATTTCTTTCTAAACAGCTAACAGCATTCTGCAATTTTCCAAAATCAGCAATAACATTTTCCTCCAGGAGAAGGAGGTCTTCAGACCTAGCTCTGCTACATACTAGGCCATCGCCTATACATTCCCTCCTTTTGATTATTCACACCCGCAAGTGAGGAAGGGTGAGAATCTAAGCACACAAATAGCAAAAATACTTCAGATCATAGTCGAGGGATCACTGTGTAGGTATAGGGTAATAATTCCATGAGACTAATATATGTGCCGCTGCCTTGCGGTCAATAGTACTATCGATAAGTAGAGTTTCAAGCATGCGCAAGCATGAAGGGCAGGAAACAGGGGATTACATAGCAAGTAGCCACAATCAAAAATACATTTTGATACAAGTGTCTTTGTCAAATCATATAGCATGCCTAGTGTATAAGCGGAGGGGCAGGAGAATAGGAGGAAACAAATGACATATATACTGTTCATCATAGCAATAGGCCCATTCTCATGACCCACAAAAATAAGAACCATTCCTATTAATAGCAGCACCTGTATCAGAGGTCGGTAGCAGTACATGTCAAAAAGGTAGGTAGCACATGTTGGAAAATTAGCAAACACATGTACTAAAGTCCAAAAAATCGCAGTTCCAATAACAGGAGAGGAAAGACTCTGGCGGGGGTTGAGACAAGTCCGGGTATTCCCTGTTGTGCAAATACTAGGTTTGCAGGCTGCACAGGGAAGTAGGGCAAGAGTCAAATTCAAAGCACCCCAAGGCTGCCGCCAGAACGAAGCAAGAATAAGAATTCATAATGGGCATAGTCTCTGGAAAATTGGTGGAAACTGTCGGCATCCACAACAGGAGTGGAGGAGTGGCCTAGTGGTTGGGGCAAGGTACTTCAGGCCGTAAGGTCGGGGGTTCAAATCCCACTAGAAGGACAGCAACCTTGGGCCGGAAGGACTGGGGTTTCTAGTCTCACAGGTGCTCCTTGTGGTCTTGGGCAAGCCACTTAACCCTCCATAGCCCATGTTCCCTGTAAAATAGTTATCTCCAAGTTATAATGCCCTGTTCAATGTAATTTCAGTTTGTTCAATGTAAACCGCACTGATGCAGAATAGCGTGGTATATAAGAGAATGTAAATAAATAAATAATAAAATAAATAATAAATAAATAACAGGTAGCAGACCGTAGAGTTGATTGTAGGTCCTCAAGCTTCTGCGTATGTAGACCCTACCAGCTTTGTGGCAGGAGTAGGGCTGTAGATTCCAAGTATCACTGTCCTCTGGGATGTTGCAGGCTCTTAAAATATCATAGTACAGTCTCTCAGGCTATTATTGCCTCCTTAGAGCAGTTCATTTTTTAGGAGATCAAAACAGTTTTTTCTTTTTCTTTTTTTTCAGAGCATTTGAAACACAGTCTCGTAGAAGACTCAATTTCTTAACACAACACAGTCTATTTCTGCTGATTTCAGCTTTCTCCAGATGCGAGGCTTACCTTCGGATAAACAAACAGTCTTGAAATAGTGCAGTTTCCGAGGGACCAATAAGTCTTAGGTCCATGGCTGTTGTCGTAGGGTGAGGCGCAATGGATGTCATTTATGGAAGTCCACGACCAAGTTCAAAAGCGGCTGCTGGAATGCAAATCTGGAGGACGTCTGTTCTCTGACGTCCAGGAGCAGGTTGGTAAAGTTCTTACGATGACGGATCTTTTCTTCGCAGCGTGAGTTGCAAGGGTGGCTGCAGGATTGGCGATCAAGTCCAGGGACGACTCTCAAGTACTGTGGCTGGTTTCACTCGACTGTGGTGGATCCAGGAGTCGATCTCGGCCACTTTAACTGCTGTTGGGGTTGATAACAAGATGAATATGGCCCTTTCCAATACGGCACCAGCGGTGTCTTCTTCTACTCTGTCACCCACACCGAGGCTCCAGGCTTTGAAAGGAGGCAGGGTTTTGGATGGGCTGATCTCGTACTCACGCATGAAGACCCTGCAAAACAGAACTTAAAACCAATAGTGCTTATCTAGTAATTTCAGATCCTATCTGTCACACATCTCCTTTTACTCTCTATACAATAGGCTACAGAATCTCAGAATCTCAAAAGGGGAAACTCCTAAAGACTTAGGGGCAGGGGCTAAGTATATCCTATGAAGGGCTATAGGAAGAACCTGGGGCCAGGGCTGAGGACTTAACTACTAGATCAAGGGTCACCACTGCATATTTAACACAACACTATGTCCATTAATGATGACAAGACTGCTTTCATCCACAAAGAAAGTTTTGTCTGGGCCGGTCCAAGGGGATATCAGTTGAGTCGAGGCAACTTGAGCACACAATGTCCATTACTTCCAAGCAATCATGGTCAGGAGGGCCTGGAACGACGGGCAATAGGGTGGCTGGGTTTAGAGTTTGGCTGACACTTAATTGCAAGTTAGGATTCTCACATAGCATACTTTGATATTTCAGCATTCCAGCATTGGTGAGCCAATGGCTTCCTTTGGTGCTCCAGCAGGATTAAAACAGAGTGTGGTACAGTAACTTGAAGAAGGTTTTGTCCTAAGGTGAGCTTATCAGCTTCGCTCACTAAGAGGGCTGTGGCTGCTACAGCTCTCAGGCAAGGTGGCCAGCCTTTGGCAACAGGATCCAATTGTTTTGACAGGTAGGCCACAGGTCAGTCGCCAAGACCCAAGAGGCTGAGTCAAGACTCCCAATGCGTTTCCACTTGATTCATGGACATACAGACGAAATGGTTTCTGCACATCCGGCAGGCCCAAAGCTGGGAGACATCAATGCTGTTTTCAATGATTTGAATGCTTTATCTTGTTCTGGGCCCCATTCCAGGGGAGATCGTGCCATTCCTTGTGTGA
Organism: Ichthyophis bannanicus; assembly: GCA_033557465.1. Lineage (NCBI taxonomy): Eukaryota > Metazoa > Chordata > Amphibia > Gymnophiona > Ichthyophiidae > Ichthyophis > Ichthyophis bannanicus. The sequence continues at coordinate 21,252,171 of CM066051.1, read as the reverse complement.
CTGGGTACAAGGGTTTCGCCATGAGCGCTAAGTTTGGGATCCGTATTCGGCAGTTGCCTGCAGCTCCCAAGAAAGCTCGCACCTGTTTCCTAGTAGTGGGGGGTGGGATGCGGCATAATGCTTCTTTTCGCTCAAGTCCTAATTTCTGGGTTCCTTTGGACAGGTGGAACCCTAAGTATTTCACTTCTGTCTGGCACAGCTGCGCCTTGGCTCTGGAAACCTTGTATCCAACTTCATTCAAAAGGTGCAAGAGATCACTTGTAGCTTGTATACAATCAGATTGGTTATTGGTGGCTACATATTGGAGCAAAATTCTTTTTCCGGAATCACAGAGTAGCTTGACAAATCTTGACTGAGGGCTGCACTGAAGATAGTGGGTGAGTTCTTGAATCCTTGTGGTAATCGAGTCCAAGTAAGTTGCCCTCGCCGTCCTGTGGTAGGGTTTTCCCATTCAAATGCAAACAAAAGCTGACTGGCCTCTGTCAGGCGTATACAGAAAAAAAAAAGCATCTTTTAAGTCCAAAACAGTAAAGTGAGTGGCTTCTGCTGGAATCAGTCCTAGGATGGTTTAAGGAATTGGTACTACTGGATGTATGGTTTCTTCTGCACTGTTTACTTGACGTAGATCCTGCACTGAGCTGTAGTCACCTGTCCCAGGCTTCTTGATTGGGAGAAGGGGGATTGTTCCAGGGTGATTGGCATTCTCTTAGAAGTCGTACTGCAATAATTTCTTCAGGTGGCGATGAATGCCTTCAATTGCTGGTCTTGGGAGGGGATACTGACGCACCTGCACTGGTTCTGCTCCTGGCTTAAGGGTAACAAGTACAGGAGCTATATTCTTTGCTAGGCCAGGTGGATTATTCTCTGCCCATACTCCAGGTGGGGCTGCAATGCTGGTAACTATTACAGGAACTTTGCTGGCCTGATTTGGAGATGCACTATAGAACCGCTACTCTTCTTCTCGGGGAACAGTCAGCACTATCAATCCAGCTCCTTCGATTAGGAAAAAACTTCCATCCAAATCATTCAACTAAAGTATCAGCAAGAAGAACTGCTCTCTTCCCATCTTACATTCACTTTCTCTGTCACATTATCTCCACAATTCACAGACATTCTAAACACACTTAATCGTGCTGTATTCATGCCCGCAAATCCATCCCGTTTCTGCAAAGTTCTGTTTTATATCTCCCTGGGACTGACTTGACAAAAAACTGCATTTACCAGACGCAAATTCTCCTGGGCTGCTGGATTTCATGGGTCATATAGTGAGGGCTGCGCTGCACCTATTTGGATTCCACTTCATGTTCTCGGGCGCTGACTGTGGGTGACTCTGAAACTGGTAAAATGAATCCCTGCCTGCAGTGTCAGCGGGGACTGTAGCCCCCACATGTGCTTGTCAACAGACAGAGGAACAATCTAGATAGAGTCCCTTACAATAGAAAACTATACTTTTGCAACATGTTATAATAACAAATCCTAACAGAAAGAACTATAGTTCATAACATGACGACTACATAGCTGTTATGTATAACTGGAATAAAATTACTTGGCAAAAAACTAAACTGCCAGCCGTAATCAGCTTGGCTTTACAAAAGAAATTACTTTCAATTTTAAAGTTTTTAGGAAGCAGAGATTCAAAAAGACATTCATTCTGGATACATTTTCCATAAAGCAGGTGGACATCTAAAATACATATACACATTTTCCTTCCTAGTTCGTAGGCTTCATAGGGCAAAGGGAAAATACAAGCATCCTTTCCTAATGAAAACCTGAGCCCTACAAGAATTCTGCTCACTTGATCGGCACAGGAATTCGAGTAGGAATGTAACCCTTTCCAGGCTAAGTACAATACTATCGAGATCCACAATTCTGACTTAAACATTCTTATTAAATGATATATAATACATGACCATAAGCAGGAAGACACATCACTATTACAAAATATTGAATAAAAAACAGGTTATAATTCCCCTAAAATAAGCACCCATTAGCCCAGCAGCAGAACATTGAAAACATGCCTTCATAGGGTTAAAACATTCCTCTGCACAAACACGTCTCTTGTCAGTTTCACTCTGCGCTGCAAGGACAGCTGAATGATGAGAGAGACAGCTTCGTGATTTTACAGTGACTCTAGGGGTTCGCAGTCTGCTTAAACTATACTTTTACTATTACATATGCGGTAAAGTGTCACAAATTACCCAACGGAATAAAATCCTACCCTTATACTAGAAGGGAAACTCGTGGTTTCAACAGATAACAAAGACAAACTCCCAATGCTTCCTCCTTTTCACAAGCATTCTTCACACAGACAAACATGCTAGCATTTTCCAAATTCCGAATTCCCGGGCGGACTGACAAACCAGAATTACTGAAACCGAAAGGGCTGATGGGTTCGCCCCGCGCACTACTTGCAGGGGTACTAGGATCGCCCGTGGAAGTTGATCAGACTTCCTTTACCTGTTACTGTACCAGAAGTGTCTCGAGACTTTCCAAAAGCTATCTGACTAAGAACCAGAAAAATCAATACTCACCGGATCCGGTAGCTAATGCGCTGCGCAACAAATCCCTCCTTGGGTTGAATCCTGGACCCCCCTCGGGTTCGAGGTGTTGGCCGGCCAGAAACAGCAACCTGCGGAGGCAATAAGGAGTCTCCTCCGATACAAAAGGACCAGGGGCGCCAGAGACCCTCCTGCGGTCAGTCAGGCTCAGCTCCAGCCAGACCAAACCTGTGAGGCGAGATGTCGGGGCATATTCACTTGCATACCATCCCCCACTCGCACATTCCCGGCCCAACGCACCAGAAATATGTAGTAGCTGAATAAGCATGCAATAAATAATACCCGGAGTCAGGCAAAGATTCAAGCCGGTTTAATGTGCACAGGCTCAGATTGCAGTAACATTCAAAATAGTCTGAGCACAGAGCTCAGAAAAATGACAGTTTATATACTTTTCTTCTCCAGTCTAATACAGGCAAAACTCCTCATTGGCCACAGTGGCCCACTTACTCTCATCCAATAGACATCTCTGACCAGGCCCAGGACTCGCTCCCCCTGCTTGGGTCTTACTAGCCACGGGTCAGCAATTAGACATAACACTAAACATAATACTTTTACTACAGTATATTTTGCTACTACTGCAAGGTCAGTTAGCTTGCAAAGATAGTGGAAGGCATATCAGAAGCATTCTTAACAAAAGCAAAACAAAGTGAGGCCAAACAAAGCAAGGTTAAGACGTATCTCTAGCCTTGGCTCAAAACACTAAACAATCTTCATAATGCTAGACAAAATATTCTTACACTGTTCGGCTTCTCTGCTATATTTTCATCCTAATTACGAGGGTCAGTGCACAATCAGCAAAGATACAGTGGCGCGTCATTCTACTGAAAGAGACATCTGACTTACCTAAACAATAAACCAGTACCAAGGTTTAATTCTCTTATCTCCAGGAGAGCAGAACATGTTATCAAACCAGAATAGAACGGAATTCCTTTCTAACAGCTAACAGCATTCTGCAAATTTTCCAAAATCAGCACTAACATTTTCTCCAGGAGAAGGAGGGCTTCAGACCTAGCGCTGCTACATACTAGGCCATCGCCTATCACACACCTGAGCAAAATAAAAATATTAAGTATATATTTTTTAAAAACAGAAATAATAAGAAAGAAAACACCGGCGGTACCGGTACGTAAAGTGTCGAGGAAGGCAGACGCGACCACAAAAAAGAAAGTAATAAGGAAGAATTTTTTGCGGTGACAGGAACAACGACCTGCTGGCTCCGTGGAAAAACGAAGAACTGGAGAGAGGCAGTTGGGGAAAGACGGGAAGGCAGCACAAAGGCACTGTGGGATGCTCCCAAAAGCTTTCCAATTGGACGCTGAGGAGCGTTTCTGCGCAGGCTCCGTCGGTACTGACGATACCCATATGTGAAAGACTACATTCCTGCTTGTTCATGGAGATATAAAAAATTACACTATCCCAAATTTTTTTTTTTTTTACAGTAAGGATTTCAATTGAACCCCCCAACGGTATCAGATTAACGGTATTGTGCTCACCCACAACCTGAAAAAAAGTGTGGAAACCCCAGCCCGCGTAAAATCGGCAGGGCCTGGTTGCCTGCGCCTTACCCGGAGTTGGGCCCCGAAGCCTCCCAACTCGATTGAGGTTTATCGGGCCGCCCCTCCAGTCCGCGGATCTAAGCACAGTATCGACTCATTACCTTATCTCCCGCTGCCGATCTGGTGCCCTGCTATCCACCGTGCTGATCACTGCTAAATGTGATCAGCCGCGGCGGAGAGGTCTTCCCTGCTCCCGGCATCTGCCATGCGGCCTCCGACAGAGACTGAGCTGCCTGGTTCGGCATTGCTGTCGCCACAACAACTTCCCCTCTGTTCCAACAAGGAGGGGAGAGAGCGGCTGAGTCACCCGGGCCAGTCCTGAAAGAGAATAAGAAGCCATGGAAAGCAGGTTCAATTCCCCTCAAATGTTTTTTTTTTAACAATAGCACTGAAAAGAAATAGAATTAAGTAGGAAACTGAAATAAAAATCCCTAAAACTAACTACACTAAGGATTGCTCTTTATCCGTTCCTCTAGTGAGCCCAGCACCTAGGCTCACTACATCCTCCTGCTGCATGGAGACTGGACACACTGGGGCTGATGGGAGAGACCAGCAGGCTACATCCAGTGATGTCACGATTCTGACATGCCCAATCTCCATGCTGCAGGAGGCAGTACACTACCCAGAGGTGGAGGACTGAACTGGAGGAACGATAAGGAATGGTTAGTGGTTTTCATTATAAAGCAAAATGAGAACAGACTTAAGGATCTTAATCTGTACACCTTAGCGGAAAGGTGGGATAGAGGTGATATGATTGAGATGTTTAAATACCTCCGTGGCATAAATGTACAGGGGGAGAACCTCTTTCAATTGAAAGCAAGTTCCTGCTACGAAGGGACATGGGATGGAGGGTGAAGGGAGATAGATTCAGGAGTGATATGCGGAAATATTTCTTTACGGAAAGAGTAGTGGATCCGTGGAATAGTCTCCCAGGGGAGGTGGTACAGATGAGGACAGTATCTGAATTCAAAAAAGCATGGGACAAACAGAGAGGATTTCTAAAGGTAAAAAGGGGACTGTTGTAGTTGTTGATATGGAAGGACAGACTAGATAGGCCATGTGGTCTTTTTCTGTCGTCATATTTGTATCTTTCTATAACTGATAGGCATAAGATAGGTGGAAAAAATACCAGAACGACAGACGAGCATAAGAAAATCGACAGTGTGTCAGACTAAGGTACAATGTGTCCTGTATCCCGGGTGCAACTGTGCCCCAAACAGGTTACAAGAACCTGCTAGGTCCCCAAAAGTGAACGCAGGGCCCACAGCATGCATCCCAGCCCAAGCAGTAAATGTCCCAGGTCTGTCTGATCAATGTTGAATGCTGACTTGCTGAATAAGTTGGACTGGGAATTTGACCCCTATTCCCTGTTTCCCCAACCCATAGGCTATACCGCCATGCATGAAGCAAGAAGCCTAGGGGAGCAGGTCAAGCCGTAGTCCAGGGTGAGGTAACTGTGGACATGTGTCAGCTCACTGGCACTGGGTCCAGCCACCACAGGAAATGGGAATGTGGGCAGGCAGCTGTAGGGTCTGACCCATGAGTGTAAAGCACATGCACTCATGAGTTCTCTAACCTTCATGTACACAGACGCTTCCACCTTAAGAGGGACACAGAGGCCTACAAGGTCCGGTACCGGACAATATGGCGCACAAGGCCTAGGCTCATACTTCGGCTCATGCAGCAGCTGCAGCAGTACCAAGGTGACTGTCCATAGAGTGTCAGGACAGTTGACATATAGTAACATAGTAAATGACGGCAGATAAAGACCAGTATAGTTCATCTAGTCTGCCCATAAGATAGTTAAGTTTATTTTGAGTTTATCCTGTTGTTTTGTTTGTTCATTATTTCTCTTTAAGTATTTAAAGGTCTGAATCATATCTCCCCTATCCCTCCTCTCCTCCAGAGTGTACATATTTAGGTCTTCAAGTCTCTTCTCATAAGGCCTCTGACGCAGGCTCCAAATTATTTTGTCGCCTTCCTCTGAACAGTTTCTAGTCTTTTTACATCTTTTGCAAGATACGGTCTCCAAAACTGAACACAGTATTCCAAGTGAGGCCTCACCAGTGACTTATACAGTGTCATTAGTACCTCTTCCTTTCTGCTGGTAATTCCTCTTTGTATGCAGTCCAACATCCTCCTGGCTTTGCCATTACCTTGTTGCACTGTTTTGCCACCTTGAGATCCTCAGAAATATTCACACCAAGGTCCTTCTCCTGGTCCATGCACATGTCACCAGACCCACACCAGATACTTCCCCAAACATGATGCTGAGCCACAAATTCTAGTACTGCCCCCCACGGCTGAGGCACAGCAGTAGGTGGATTACCATAGAGTTTGGAGACACCATGCCTATGCATCTAGTTCAGACCAAAGACACATGAACACTGATGGCGATACTATGGGAATCAACACAGGCAAGGTGGACTATTCAGATCTGGGATCAGAGTCAGCAAATTGTAGTTCAAGAGTGATAGGATAGGAACAGTGATCAGCAAATGTGCCCAGATCCCTGTTGAAAGGGCAAGATGCTATAGGATGACAGGTGTGTCTCATGTTGTGGGAGATGCAGAGGGAAAAGTGCATGAGAAGTGAAATTAGAATGGAAGACACACATGAAAGTACATAGAGCCCTGTGTGCATTCACCAGATGATGGTGCTGTGGTGCATGACCCTGGTGTCCTGAACAGCGCTGTAGCCAATATGTGTGTTGTCCACACACCAAATCTAAATGTGTTTGAGGGTTGCATGACCACGACTATCACCACTAAACATGTGGAAAGCACTACAGGGCAGACACAATGTCCACTTGTTAAACCGCACAACCAACTCAGGACAGACAAGACCAAAGTGAGGAGTAAGGATAGGAAAGGGAAGGGTAAGGAGGACAAAGGAAACCAGTGAGCATGAGCCAAAGTCTGCCTCAAAGAGGTGTGCCTCAAGCACTGATGTAAAAAGAGGCAGAGATAGAGCCAGACAGACAGACCCTGGAAGTATGTCCCAGACATAAGGAGCCACATGGTGGAGGGACCAAGGTCTGGGGTACGCATTAGAAAACATAGAAACAAAGAAAAATGACGACAGAAAAAGACCACATGGCCTATCTAGTCTGTCCTTTCATATCAACAACTACAACAGTCCCCTTTTTCCCTTTAGAGATCCTCTGTGTTTGTCTCATGCTTTTTTGAATTCAGATATCCAACAGGTCTAACACACGCCGCAGCACCCTCGCAATGTTCTCTTTAATCTGTGCCGTGTCCTCCGCCGGCATTCCTGCCGGTGGGGGGAGGTGCAGAGCGTCAATCGCTCTGCACCTCCCCCCACCAGCAGGAATGTTGGCGGAGGACCCGGTGCAGTTTAGCGGGAACATTGCTTGTGATCTGGATTGGAAACAAGATAGTAGGCTTGATGGACCTTCCCTCTGACCCAGTATGGCATTTCTTATGTTTTTAAGCCAGAGATTGTGGGGTGTGAGCTCGGTCTCTCAGGTTTACTGCCAACACTCACTGTTGTACTTACAACAGGCCAAAGAGAGCCTCCTGCTGCAGTTCATAGGATGCAACATGTATATCAAGGTATGTTGGAAATTGCATTTAATCAGACCTGTGGCACTGATCAGATGGGCAATATTTCTGTACTTTGCTGACACATTTTCTTGGTCACCGATTGCATTTCTTGGTACTTGAGGATCTTTTCCCTCTCCACATGATTCACAGACAGCATACTGGCTTGGTGGATTGCACAGAGTGCTAAAAGAAAAACAGTCCCTGTCCCTGAGAGTTAGGAATCCAGTCTGAGCAGATCATAAGGTGCGATTTGTGGACAATCTGGCTTTAATAGAGTTAAGATTTGTTACAAGAATACAGGGGCCAATATTAAGCGGGGTTCATGCTGTTACCGGCACCTGTTAGTAGCACAAGCCCCCTGACCATGATATTCAGTAGCACAATGCGAAGAGCACTGCCAAATATCTCATCTGATCACAACGGGCGAAGCGAGGACAGTCTCAGGGGTTATCTGCTTAGCGGCGATATTCAGTCTGCTAAATGAATAACAAGGCGCACAGAAGCCGTCCTAACTTTATGCAGTTTGCTGTTCAGGAGCAGCTGCATACTAGAGCTGCTATCTGGATAGCGATGGGGGTCAGCGCTGCCACCAGATAATCAGTGCCAGAGGGGATCCGGGTTCCAGTGCTGAATATCCTCTTTCATGTTAAATGTCACGACTGAGATTGAAAAAAACAAAACACCGACTGCAGAATTTAAATATTGAACCAACACTTTCTTGCAGAAAACATTCTAACATGACTTGTGCCTATGTTGAATCATTATTTTCTCACTTATTATACTCCCGTTTCTAATCTAAGAATCTGCCTGTCTGATAAATCTGTCATACAAGGTACAATTGTACCAACAAAAATTTGGTTCCTATCAACAACTTACTGTATATTTATTTGGCTTTTTATACCACTGTATTATTTCAAAGTGGTTTACAATGTCCTTGTTAATGTACATTAAACAGGAACATTGATAACTTGGATTTTTTTGAGGCAATGGAGGGTTAAATGATTGCCCAAGGCCATAAGGAGTGCTAGTGGGAATTGAATGCTGGTTGTTTGATTTCCAAGTCAGTGCTCTAACCCTTAGGCTACTCCAGTTATCTGTTTAGAGGGATTTTTATAAACCATTTTTGTACTTAAAACAGAATTTTACATGTCTACATGGGATCTTATAAAACTGGGTTAAAATAACCCAGTTAAAATAACCCATGCCTTAAAATAAACACGTTGAGGCCAGTGTGTACTTGTACATTAGGAGGCTGATTGTATAAGCGGTGTGAGGAAAGTTATGCACTATGTACGTGTCTAAGTCCTTATTTTAAAGGGCCTACGTGTGTGAATGGGCACTTATGGATGCGCATTAAATGGTTGCTATTCTATAAGCATGCATCCTTTCCCTTGTGGGGTATGTAGAAAGGGCGGAGCTTAAGCGGAACATAGCCGGTGCCTCAGTTTAAACACATAGGGCCCAATATCCAATGCGATTAACGCTGTTAGAAGACCTGGGTTAGCTAGCTGGCTAGCATTGAGGCGTTCTGGAGATGTCGGGGATCTAGGGACACAAAAACTTTCTGTGTGACAGTCTGGGACTGTGTAATCAGGAAAACCAGGCGTATCCTGTAGCACGACACCAGAAAGAGGGCCAGGCTCAATCAATCTGGCAACCTCGGATCCCGCTAACATCAAAATCAGGAACAGGACCTTCAAAGTCGGGACTCCATCTGGAAAAGAAAACAAACAGGCTATCCCGCCTCAAGGTTAGTATCACTCACAACATCAAGAGGGTCTTCAGGATGGAACTTACTGGGATGACACGGTCTAAGCTGATTAATGTGGACCCATTTAAGGGAGCCTTCCCTCTCAGTACTGGACTTCATTCGAATTTGATAAGCAACAGGGGAGGCTTTATCCACAATAGGAAATGGACCGTTCCAGCTAGGTAGAAATTTACAGTCTTTGACCTTATTCTTACCAAAATTGTAGTAGAATACCTTATCGCCAATCTGGTATTCTTTAGAGGTAGTCCTCAAATCATAGTAGGCCTTCCTACCCCTAGCAGCAGTGTCCAAATTCTTTTGGGCAAAGGCAAAGGCACTTTGCAAGTGTTGTCTTAAATGGGCAACATATTCATGAGCAGTTGTAGCAGCAGCGAGATTCACATCATTAGTCCTGTAAAGAAGATGAAGGGGTAAAACCATGTCCCTACCTGTCATCATCTCAAAAGGGGACACACCAGTAGCACGATGAAGCGTGGCTCTGATAGCCATCAGGACCAAGGGCAGTTTGATGTCCCAGACCTTCCCAGAGGAAGAAACATACTTTTTCAAGATACTGATGATAGTTTTGTTTGCTCTCTCCACTTGTCCAGAGGATTGTGGACGATAAGCAATGTGGACTTTGGCCTTCACACCTAGTACCTTCCACAGATGCTTAATGACTTGTCCCGTGAAGTGGGAACCCTGGTCGGATTCCACTCGCATGGGGAGGCTCCACCTGCTGAAAACATGGTTTAACAACAAGGTGGCCGTGGTCTCGGTGGTACAGTTGGGTGCTGGGATGCACTCGACCCACTTAGTAAATAAGCAGGTAACCGTCAACATATATTTGTTGCCTCGAGAGGATCGGGGCACGGGGCCGATCCAATCAATCTGGAGATCAGACCAAGGCATGGTCAGACCTCTGTTTCTCAAAGGGGCTCTATGAGAAGGAGCTGCAGGTTGAAATCTGCAACAGGTCAAAACAACCTTTAGTATACAATTGTACATCTTGGTACATGTGGGGCCAGTAGGCCACTTGTTTCAACGTTTCATAGGTTATTCGGTCACCTCTATGACCGGCACAAGGTTCATCATGCGCGTGCTGTAACATAACTCCACGGAAGGCCCGAGGTACCACCCATTGCACAATACCATGCTTACTCGTCCGTATCAACAGATCTTTCTGGAGATGGAACATGTCCTTGGAGATGTAGAGGATCCTCAGTTCCTCATCGTCCTGACAATCCTCCAGAGTTAATGGGTGTTCCTGGGGGTTCTGCAGAAAAAGGTAGAAACGTCCAAGAGTAGGATCTTGTTTCTGGGCTTGCACGAGGTCGAGATCTGTGCTCTCTCGCCACACCATTGAACCACAGGGGGCATGATGGATAATTGAGCTTGTCGCCGGGTAAACCGCCGTCACCATTTGAAGCCCATTGGTCTCGGGAGCCTCCAACTGCCAGAGCCTCCAACTGTCTCCAGAGACAGCACCCTCCTTGGCAAGCTGATCAGCTAGATCATTTCCAATCTTGTCAGGGTTATCAACACGGGAATGACCTTTCACTTTCTTCCAGTAGATGGTCATGTCATTTTCATGAGCTACCTTGTCCAAGGCCAGAATCAATCCAGCATGTTTGACAGGTTTCCCTTTTGAATTCAGCATATTGTTAGATTTCCAAATGGGTAAGTGGGAAACAAAATTCTGTCGGACGTAGTTCTGAATCAGTACAGATGGTTAGGGTGTGAACCCCTCCCTGCGCAGCGGACTGGAGAGCTGCCAGGGCTGCAGCTAGCTCTGCATACTGATTAGTCTTGGTACCCAGACGGTACCTGAAGGGTTCACAAGGGTGGTTCTGGTCCCAAACTACACCTATACCTGCTACCAGTTCATGGTCAGGCTCTCGACGGTAAGCACAACCGTCCACATACACCTTGGGGTAGCCTTTACAGAGGTTCTCATCGTAAGGACGATGACGAGAAGGCTCAGGCGTACATGACTCCAGTTCGGAGTCTAAATTACCCACTAAAGGTTCTCTGGCAGTGCAATCATGCAATTCAGCCAGGCCCTGTGCGGCGGCATCCTTGCGGTTTTGAGCATACCTGACCTCCAGGGGCCAGCCCTGAAGTGCTAAGGTCCAGGAGACAATGCGACTGTTTGACACTTGTCCCGATTTAATCCGATCACTGCCTAGGAACTTGATGGGTTGGTGATGAGTCTCAACAACCAACCTCTCACCTTGGATATAACTGCGGAAATATTGGAGGGCCCAGACTGTGGACAACAAGGATTTTTCACAGTCAGAGTATTTCTTCTCCACGTCCGTTAAAGCTTTGCTGGCATAGGCAATAACTTTCCTATCTGTGTCATGCATCTGGTACAGAACAGCACTCATAGAGTGATCGGTGAAACCTAGTTCCACGAAGAATACTCTGCCACTCTCTGGATAGGCAAGACAGGGAGCTCGACTCAAAGCTGCCTTCAGCTCTTCTAGAGCTGCCTCTTGGTCGGGATTCCATACCCAAGGTTCATCTCTTTTGAGGTGTTTGACCAGGGGTCGGGAAATCTCCGCATATTGATCCACAAATTGGCGTGAATAATTGCAAATGCCCAAGAACGAGCGCAGCTCACTCACGTTGGTCGGACGTTTGAGTTGTTGCAAGGCCGCAATTCTCTTCCTTTGAGGCCGCAGTCCCTCAGCAGAAACTTCGTAACCCAAATAATTGAGGGATTTCCGGCACCATTGGCCCTTTGACAAGGACAGCTTTGCTCCCGCAGCTTTCAGTTGCTGGAAAACATGCTCTATTTCTTGCAAATGGTCAGTGAAACTGGTGCTCTTCACCAGAATGTCGTCTACATAGACGAGGGTGCCTCTAGTCTCAGCATCAGGCAAAGCCTTATGCAGGAAAATATTGAAGTCTGCTGGGGCATTCAAATAACCAAACGGTGTCCGATTCCAAGTATATTATCGCCTACCGAAGGTAAAAGCCAGCTTATGCTGATCTTCTGGATGGACAGGTATAGTCCAAAATCCTGAGGCCAGATCCAGGCTGGTAAAGTACCTTGCACCCTTGATGGTGGCTAAGTTCTGTTCCAGATGTGCCATAGGCCATCTGGATAGAGGTACCTTTTTATTAAGCTGGCGATAGTCCAAAGCTAAGCGCCAGCTAGAGTCCTTCTTGATGACAGGCCACAGTGGGGCATTGTAAGTACTGTTGCATTGACGTATAATTCCCTTTTGTTCCAGGGAATTAATGATTTCCTGAACAGATTCATAGGAGGCCAATGGGATTTTATACTGCCTCACAAAGACAGGTTTACTGTTGGGATCCGTAGGAATACGGGTGACATGTAGGTCGGTGAGACCACAGTCATAAGTGTCAGTGGCAAACAGGTCCTTGTGACGGTACAGCAGTTCTTTTAATTGGGCCTTTTCTGACTCATCAGTGCAGGCGTCTGCTTCAGCAAGTTTTCCCGCAACCATTTCATCAAATCCCAGAACAGGTTTGTTTGAGGGTATTTCAACCTTCTCCTCAATCTTATCTTGGAGAGAGGAGACCTGGATGGCTTGGACAGCATGGGCTCCCCCCCCCTGGTGGGTGAGGGAACTAACAGCCTCATCAAGTTTACTTGACAAAATCAGATGGTCAGACTCGAGGTCCACCTGTGAGGTCACAGCACTATGTGGCCAGACAAACTGTAAGGTGAGGAGGCCTCGGGGTGAGGATCGAACACACGCAGGGGTCCCTCCCCCCCCCTTCACAGATGTTCCAGGAAACAGGGGCTTCCCCAATAATCTGGAGACTCAATTCCACACTTGGGAACGATTCGGCCACTAGGAATCCCAGAGGTTCGCCCTTCACAAGGTGAATGTGATCTGGTTTGGATTGGTGAGCAATAAGTGTAAGGAGGGAGCTGTGGCCTCCATGCAGGGTACGGGACCCATGGCTAGGCCCAGCTCCTCAAAACGGGAATTTGGACTGAAGAAGACCAAGTTGTCTGAGACCACATGTCCTCGGGTCACCTGTATCGGCAGGGGACAATCCTGTACCCTCCCAGGTATGTGGGTGTCTTCTGCACAGACCACTTCACAGACTTGAGGGATAGTCTGACCAGCCCGTAGGGATGGGCGGGCACCAGAGAAATCCACCGGATCTCCTTCCATCCTACTCCAGAGGATGTTGTTCATGAAATCCACATAAGTTCCCAGTCGAACAAGGCAATCTGAGCCTAAGGAGAGGGGCACCTCAAGTCCTCTGATGATGGAGAAGGTTTGCCGAAAACCTTTGACCCCAACTTGCTAGGGGAGATTGCAGTAGCCCATTAATGTCTTGAGCCCTTCCCCAGGCACTTGGAACGAAGTCTTCGCTCCCATTACCCAATCAAGGGTAAGCTGTTGTTTGAGCCGATAGAAAAGAGTCTCACTGATGAGGGAGTGGTCACAGTGGGGTAATAGGTAGGCCCTTTCCTTTTGGGACATGCCCACCTGCACATATATAAAGGGACCTTTCTCAGCCGAGAATATGTCCGTCAGTCTCCTAGGGTGATCTAGGCAGGGATGGGATGGAGGAGGGGTTTTCACCTCACAACCTTCCACAGGTTCCCTCAGGAATATCTGCAGGCAATCAGTATCAAGGAGAATGTTAGCTACTGAACCCACTGCAATGGAAACCACGTCGCTGATGCCCTGATCCTCATCTCCAGCCCTTTCATACTGGAGCTGAAGGATTTGGGGATCAGCTGACCTCTGGAAATTAATCCTGATGGACTTGTTTGTGCGTTCCACCGAACAAGGACCACTGACTCTGCTGTCATGTTTTACCCTAGCATAAGGTATGGGATGTGTGACCTGTGTCCAGATCACTTCCTGGACGTAGTCCAGAATGGGGCGTAACCATTTCAGGAGCTCATTGCCAATCAAGAATTCTTCCCCAGGGCACTTAGTAATGATGACAGGATGTTTCACCTGTAATTTTCCAATTTGGAGGTTAAGCCAGACCTGCCCCATGGACTCTATGGGCTGATTCCCATAAGCTGCGAGTGACAAATCACTGGGTGTGACGTGTAGGGTCCTCTGACTCCCCAAGGAAGCAGTGAGTCTATCAAAGAGACTCGAGGTAATCAGGGTAGCCTCAGAGGCTGAATCTATCAGGCCCTCACAGAGAAAAGCCTGATGAATTGTAACAGGAACAGTATACCTCTGTCCTTTTGGCTTGAGTTTACCCAGAAAGTACTTGTGCTTCCTGATGGTGTCAAAGGCTGGACCCTCGCTGTCCATGGCAGGACTGTCACTCTGTGTCCCTGGGGTGGCATCTGCAGCTGGCTGCACCTGTGCAATAGTGACCTGTGGGACAGAAACAAAGTCGGTTAGTCATTCAGTCGCATTAGAAGGGGAAGAGGAGTCAACCAGTTCCTCCTCTGGCTTCTGAGGCTTTGCTCGTGGCTTAGGGGGCGCACTACTAGCAGGAGCCGCCTGTGAGGAGCTGAATGCAATGGTAGCCTTCATCATATCTGTCAGCTCGCTTATTCTCTTCTCCAGCTCCAGGTATTTGTCAAAACCGGGCTTTCTCTTCCAGTTCCGGTTCTGTGGAGTGAAACGCTGATTCCCAGAACGCTGCTTAGACCCAGATGACTGGTTATTCTGGGGTGGCCTGGGAGGATTCTGTGGAACAGAAGGAGAAGAGTTATTTTCTAACGAAAGAGTGGATTTTACAGCACTAACACACTGTTTTGGCTCTCTGGCTTTGCTTGGAGCCCGGACTGTGCTGCCAGTATTGGTTGCTCTCATGTTGGGAACAGCTTCCCAAATCCACTCAGCATGTTCTATCACATGTGACAGGGGTTCGTGACGCTTGTCAGACATATAAGGTTTAATAGATGGAAGGAGCAACTGACAGAAAAGATTACGAAACTCCTGATGGTGTTCTATCGTTTCCCAAGAAGGGTCACTCTGGAAGAAAGTCTGCCTAAGTCTGTAAGCAAACTCTCGGGGCGTTTCATTTTCCCTATGAGTCATACTAAATGCTGCCTGCTTTGCAGCAATATCATCAGGGTATGGCCCATAATGTTTCTTTAGTGCCTGTTCAAAAATGACAATGTCCTTCTTTTCATCGTCTGCCATGGCCCGAATAAATTGCTGACAAGGCACATCAAAAGACCATGGAAGATACAAAACCATGTCCTCCCCCCTGGTAATGTTCAGTGCCCGAAAGGTATCTTTGACTGCAGCTAAATGTTCATTTATGGTGGCATGACCAGTTTTCTCAAAAGGAGTGACCATGCTCCGCAAGGTCTTGATGATTTGCAATTGTGCGACAGAAGCACCTGCATTTGTGTGTTTTCCTTGCAGGACACGGGCACATAAGGGATTTTGCATCCCTTCAGCTCCCTCTGGTGGTCGCTGCTGGTACAGTTTGCCATCAGCAGGGAGACTTCTCACCCCCTCCTCCACCGCTCCCTGTATGGGGAGGGGTCGAGAGTAGGGTGTTTCACTCCACCCTGTTTCTCTCCTGTGCTCATGCACTGATGGAGAGAACTGACTCTGTTCTGGAAAAGCTGCCGTTCTACACTGGGCAGGGTTTGCAGTGGCACACTGCCGTCATCTACCCTCTGGTACTTCGAGAAGCCTAGTGGGCTGAAATTATCCCTGTACTCTGTCTCATTACTATGAGAGGTAGTCACACTGGCCAAATCAAAACAGTCAGCTCTTAACTGCTGGATTTCTAGGTTAATTCTCTGTATGTCCTGCCCACATTCCTGACGTGCAACAGCTAGCTTTCTTTGGAGACTAGCCGTGCGCTGTCATGCTGCAATCAGAGCAGTCTCTATCTCATTTAAATGAGCCATCAGAGCACTCTCTCGCTGCTCATAAAGAGAAGCGCAATCTGTTAGTCTCCTGGTGTGGGCGGCTAGTTCAGAGCTACACACTGTCAGAAATTGCAATTCCGTTTGATCCAGAGCATTCCGCTTCCTGAGAGCAGAAACCTGATCCAACCAGCCTTCTGTGTGAACCATCGTAAATCAATAGCTGAGACTGTCTATAAAAACAAACACAGGGCACTGCTAGAATTACTCTAATGCAGAGGTCCTGTAATGTGGGTTCCAAAGCCGTCTCACAGACAATGCTCTCTGGCCACAAAAACCTCAGCATAAACAGCTGCGTTGACCACAATAGGACAATGCAGAAATATTACACAAATTCTGAGAGGCATAGCACATTCAGAAAGACTCATCCCTTGGAAGAGACCCCATATGTAGGGTATATTCGTAGCACAAAAATAAGTTAGACTCTCTGTTGTTGTCTAGGGGAGATAGCTACTAATATACAGCCCAAAGTTCGGTGAGTTATTCTGGCAATGAGCCACGAAAGAATTCTGGTCTGCAGATATATATTAGACTTTATTATAGGCAACCAAATAGAAAAATATACATACACATATAGAGCTAATTAGAAACATGAGGTAAAAATTTGTTATAGTGCAGATGTACACTTGGACAACGTAATATATCACAGATTAGTAACCAGACGTCACTGATTCGCTCTGCACTGAGGAAAAGCACGAAATATATTGCTAACCCCTTTGCCCATCCAGGAGAGGAGAGATAAGCCAGTACCTTAGCTCCGTCGGCACTCAGAAGCAGCTTCTAGCTAGTGCGGGCTCTAGCCTCGTCAGGCGAGCCGCAGTAAGTCCGAACCGGAGGTATCTGTGAAAGTCTTATCTCAGACCTGTGGAGGACGGCCTAGCCCACACGTAGGGGCCGTCTGGCGGAAGGCTCAGGGTGCAGGAATCAGGTACGCAGTGCACAGCAGCAGGACCGGTGCAGAAGTCTGTATGTCCAGGTGGGGAAAAGCCCCAACTCTCTCTTACTCTCCAACTTACAACTACAACCAAAGTTTCCAGCGCAGAATGCAGAATTCTGTGTGAGAATCCTCCGTCATAGGTCCGATGATTGGTTGGCACCAGGCAGTCTGAGGTATTCTCAGCGAATCAGGAGGTAGATGATGAGCAGCTTCTTGCAAACAAAGGAGCCATGGTAAAAAGTCAGGCAGAAGCAACAGTATGTAACTTCTGGGCATGTACAAGTGTCCAAGGCCAGCCACGGATAATAGCCTCTTTATGCATGCTTAGAAACGCTGATCCAGCAGTTGCTTGAAGGACAGGCTTATAGCTGAACACAGCAAAAGTGAAGTGAAGAATCCATCTTGGCTGTGCAGTTTGGTTCATTTTGGTTCAGGCCTGAGTTGCTGAGCAGGACGGAGATTTGCATGTAGAATTGCAGGGGTACCAGCCCTACACACTTGGCGATAACCGGGCAGTAGTGATATTGTGCGCTGCACAGTTGTCGCTAAGTGGTGAAAGTTAAGCACCTTAAAGTCTGGCATAACTTTAGCCACCAGAACTAACTGAGCGGTGGCTGAATATCGCTGCGGCTTGGTTAGCTTCTCTCCTATTCGGCTAACCGGATATTCATTGCCAGTTGCCGGATATGGCCCCAGCATGAAATATCTGAGTCCTAGGTTCAGTGGCGCTGGCTAGCTGCTGCTGCTGAAAATTGAGCCCATAAGTTACAGAATGCAATGCAAAATATTACAGAATAGAATACTATAACTTCAATGTGTATTCTGGAGATCTAGTCGCGGGCGCCTACACCAGCTCTATGGCAGTATAACTGCTATGATGGGGTTAAAGCACCTCAGGATGCCCCTATTTTATGTCGTACATGAATTCTTAGCTTTATAAATCAGACCACAAATATGTGCGCGGTATTGCACGTTAACTGCGCAAAGTTGATAAGCTTATCCTCCAGGCTTGCACAGGGATGGAGTTCGGGTGGAGTCACAATTTAGATGTGTCAGGTAAGTGCTGATATGTATGACCTGCTCTCCAGCAGGTGTAATGTCTGCACCTGTAATGTAGAGGTGGTTTTGGCAGGATTCACGTTAGTACTTTCTAAAGTTACATAGGTACCTGTGGGTCTTTATAAAAGAGGCGTCTTCCTGTCCACTTAATCTAGATATCCTATTGTACAATTAGACCCTATTGAATAGAATAGTGTCAGCCTAATGGCTGCACTAACCGTATATTCAATGCTGTTACCTGTATGAACAGTGGCAATGAATTTATGACTATAAATATAAATTTGAGAGCCAGCACCATCGCTTAAATTAACACAGTCACTCTGCCAGCTGATAATTTAGCAAACAGATTCTTAACATTTTCCAGAACTTCCCTTACCCCCTTACTGCTTCCAACTCTCAGTACATCGGTGGTCTACTAGGTCTCTCCGCTCTCATTCTTTCACTGATCTGCCCATCTCTCTCTTCTTGAGCGTTCTCTTGCATGTCTCCCCAGAGTCTCAAGCAATGTTCCCTCTAATTTTCTGTAGGCTGTGTGCGCATAAAATATCAGCTGTGTGCAGCTTTTGAAGGAAGGTTAAAATTTTGTGCGCCACATAACGACACTCAGAGTTATATACTTTAAAATTTGACTACACGTCAGAATACAGTATGTACACCACATTGATTTTAATCAAATTAAATGAAAACAGATGATTACTAAATGAAGTGGGAAATTTCTAGTAATTACAATCATAACTTTTAAATTTTAAGACATCTGTGTTGTTTTCTGTCAGAATCAGAGCTGGAATTTTTGTGCGCTCTTTTGTAAAGTATGTGCGCTCGCTCGGCGAGGTGTGTGCGCGCGCACACGCGCACAGCTTAGAGGGAACAGTGGTCTCAAGGAGCCTGGAGTTCCCACTGACGCAATTTTCAGGGATTCTGTCTCCAGGTCCCCATGGGACAGGGAATATCCCTGGGCTGTTGGATGATGTCATTTTCTTCCTCCTAGCTTTAACCTGGGATTCTTGCCATTTTCTCTCTGCAGGGGAAGTATTATTAATTAGTGATGCGGCTTACATACCATCAGGGCTGGCCCGTCCACTAGGCAGCCGCGCAGGGCAGCAGACTTCTGTGGGCGGCAGGCTATGTGCTTCTGCACACATAACCTACTGCCTCCCCCCACCATGGGCCCAGCCGCACTGCCGTTTGCCCATGCTGAACCACGATGCCACCCCCCACGGCAGGTGGCTAGGCTTGGCAGCAGCAGTCTCTGGCATGGCCTGCCACTACTGATGAGCCGCCCACTGTCGGAATCAGCAGCAATGGCAGCGGGGGAGGGGGAGGGACAGCACAGGAGGCTTCTCCCTAGGCCAGCAGAAACCCTTGGGCCAGCACTGAATCCCGTCATAATATATACACACCCTAACAACCCCCACTTCCCAAAGATAAACCCTGAACCCTCACCCCATCTCTAGACACACTTACATGCTATCAGCATTTCATATCCACCAAGCACATCCACACCCAAATGTACACACCTTCACATCTCTTTCCACCTCTCCCCTGCACATGCCCTAATCATGTCTAATGATTAAGGAGGGAAGGGGGATGCATGACCTCAGGACCTGTGGATCTTTGAAGGAGGCTGTTATTGGTCTGTCTTATTTTTTACTATGAGTACTGTTAGTGTATTGCAGATTTTCCAGTTCTTGACTTTTTGGAACGGCTGTCATGTTATTCACAGTAACACAATTAACACAGTCATTTACTTCGTTCTGGCATTTATTATTCCAGTGCATTTAAAACCAATTTTCAAACCGCTCAGGGGGCATGGAAAGATTGCCGGTCCTGGGACCCGTGCTGTATCTCAGCACCCCTGACCCTGATAGCCCATCCCATCGCTGAAGTACAAACTCTGACACTCCTTCTTATCCTCACAAACATACATACACACCCTAACATCCTATGGAAATTCTTAGAGGGCTTCTGAAAATAAGGCTCTGATAATGACGCTTTGGCGGCTTTGATTACCGCTGAACATACAGGGCCGTTAAAGTATAAATCCAATGCTACTGCTTTCAATGATGCTATCTAGATGGCGTGTAGGAGTGGCCTAGTGGTTGGGGCAAGGTACTTCAGGTCAGGGGTTCAAATCTCACTAGAGGACAGCAACCTTGGGCTGGAAGGACTGGGGTTTCTAGTCCCACAGGTGCTCCTTTTGGTCTTGGGCAAGCCACTTAACCCTCCATAGCCCATGTTCCCTGTAAAATAGTTATCTCCAAGTTATAATGCCCTGTTCAATGTAATTTCAGTTTGTTCAATGTAAACCACACTGATGCAGAATAGCGCGGTATATAAGAGAATGCAAATAAATAAATAAATGCTGGCCAAAATCTCTGTATCCACTTCAGAATCATGCAGATAGCACTAGGATGGAGTAAGAGTGAAATGTGGATGGTAATATCAAGACACTCTTGGGGTCTTTCTGAGGCACTAATAGCAGGGATGGTCGTCCATCCCCGCTATTCGGGCTCTTTTCCAATCCCATCTACCTTCCCTATGCGTTGTACAGGGAAGATAGACGGGGGCAGGAAAGGGGCAGATTGGGGGCGGTGTTAGGGCAGACAGTGGGCAGTTGTTGGCCTTGGACATACAGGGCCAATTCCAATGTTGGCCCTGTACGTCCAGTGCCGGAGGCTTAAATGGGGAACTTATTACACCTTGGAGGTAGAATAAGCTCCCCTAGATGGCGGGGGATGGCAGGCCCAGGGCGCAGAAAGGGTAGGGGGAGCAGAGTGCATTCCCCACAGCTTGACCCTGGAAGGAGGCCAGATAGGGAGTCGGGCTGCAGGGAAAGCACCTTTGCAACTAGCTGCCGGGGATTGTGGCTTTTCAATGGAACCACGGGGCCATGATATCACCAAGGTCCACAGGCCATGTAAGTGTCCATTTTGAGGCTACACAGATGTTTATATACAGTGCATCCTCGGAGCAACAGACTTTGGAGCATGGGACATCAGCAACAATGGTCAGTGCAGCCCACCAAAGAGTCAGAGTCTCTCATACCCAGCCAGAGAAAGAACCTCTCCCCACCCATGCCTTAAACAAACACTGGCCTGCATACTACAGGGCTGAGTGAGAGTGACTCCAACTCCTCGTTGGCCTTGGCTCTGACACAGCAATGGCAACTTCCGCCAAGAGAGGATGCAGCAAGATGGCGGGTAGGTATTGCAGAGGCAATGTCAGTGCCTGGGCCTCTCTCCAATATCTGGGGCTTTTCGGACTCTCCTGATGTCTTTATCTCCAGCCTGCAGGCGTGGCACAGATCTGGTGCTGGAAACCACATCCGCTAGGTCCCCACCTCTCCTCTCCATTTCATGGCCAGTGGGCGGGTCTTCGGCAGCCCTTGGCTTTTTGGCCCCCTCCTTGTCAGCCCTTTTTGGAACAGCAGAATTTCAGAGCAATGGACACTGTCTGCTTGTGAGCTGGTGGAAATCTACATGGCTGAAATACTGGATGGAGGGAGTCGGTAAGGGATGTGTTGAGGCAATTGCACTGGCTCTTCATACAAGAGCAGTTTGTGTTTAAATTATTAGTATTGATGTTTAAGGCGCTGAGAGAGAGGGAGTCCAGTTATTTGAGGGAGGTATTGAGATGGTATCAGCCTGGACTGGAGTTAAGATCTAGTTGGGGTAA
This sequence comes from Ichthyophis bannanicus, assembly GCA_033557465.1. Lineage (NCBI taxonomy): Eukaryota > Metazoa > Chordata > Amphibia > Gymnophiona > Ichthyophiidae > Ichthyophis > Ichthyophis bannanicus. Next base: position 21,230,211 of record CM066051.1, on the reverse strand, counting down.
CTTGTTGGTAGTGTCGGCTCCCGGAAAGTGTGATTACAAAAGTGAAGATGGCAGGCATTTAAGACAGCAGTGTCACAGTGATGGAATAGATTACCCTTGGTTTGAGTCAGGAATTGGATAGGGGATCCAAAAGGCTTTGAAGACCTTCCTGTTTCCCAGTTAGTTGGGTGATGAGGGCCACAGTGAAAGCTGAGGGGAGGGGAGTTGGAATCACAGTCATTCTTGGCTTTTGTTCTGTCTTGAAGGTCGGGGGTTCAAATCCCACTAGAGGACAGCAACCTTGGGCCAGAAGGACTGGGGTTTCTAGTCCCACAGGGGCTCCTTGTGGTCTTGGGCAAGCCACTTAACCCTCCATAGCCCATATTCCCTGTAAAATAGTTAGCTCCAAGTTATAATGCCCTGTTCAATGTAATTTCAGTTTGTTCAATGTAAACCGCACTGATGCAGAATAGCACGGTATATAAGAGAATGTAAATAAATATAAAAGCTTTTAAATAAAGTAAGCACATCGATGCACATTTTATAATCTATGGGCCCAATATAGAAAGGGTGCTGAAAATATGTATTTTTTTAAATGTCACGGCTAGAGATCACCACTGGCTCTGAATACTGAGATGTTTTTCTTGTGGTTCATACTGAGGAGAGAAAGGGTGTAACTGTAGCCACAGGAAGGTGGGCAGAAAGTGGACAGGCAAAAGGTCATTATGTGGCTTAACATTCTGAGTGCAGTTGTTGGGTGGACGCAGCCTGCTACCTCTTCAGCCACTATGGAAATACCTGCTAACAGGAGACACATTTTCTCTGCATGAGACTTTTCAGTGTAAAACCAATTAAAGTAACAGGAACTGCTGAGGGGGAAGAGAAAGGGCAGGGGACAAGTGAGAAGCAGGAGCAGTAGCCAGAGGCACAGGGGCAACTGAGGGAGACGATATGGGCAGGAGAGAAAAGCAAAGTCAAGGTCAATCAGTGTATTCAAAGCAGCAGAAAAAGAAAGAAAAGCACAGTGGGATTCAGGATACTACTGAAAGGCCAAAAATAAGTTAGTTGCATGACATCATGAAACTACAGCCTGAAGATTGTCAAATGGATCATTTCAGCTACAAAGGAATAGAATTAACAAAAGGTATAATTAATATGGTGTGTAATTAAAGCTAGGCTAGGCCCAAGGAATGAGAACTAATTAATTGCTTTTTCTGCCTGAGTGCACCTGGTGTCTGTTTTGTTTTATTTCTTTTTCTGTCTTTTCCTCCTGCGTCTTGTTCCCTTCTCTGCAGCTTGAGGCCAAGCTAGGCCTGGTCATTAGCCAAGAGTCACTGTCTCTCATTGTCTGCTTGCCCGCCCACTTGCATTGGCTTCTGCTGAATTACTCACAGGCCCTGTGTGCTGACAGCTAACTGTGAATGTTCGGTGTGTAGTTAGGTGAAGGGAAAGAACAGTTTTAATGTCATTTACAAAGGTACACCAGCCTGAGTGAAAATTGACCTTACTCAATGCAGCTAAACATACTTGTTAAACACTATCTTTTAGTCCAGGGAGGGAGAGAAGGTGGGAGAAGGATCTTAAAATTGCCACATAACCCAGGCCAATCAATCTTGATTTTGTCCCATGGCATGGCTGGACTGGCATTCCTGATTTTCTTATACATTAAAATGTTAATAAGCATGTAAGCCGATATCTTTTTATTGGACTAACAATACATTTTTGACTAACTTTCTAAGGTTAAAACGTTCTTCCTTGGGCCGGGACAGTATCACCTTACATTCTTTTTTGGTGAATTTTGCCGTAGCTTAACACCTATTGTTGGTAAATGGCCCTTGTCTGTCTGTCTGTGCAAACAGATGCCTATGCTCTCGCCCTACACTCCCCCAACACACACAGAAGGATTCCTGCTAGCCCCAGCATGAATGGCAAGGTTGCAGCCAGAAATTGCGAGTGGCTGAGGATTCCTTACGACCGGGATTTTGACTCCTGCCCCAATAGTATGGGAGTCAGATTTTTTTGGAATTGGAGGATATATTTTTGAACCATATCCAACTTGGAAGTCCTGCGATTATAACCATTGATTTCTCTTTGGGAGAATCTCAAATCCCTCCACTCCGTTGGTCCTTACCGCATGGTTTTCTGCTAAACCAAGAGTTTGCTTCCGCAGTAAGGAAAGGCTGGCGAGAGTTCTTAGTATTTAATGATACTGCGGAGATATCTAGAGCGCTTTTGTGGGAGGCAGGGAAGGCTGTTTTATGGGGGGGGGGCAAATCATCTCACTAGCGAGTGCCTTCAAAAAGAGATCGGAGGCTAGACAGAAGGAAATGCAGGATGAAATTGCTGATTTGGAAAAAGCCCACAGATGTAATGGGAGTTCAAAGCTATGGAAGGCGTTAACAGGCTGTAGGGGGAGCTGGAAGTGCTTGAGTCGGAACGGATTGCTTCGCTGCTATTGCGGACCAGACAGAGATTCTATGAACAGGGGAATAAGGCAGGGAAGATGTTATTGTGGCAATTAAAATGACAATGTCTATGTCATAAAATAGCAGCGATCAAATCCCCTCAGGGTCAGGTCTTGCATAGCTCCGAAGATATAGCAGCAACTTTTGCAAAGTTCTATGACCAGTTATATACGAGTGAGTCCTCAGCAGCAACCTCAGATATTAGTGATTGGTTGCAGGAGGCTTCTCTCCCACAATTTTCTTCAGAAGGCCGGGAGCACTTGGATCGTCCCTTTACCATTCAGGAGTTATTGCAAGTTATGCAGAACCTAAAATCCGCAAAGGGGGCAGGGCCTGATTACTTACTGGCTGAGTTATATGAGGTGTTTCCAGATTTATTTGCTCCGACTTTATTGACGGTCTTTAATGAAATTCTTTCCAAGGGAACACTTCCAGCTTCCTTTTATCAGGTGACCATTGTAGTAATCCCCAAAGCAGATAAAGATCCATTGCAGTGCTCTAACTATCGTCCGATATCTCTGTAGCAGCAGAGCGCAGAACATAAGAACATAAGATATGCCATACTGGGTCAGACCAAGGTCCATCAAGCCCAGTATTCTGTTTCCAACAGTGGCCAATCTAGGTCATACGTACCTAGCAGTTTCCCCAAGGGACACAGGTTCCACAATGCAGGAGTCTGTTCAGAAGGTCCAAATCATTTATTTGTGCACAAGTCTCAAGCAGAATCAAATTCAAAATGGCTGAGCAATGGTTTCTAGCAAAACAACAACTTTTATAGACTTCTTCTCCATTCTAGACATAGGAAAACATTTCATTGGTCCCGGTACCCTCCCGTATACCTTCTATTGGTTCCGGTACCGATATGGCTATCCAATGATGTTCTTTGACTGGGCTTAGCACCTGCTTACCCCCCTTGTAGTCCCAATTACAATGGTCAGTTCACCAACTTAGATACTTTTCTCTTCCAAGGCCATTTAACTAGTTAGCACATGTGGGAAAGCAGGGCACTGTAACCTTTCTTTCAGCAGAGTTAATTAATTCCATAGCAGCTGTACTCTCTTATCAGTAGCAATTAAACTTATTTTTCTATATTTTTCTGAGTTTCGATTCTGCTCAGCTAAGCTGATTATGCTTTTGCTAAGTTTCAGTTCTCTAGTAGCAGCATTTTGGGGGATGTGCAATTCCTATGGGCCTCTCCACGGGCTTCATTTACAGGTCAAGCTAGTTAGGCCTGTCTGCTTATTTCAGACACCATGGATCATAGGCCTTCGCCTACCACATTCCCCCCTTTGATTAATCTCACCCTATTACTTAATAAGGTGTGAGAGTTAAATCACTCAATTTGATTATACTGGGGTCGGGTTACGACCATATATAGTGGGCCGAGGATGCCATAAGGCCATAATCTTAGTTGCGGTTTTCCGCTCTACGGTGTTTTCAATAATACTGTTTACAGAACGCATACAACATGGAATTATACATGGTAATAGTAAAAACACAGCAATTATTATTAATATAAGGAAAGTAGTAAGTCCTCCTAAACCTGAGAAAATAGAGGCGAACCAATTAGGAATCTTAAGACCATGCCAAGTCTGTACTGGCACGTAAGCTTGTTTTCGCATATTTTCAGCAATCTCTTCAACTACTTGACCTTTATCATCTATCTTCAAACAACAATTGGTTAAATTCAGTTTACCACATACTCCTCCTTCAGCTGCCAACAAATAGTCTAGTGCTAAGCGATTCTGATATATGGCAGTACGCATTTGTGTGCTCTGTCTAGCTAAAAGTGTGAGTGCTTGGCTAGTCTCATTAGTTATTAATTCAACTACTGCTTGCAAGTGGATAATACGATTAATCATATATACAGGGGTCCGATAGCCCCACATCCCATCATCATTCCATGTGGCCGGTCCATAATAGGCAATAATTCGCTCAGGTGGCCAATCATCACCCTCCCATTTCTCCCACTTGCCTATCTGTAAAGCTGCTCTCTTCTGTCTCTTAGTGTATACTGGGTATCCTAATTGCTCTCCATGTTCAGTGGGTAACAAAAAGAAAGAAGGTCTAATGGTCCCCAAAACACATGCCCCTCCCCAGTGTATAGGGAGTCTGGCATATGCTCGAGTTCCACAAATCCAATACAAGCCGGGTGGGGCTTGCCAAGCATGGGGTAGGGCAAGATTTGTCCATAGATCAGCAAGTTCAGGAAATTTTGCTAATGGATTGGTGGGTTCAGATTCATTAACTCCTGACCACCAAGACGTCTGTTTGGTAGTGTCATTATAGAACTTTTGGCTGAGATAGACCAGCTGTCCCACCTGCAGAGTGAACTGGGGTCCAGTTCGGGCATAACATAGACGTCCAACTATCGGGTGTGCCAATACCCATTCGCTGGTGGTCTTATGTAATTCAGTATGGTTATAAGTCAGTGAATAATTTAATTCCTTTGCTTCCCATGGCCACTGATCACCCATCTTAGTTCCACCACAAAAATAGCAATCTGAAATGTGTAAGCTGGAGACTACTGCTCCCGCTAATTCTAGAAACAAATTCTGGGAAGGGTGAGGGATATCAAACTTATTTATATGCATAGTCTCGTAAAAAGTGTTATGTATATGGTATCGTGATGATCTATGGGCCTGGGTGTTCAATCTAATATACACAATGGTTCCGGGATCTGACCCAGAACCTGCAATTCTGAGTCCACATTTATATCCCTGTTTCCAGGCACTAGGATTTATTCCAAGAAACTCTAACGGATTACAAGCTCCTTTCTTGCAATTCTTTTCTATATTCTTCACATATGGCTTTTGCAAAATCGCCATTCAATTATCTCTGGTATTTTCTACCATTCCGGTTTTCCATGTGGCATAGAAAACACATTCCCATTTTGGGCAATAGTAATCTGCAATCGGGGCTGTACTATATTCATTGGCTAAAACTCGTTTACCTGTACACTCTCCCCATCCAGTGGTTCCTTCTGGACACATGTACTTATCATTAAGAGCATAGGTTTTCTCCCAATCAGCACATTTTGAACGACTATCCCTATTGATAGCATCACAAGCATCAAAATATAATACAGCAAGCTTAGTAGGGTCGGTGAGTGAGGAGGTAGCATTAAGTAAGTCTCCATCTGCATCATTCCATCGTATCTCCAAAGTATAATAGGATGGATTCTGATGCGGGTTAAAACACACCTTAGTATTACCTTTGGTACACACATTCAGTTCGGTGGTGTTATAAATACACCGGGTTACTTTACCAGTACAGGTATAGTATGAATGATAAAGCAAAGTCTGAGTTACTTTCATTCCAGTCCGAGTGGAAGTAATGCAAGCAGTACATGGAGGCAAGGCACAAGTCAGTTCAAGGCCCCCCAAACAAGCAACCAGGACAAAGTAAAAACAAAGATGCATGGTGATTGGAGTTCTTCTGAATCCTCACTTGAAAATCTTGACCTCGACGTCCTCTTCTTGGCACAACGCCGTCCCGTTTGCTAATAAAGCAATTCAACGGGTGGTGAATGTTGATTGAAGATCCTCACAATGTCTGTCGTATGCCAACTAACTTATCAACTACAGTTGGCTCTGGATATTGTTAATCAATATAGTATCAATCAGTGTACAGGATCGCACACATAAGGTTTGTTTGAGCAAATCTTGCTGTATTGGAAACAGCAATCCTCTTCGAAAGACTTGTCTAGCGCAAGGCACTGTGGTTGTTGGGGTGATCCCAAAAAGAATCTAGGTCGCTGGTTGCCGTCTCAGGGTGAGTCGCAAGGGTACATCAGGATGTTGTACCGCTGTCCACTGCTCGGAATCTGAAACGGCTGCTGGCTTGACTCTGCTGTGATGGACCCAGGAATCGATCTCTGCTACCTTTACCGCAGTTGGGATAGACAGGATGACGGTGTATGGTCCCTTCCAATGAGGTTCCAGCGGTGTCTTCTTCCAATCTTTGATCCACACCGAGGTACCAGGCTTGTAGGGATGTAGGGGTTCCGTCAGATTGATGGGCAGCTGGTCTTGGATCCACGCATGAAGAGTCTGTAGAATAAAACTAAGAGCTAGAAGTTCTTGTCTGGTTATTTCTGAACCAATCTGGGCTAAACTTCCTTTAATTCCCTGCACTATTGGTGGGGGTCTGCCATACACTACCTCAAAAGGGGAAAATCCTGTTTATTTCACAGGAGCTGAGCGTATTCTGAGCAAAGCTATTGGGAGCACTTGGGGCCACTTTAGGCGAGTCTCCTGACAAAGCTTGGACATTTGGGCTTTCAAGGTACGATTCATTCGCTCAACTTTCCCTGAACTCTGAGGTCTATATGCAGTGTGTAGCTTCCATTGTATCTGCAGGGCATTTGCTAACTGCTGAGTAATCTGAGACACAAATGAGGGCCCATTGTCTGACCCTATTACTGCTGGAATTCCAAATCTGGGAATAATTTCTCTCAGCAAAACTTTGGTAACTTCTCTGGCTTTTTCAGTCCTGGTGGGGTAAGCCTCTACCCACCCAGAGAAGGTGCAAACTAACACTAACAAGTAGCGGTATCCACTGGCTTTTGGCATTTCAATAAAGTCAATTTGCAGGTGGTGCATGGGGGTTACACCTCTTGACTGAACTCGGGGTGGTGGCGTGGGACCCTGTTTGGCATTGTTCTTGGCACAAATTAGACACTGGCGTGCTACTGAGGCTGATAGGGCTCCCAACAAGGTGATGCAAAAATGTGGCTTGAGTGCTTTTTCCATAGCACTTTTTCCATAATGTGTGGCTTGGTGGAAAGCCTTGACAAAGGCTGGTCCCAATAATTCAGGGATTACTATTCGTCCTGGGGGTTGGCTGCCCTCGGCAGGTGGCAGCTCAATCCACCCATCTTTCAGCACTCCCTCTTCCTTATTACAGTAGTAATCCAATTCGTTGGTGGTATATCGTGGTGTCCATGAATTAAGGGGTACTGGAAATAATGCTGCCTGCATTGGCATAGCTTGCGATGAAATTTGGCCTGTCATGGCTGCTTTTCGCGCTGAGGCATCAGCGAATCTGTTTCCTTGGGCAACATCTCCTTTACCTGCTTGGTGTCCTTGGCAGTGCATGACGGCTACACGTGTTGGGGCCCATACTGCATCTAGTAACATCAATAAAGTTTCTAGATGAAATAAATGACTGCTTCTTGGAGCAGCTGATTCATGAACCGACCAGAGGGGAAGCCATACTGGACCTAGACCTTAGTGGAACGCCAGATCTGGTGCAAGAAATAAGGGTGTTGGGACCACTTGGCAATAGTGATCATAGTATGATCATGTTTGATTTAATCAGTGGAGGACAGATAGTAAAGGAATCCACAGTACTACCTTTTAACTTTCAAAAGGGAGACTATGATAGAATGAGGAATATAGTTCGGAAAAAACTAAAAGGAGCGGTTCCAAAGGTTAAAGACTTACAGCAAGCTTGGGTGTTATTTAAAAATACTATCCTCGAAGCCCAGACCAGCTGTATTCCACGCATTAAGAAAAGTGGAAGAAAGTCCAAAAAACTGCCAGCATGGTTTAAAGGTGAGGTCAGAGAGGCTGTTGCTGCCAAAAGTGCAACCTTAAGGAAATGGAAAAAAGAGCCAAATGATGAAAACTGGAAACAGCACAAGCACTGGCAAGTTAAATGCAAAGCATTGATAAGGCAGGCAAAGCGGGAATTTGAGAAGAAACTTGCTACGGAAGCAAAAACACGAAATAAAGACTTTTTCAAGTACATTCGTAGCAAAAGGCCTGTGAGAGAGTCAATTGGACCATTAGATGATAGAGGGGTAAAAGGGGCAGTAAGAGGAGAAAAGGCTATAGCAGAGAGACTGAATGAATTCTTTGCTTCGGTCTTTACTGAGGAAGATGTAGGGATGTTACCCAAGACTGAAGTGGTATTTAAAGGTGATACTGCAGAGGAATTGAGAGAAATATCGCTACACCAGGAAGATATATTACAACTATTTGATAAACTGAATAGTAGCAAATCACCTGGACCGGATGGTATACATCCCAGAGTGTTGAAAGAACTGAAATATGAGATTGCAGACCTGTTATTGGTAATCTGTGAACTTTCATTAAAATCATCTGTAATACCTGAAGATTGGAGGGTCGCCAACGTAACACCAATTTTTAAAAAGGGTTCCAGGGGTGACCCGGGAAATTACAGACCGGTGAGCCTGACGTCAGTACCAGGGAAAATGGTAGAAACCATCATAAAGAACAAAATTACACAGCATGTAGATAGTCATGGCCTAATGGGAGACAGCCAACATGGCTTTAGACAAGGAAGATCTTGTCTTACTAATCTGATCTGTTTTTTTGAAGGTGTGCATAAACAGGTAGACAAAGGTGAGTCGGTTGATATAGTGTATCTGGACTTTCAGAAAGCTTTTGACAAGGTCTCCCATCAGAGACTTTTGGCGAAGCTAAAAAGTCATGGGATAGGAGGCAGTGTACTATTGTGGATCGGGAACTGGTTAAAAGATAGAAAGCAGAGGGTAGGGCTAAATGGCCAATATTCCCAATGGAAAAAGGTGAATAGTGGAGTACCCCAGGGATCTGTACTGGGTCCGCTACTTTTTGACATATTCATAAATGACCTGGAAAAGGGAATAACTAGTGAGGTTATCAAATTTGCAGATGACACAGAACTGTTTAAAGTTGTTAAAACCCAAGAGGATTGTGGAAAACTGCAGGAGGATCTGGATAAATTGGAAGACTGGGCATCCAAATGGCAGATGAAATTTAATGTGGACAAGTGCAAAGTTATGCACCTAGGAAAGAACAACCCACACTATAGTTACACGATGCAAGCTCCACATTAGAAACCACCACCCAGGAAAAAGATTTAGGAGTCATCGTGGATAACATGTTAAAACCCTCCACCCAGTGTGCAGCGGCGGCCAAGAAAGCAAATAGAATGCTAGGTATCATAAGGAAAGGGATGGAGAATAAAACAAAGGATATTATAATGCCTCTGTATCGCTCCATGGTACGACCGCACCTTGAATATTGTGTGCAATTCTGGTCACCGTATCTTAAAAAGGACATAGAGTTATTAGAAAAAGTACAGAGAAGAGCCACCAAATTGGTGAAGGGGATGGAAGGCTACTCCTATGAAGAGAGGCTAAAAAGGTTAGGGCTCTTTAACCTAGAAAAGAGACGGCTGAGGGGAGATATGATAGAGGTGTATAAATTGATGAATGGAGTGGAACGGATAAACGTGGATCAATTGTTTACGCTATCAGAATATAGAAGGACTAGGGGACATGTAATGAAGCTACAGGGTAAACTATTTAAGACAAATAGGAGAAAATATTTCTTCACTCAACGTGTAATCAAACTCTGGAATCTGTTACCGGAGGATGTAGTAAGGGCTGTTAGTATAGCTGGGTTTAAAAAAGGTTTGGACAAGTTCCTGGAGGAAAGGTCCATAAACCACTATTAAAAAGGGACCCAGGATATCAATGCTTGGCCTAGTACAAGCACTGCAGAACCTGTGTCTTTTGGGGAAACTGCTAGGTACGTATGACCTAGATTGGCCACTGTTGGAAACAGGATACTGGGCTTGATGGACCTCGGTCTGACCCAGTATGGCATTTCTTATGTTCTTAATATTTCTGGGCCATATTTGATCGATTTTCCTCCTGACGTAATGAGCCCTCGTTCTTTGTATAGAGCTTGTGATAAGGAAGCTTATCATAGCTCAGGTAGGAGCTATAGAAAAGATGATGTGACTCTGAACAAGCAACCTGTCAGTTTTGGTAGAAGTAAGAAAACAGAGTTTTCACATAAAAGACTACCAGTCCCAGAATGCACCAAGTTTCCAGCAGCCATGAGGGGGGCTGAAGTGAGAAAACGTGTGTGCAATCAAGAGAGCTATGAGGTAATCCCTAAGCACTCATCTAAAAGGGCAGGGCATGATTCAGCACAGCTGCACTGTGTTAGGGAGGAGCACACATTAAGACAGAATAAGAATAGAGCTTATTCTACAGATAACAGCTTCAGAGACAGATACAACAACAGCTTCAAGCTCAAGCACCAACATCATCTCGAGAAGCAGAAGCCAAGCCAAGCGGATAGAGAGAGAAGGAAACTCTCTGGAAGGAAGAGAAGAGGGGCCATTGGAAGGTCTGGGAGAGTCCAAGGCAGTACCCATACTGGGAGGTATTCCAAATGCCAGCAGAGTCCATTGGAGTGGAGTCAGCCAGAGGAATGGAAGGGCAGAGATAGGAATCACCAGTGGCTACCTGGAAGAGAGAAGACTGCACATGGAAGGGACTTTCAGACCAAGGCCAGAAGGTATGTGAGAGGAGATCCAGTGTCCAGGGATCAAGATTGGAAGGCTGGACATCAGAACTGGATTACATACTGGCCAGGCTATACAGAGAGGAATTATGATAGCAGGAGAGGCTCAGGTATGAACACTGATCCAGACCCTATCTATAATAGAGAATGGCAGCAAGGGAATAAGCATTCTCATGATAGTGCCTTATGGAAAGACTCGTCTGTGCCAATGTATGATAGTGACCCTATGCTGATTGATGAAGGGGGAGATACAACAGATGAAACTATTGATTACATGGACTGTTCTTTATCCAAGTGCTATTGCTAGCTTTCTGTGAGCAAACACATCAGCCATCACAAAGAAACCTAACTTTGTTCTTTATTCCACTGCAAAACAGCTCCTAAAGCAGGATTTTGGGGTTCACACAGTAGCAGCCAGCCAGCTAAAGGGTTTCAGCTGGACAATTGATAGTAATTAAAGCTGCACCTGATTGTGTGTGTGAGCAAGGGAGAATCACTGCTGGATCTGAGTGGAAAATAAGCAGAAGTTAACCTAACCAGCAAAGTTTATTCATTTCTTTGTGCCTGTTTATTTGGTAATTATTTGCTAAGAAAACATTAGCCAATTGCCTGACAAGCTGAAGGTTGTTTTCTGATTTGCTTTGTGACTTTATGTTATCCATTTAAACACTGCAAGCAAGTAACCTCATTTATATTGCTACCAAGCATACTTGTGCTGGATGAAATAAACCCCATCAATAAAAGAAGTATTTTATTGGCTTTACCACTGGTTACACAACTCAATTATTGTCTTCAGCTGTGTTTGGGAGTGAATGAACTACATTACCCACAATACCTTGCAAGAATCATATGAATATATGCATCGTCAAGATTGTGTAAGTTCTCACCCTAGGCAGCCGTCTGACAAATGGCGTAGTTTTTCGGATTGCTTTTGCACCAAGAGGATTTACTTGCTGTGGATTACAAATAAAATTCAAGTTTGAAGCTGAAAGAAGATTTTTTTTCCCTCATCTGCACTTTGGAGGAGAAGTGGTTGTTCCAGGAAGCTGTCCCAGATGAAAAGACCCTGTGCAGAGCTGGATTCATCACTGAGACAAGGTAATATGTACCTGGGCATGTCTAGTGGTGGATGTGTGTAAGCACAGGGGGTAATTGAAAAAAAAAAAAAGTTGAAAAAAACACACCTGGTTGGAAGGTGCTGCACTTTGGTTTTTTTTTTTCTTTATTTCTTGCAGGGGTCAAGATGGATCCGAGGGAGATGGCTCAGTGGATGGCAGCCCAATTTTGCAAGCAGCAGGAGCTATCACAGCAGGCCCAGGACACTGCTATGAAGGCCTTAATCGAACAGCAGAAACCAGTGCTTGATCTGGTGCAAGCTCTAGTTCAGCTGCAGAGCCAAAGTGGAACAGATGCAAGACCAGCAGTTAGTACTGGTACACCACATGTGGACAATGTGGGACTCAATCAAGGGATTGGGGCATTTAATTTTGGGAAATTAACTCCAGATGATAATGATGATTTTCTAGAGTCTTTTGAAAGAGTGGCACAGGCTTTAGCATGGCCAGAGACCCAGTGGGCAGTAAGGCTGGCAGCCTCATTAACTGGAGAGGCACTTGCAGCCTACAGAGCAATGCCAGCAGCCCAGGCTTTGATTTATAAGGATGTAAAGGCAGCTATTAGAGATCGCCTAGGGTTGTCTATTTCAGAGTATAGGCGAATGTTTAGAGCTGTTACATTGAAAGTGGGTGAGACACCCAGGGCTCTGAGTCAGAGAATCAGAAGTTTAGCTGTAAAATGGTTGGAGCCTGAGCAAAAGACAGTAGAAATATTATTAGATATTATAATGCTGAAACAATTTATGCTTGGGGTACCTAAAGATTTGAATGTTTTTCTTATACAGCAAAATTGCCAAAATCTTGGAGAGGCAACCATGCTAGCAGAGAGATTCTTGGAAGCCACGCAGGCTTGCCATAGAATGGGTGGCCCTCTAAAGATGGATGCTGAGGCTAAATGTGCTGTATCAGAAAAGAGAATAATTAAGAATGTTTCTGAAAATGAATGTACTGTATCAAACCAGATGACACAGTGGAATAGAAAGAAATGTTTCAAGTGTGGAAAATTGGGACATTTAGAGAAGAGATGCCAGACACACACTAGTTTAATGGGTCTGGATTTAAAACAGCCCAAGGAAGGATTTCTTTTGATGGTTGATGTGCAGGGAATTACCACAAATGCATTATTAGACTCTGGGGCAGACCAGAGTATGATGTCAAGAAGGCTTTGGAAGAGGATAGAGGCCCAAGAAAGATTTGTGCCTAGAACCCCTGAAAGCCAAGTTCACATCAGATGCATTCATGGTGCTGCAACATCATATCCCACCTATAGGCTAAAGGTTAAGTGCCTAGGGAAACAAGAGGAAGTCCTATTAGCAGTGGTGCCTAGGCTACCCTTTGATTTGGTTCTAGGGAGGGACTGGCCAAGATTTAAGCAGGAACTAGTGAAAGGGCTAGGAAAGAAGGAGGGAGAAGGTTTAATAATGGAAATAGCTCCCGGGCCTTTCTTTGGAAGTCCTCAGTCCCTAGCTAAAAAGATGGTTAAGCTTCCAGAAGGCCAAACTAAGGGTAATAAGAGGGGCCTTGTATCCACCCGCTCGCAGGCTAAGTTAGAGAGCCAGCAGAAGGAGGAGGGGGAGCAGGCAGAGTTATTAGGAGATTTACCCTCTCATGATGATTTAATAACCCCATCATCTGGTAAAGTAAGAAAGTTGAAAGCACAAAAGAGGCGTGAGAGACTTTGCAGAGCACAGGGTAGGGCTGAGATGTTAGCTGGTCAAAGTTTACCCTGGGTGCCAGCTGAGTTGGTGGCAAAGTTTCCTAACTTTCCACAAGAGCAGCGAGCTGATCAAGCTCTCACCCGAGCTTTTAAGTATGCTCAGGAGGTCAGGGAGGAATTGCCCAGATTCAGACTAGATAATGACATATTATATAGAGAGAGTCAAGACCCCAGAAATGGTGCCATACGTAAACAATTGGTGGTACCCACAACTTTCAAAGAGCTAGTACTTAGACTAGCACATGATCATCCAGTGGGAGGTCATAAAGGTATGCAAGGAACGCTGGATCAAATACTTGTGCGTTTTTACTGGCCAGGTGTCTTCAAAGAAACTGCCCAGTTTTGTGCTGCATGTCCAGCGTGTCAGCGTGTTACAGCGGCTCACCCACCGGTGGTGCCATTGATCCCCATGCTAATTATCACAGACCCAATTGGTCGCATTGCCATGGATATTGTAGGCCCATTAGTCAAAACGCCCCGAGGTTTCCAATACATCCTAGTTATGGTAGATCAGGCAACAAGGTTTCCCTGGGCCATACCATTGAGGAATGTTTCTGCAAAAACAATAGCTTTAGAGCTAGTAAAATTGTTTTGTGAAGTGGGATTCCCAAGAGAGGTGTTGACTGACGGAGGGTCCAATTTTGTATCCAAATATTTGGCCCAGGTCTGGGATGCCTTTGGCATTCGTCACGTGAAAACCTCAGCCTACCATCCACAATCAAATGGTTTGGTGGAGAGATTCAACCAAACTCTCAAACAAATGTTGAGAAGAGGGTTAGCAGGAGAGGTAAAAGAATGGGATATGTTATTACCCTTTGCCTTATATGCCTGCAGGGAAAGAATTCAAGTGTCCCTAGGTGTAACTCCATATGAGTTGATGTATGGTAGGGCTCCACGGGGTTTGTTGGATATTTTGAGGGAACAATGGATTGATCCTGAACCAGGAAGTCAGGAGGTGCCACTGTTTCTACCTGACTTGAGAGCACGTTTGAAAAGGACGTCGCAGGTTGCTGAGAGGAACCTGCAGGACAGTCAAGTTCGCCAGAAAGGGTGGTATGATAGAAAGGCCAAAAGCCGCCAATTAAGCATTGGTGAGAAGGTTTTGGTTCAGGTAGCAGGAACTGCTCCAAAATTTGAGGTACAGTGGAAAGGGCCATGGAAGGTTGTTGAACAAGTGAGCCCAGTGTCTTATATGGTAGAAAATGCAAGAGGGCGTAGGCAGACCTACCATATTAATGTACTTAAGTGTTGGAAGGAGAGGCCTGTAAATAATGACCCTGAACCCAGTCAGGAAGTAAGTGAGCTTCAAGAAGATAACACTCTCGTAGATATTACGGACTGTAGAGAAGAAGTTTCACCAGTAGAACCAGTCCGTAATAACTTAAGCAGGGAGGTATGTGATAAGGAAGCTTATCATAGCTCAGGTAGGAGCTATAGAAAAGATGATGTGACTCTGAACAAGCAACCTGTCAGTTTTGGTAGAAGTAAGAAAACAGAGTTTTCACATAAAAGACTACCAGTCCCAGAATGCACCAGGTTTCCAGCAGCCATGAGGGGGGCTGAAGTGAGAAAACGTGTGTGCAATCAAGAGAGTTATGAGGTAATCCCTAAGCACTCATCTAAAAGGGCAGGGCATGATTCAGCACAGCTGCACTGTGTTAGGGAGGAGCACACATTAAGACAGAATAAGAATAGAGCTTATTCTACAGATAACAGCTTCAGAGACAGATACAACAACAGCTTCAAGCTCAAGCACCAACATCATCTCGAGAAGCAGAAGCCAAGCCAAGTGGATAGAGAGAGAAGGAAACTCTCTGGAAGGAAGAGAAGAGGGGCCATTGGAAGGTCTGGGAGAGTCCAAGGCAGTACCCATACTGGGAGGTATTCCAAATGCCAGCAGAGTCCATTGGACTGGAGTCAGCCAGAGGAATAGAAGGGCAGAGATAGGAATCACCAGTGGCTACCTGGAAGAGAGAAGACTGCACATGGAAGGGACTTTCAGACCAAGGCCAGAAGGTATGTGAGAGGAGATCCAGTGTCCAGGGATCAAGATTGGAAGGCTGGACATCAGAACTGGATTACATACTGGCCAGGCTATACAGAGAGGAATTATGATAGCAGGAGAGGCTCAGGTATGAACACTGATCCAGACCCTATCTATAATAGAGAATGGCAGCAAGGGAATAAGCATTCTCATGATAGTGCCTTATGGAAAGACTCGTCTGTGCCAATGTATGATAGTGACCCTATGCTGATTGATGAAGGGGGAGATACAAGTAACCTCATTTATATTGCTACCAAGCATACTTGTGCTGGATGAAATAAACCCCATCAATAAAAGAAGTATTTTATTGGCTTTACCACTGGTTACACAACTCAATTATTGTCTTCAGCTGTGTTTGGGAGTGAATGAACTACATTTAATTTAATTAATTTAATTAATTTAATTTAATTTAATAATTTAATTTAATTACCTAGCTACAATTTACCTAGCTACAAATGTTATACGTAAAAACAGACCACACTGTTTATTGTTGTTATATGGAAACCGCACCTGATCAATGGAAGGAGCGGTATATAAATAATCTGTTAATTAAATTAAATTAAATTAAATTAAATACAACAGATGAAACTATTGATTACATGGACTCTTCTTTATCCAAGTGCTATTGCTAGCTTTCTGTGAGCAAACACATCAGCCATCACAAAGAAACCTAACTTTGTTCTTTATTCCACTGCAAAACAGCTCCTAAAGCAGGATTTTGGGGTTCACACAGTAGCAGCCAGCCAGCTAAAGGGTTTCAGCTGGACAATTGATAGTAATTAAAGCTGCACCTGATTGTGTGTGTGAGCAAGGGAGAATCACTGCTGGATCTGAGTGGAAAATAAGCAGAAGTTAACCTAACCAGCAAAGTTTATTCATTTCTTTGTGCCTGTTTATTTGGTAATTATTTGCTAAGAAAACATTAGCTAATTGCCTGACAAGCTGAAGGTTGTTTTCTGATTTGCTTTGTGACTTTATGTTATCCATTTAAACACTGCAAGCAAGTAACCTCATTTATATTGCTACCAAGCATACTTGTGCTGGATGAAATAAACCCCATCAATAAAAGAAGTATTTTATTGGCTTTACCACTGGTTACACAACTCAATTATTGTCTTCAGCTGTGTTTGGGAGTGAATGAACTACATTACCCACAATACCTTGCAAGAATCATATGAATATATGCATCGTCAAGATTGTGTAAGTTCTCACCCTAGGCAGCCGTCTGACAAGCTCCATGTGCATGCAAAGTGGTGAAGGCATATTTAGAGTCGTGTACACATTTAACAAGAGTTTTGCACCTAATACTAATGCTCGGGTAAGTGCAATCAATTCTGCTTTCTGGGCTGATGTGCCTGATGCCAGGGCTGATGATTCAATGACTTCCTCCCGGGTGACTACTGCATACCCGGCACAATGTCGTCCATCAATGATGAGACTACTTCCATCTACAAAATAAGTCTGATCAGGATTCTCTAGGGGCACATCTCTCAAATCAGGTCGACTTGAGAATACAGTATCCATGACTTCTATACAGTCATGCTCTGGGGATTCTTCACTGACAGGTATCAATGTGGCTGGGTTCAAAGCATGGCTCACTTCCAATTGTATCTGTGGGTTTTCACATAGCATACTCTGATATTTCAACATTTGGGAATTGGTGAGCCAATGATTCGCTTTCTGTTTCATGAGGGCAAGTACTGCATGTGGCACAGTGACTCGTAGATTCTGTCCTAAAGTGAGTTTATCTGCTTCACTCACTAACAATGCTGTAGCTGCAACTGCTCTCAAGCAAGGTGGCCATCCTTTGGCCACAGTGTCCAATTGTTTTGATAGGTATGCTACAGGTCGCTCCTTGTACCTCATGCACGAATAAATGAAAAGGCTTGTGAACATCTGGTAATCCAAGTGCTGGTGACAACATCAATTCTTCCTTTAACGTCTTGAAGGCTGCATCCTGCTCAGGTCCCCACTCCAGTGGCGACTTTTCTTCTCCTTTGGTGGCATCATATAGTGGTTTGGCAATTTGAGCAAAGTTGGGAATCCAGATTTGGCAATATCCTGCTGCTCCCAGAAAGGCTCTGACTTGCTTTCTGGTAGTTGGGGTTGGGATTCTGCACACAGCTTCTTTTCTTTCTCTCCCTAATTGTCGGCTTCCTTTAGTCAAGTGAAAGCCCAAGTATTTCACTTCTTTTTGGCATAGCTGTGCTTTTGCTCTGGAAACTTTGTATCCAGCTTCATCCAGTAGCTGCAAGAGGTCTTTGGTGGCTTGTATACATTCACTTTATTTATTTATTTATTTAATTTAAACTTTTCTTATATACCACCTCTTCCAGAGATCAAAGGCGGTTTACAGTTAACAAGAACTAAACATACAGCAGTATATTATATTATAATATACTGAGACCTGCTTTAAAAAAATAATTGCACATATTCCTTGGTGTTGAAATATGAAAGTTTAGTAAGTAATCTTTGGAGTTTTAGTAGGCACCATTAGAGTAATACATTTTTATTGTCTTTCATAGAGTGGCATTCTAAGTGTTGGGAAATTTATTTGTTGGAAAAAATTACAGTTTCTGTACGCGGACCTTCCTTCCATGGAGAGGATATTTGGAGATTAGTGTTGCAAGATGTTGCAGGGTAATCCATCCTTCAGGCGGCCATATAAGCACTTAACAAGCAATGGCCTTTGATTCCTTATTATGCTCTACTCCTTCCTTCTTTCCGGAGTTCTTGCTTTCTTTCTTTTTTCTTTCTGCTTCTTCTTCTCATAAATTCTCATTTATCATCTGGACTCAAAGAGGTCGGGGGAGGGGGGAGGGGTTAGAGGGTGAGGGTAGGGAGGGGAGGGGGGTTAGGGGTAATAATGAGCAGTGGTAGTTGAGACTTGGTCCCCCTTAAGGGTCTAAATTTTCTTGATTTAACTTCTTGAGAGTAAGGATAGAAGTTTTGGGGTTCTAATCATACTGGGGAGGGCTTCTTATCTTACCTTATCTAATCTTATCTTAGTCTAGTTTACTGATATATTTCATCTAGCAGGATTATTGCAGTTGCCTTTGTTCCTTCCAAGATATTATAGTTGCATAACTCCAAGACTGGGTATGATATCACACTACATTGTTAGTGGTGTTCTATTACGGTGTCATGTTACCACACCAGGTACTGCAGGGTTATGGCTTTCTATATTGTTAGCAGTAAGGGATGCATAATAGGATATCGTTCTTTATCCCCTGTTCTTGTTATCCTGTCAGATATGCTTTGGGAAATATTTGTATGTGTATGTATATCCATATAAGGTGTGTGTACATATAAATATACATACAAGTATGCTGCTGGATTTAGATTTATCCATCCATAGGAGGGTATAAGAACATAAGATATGCCATACTGGGTCAGACCAAGGTCTATCAAGCCCAGTATCCTGTTTCCAACAGTGGCCAATCTAGGTCATACGTACCTAGCAGTTTCCCCAAAAGACACAGGTTCCGCAATGCTTGTACTGGGTCAAGCATCGATATCCTGGGTCCTGGGTATGTTTCTACAAGGTATGATATAGGTTTTTTCAGATGTAATTTGATGAATATGTATGTATAATTCTTGATACTGCTGAATAAAATTTGTTACACACACAAAAAAAAAAAAAAGAAATTGCGAGTAGAAGTCTTCCAGTCCCACCAACCTGAAGAGCGAGTGTGCAGCTCGATTGCCTGAGAGCAGCATCTCCCCTTCTTTTCCATTCCCTAACTTCCTCCAGAATTTCTCTTGCACTATCCCACTTTGTGGTGTCCAGCATCAGCCTCCCGCTGTGCTTCCTTTCCCCTGCTGCTGGGTTCCTCCCTCCCTCCCTCCTCCTCCTGAGTCATACTGCACCTAAAGGAAATTCAGTGTGGTGCTGGGCCTTAGAGCACTTGCAGGAGTTCTAGGACTGCCCCGTACTGCAGTCTCTGACAGGATGTTTGTGTCGGAGGATGTGGACGCAGCAGGCCTTGGGCACACTCAAATACTCTAAGGCACAGTGCCATGCTGAGTTTACTTTCCCCGCAGTGTTGCTCAGGAGGAGAGGGAGGGGCAGGGGTGGGCAGCAATGGGAGGGGTGGGGGGAGAGGGGTGGGATGCCCAATGTTGGACACTGCAGGAGGTTGGGGTGTGATGCTGTACACTGCAGGGGACGACAAAGGAGGAGAAATGCTGGATAAGGGAGAGGGTCAGGAAAAGCAAAGGGAGATGCTGGATTCACACACACTGCACTAACAAATACCACACAGACAGGCTGATGCAAGAAGCCAGTGCTAGACCCACACTGCATTGATTTTTTAACGTTCTTGACAATGCACACATTTTAATGTGCGATGCAGGAAGGTTAGTGTATGCAAATGCCCACTGCGTTAACCGTGCGCTTGCAAATGAACCACTGCAGTGTTAAACTGGGAAAGCAAGCCAAACACATGAACACAAGAAGTCTGTGCTAGTTTGACATGCTCTCCAGGCACCAAGTGGCTAATTTCCGTATCAGCCCCGACAGTATTTTGATATCATCAGGGATGATCGCAGCATCGGGAAGGTGAAATTAGACGTACCTGCTAATTGTTGTTCCTTAAGGAACTCCAGTCTAGTCCCGAACCTCTGGGGTTTATGCTCCTCCTCCCACAGCTTGGAGACTGAATGCGTCACTCTTTTGGAGACGCCCATATAAATAGTCCAGGGACTGCCTCCTTGCTCCAGTAACCTATTGACAAAGCAGACTCACCAGAGCAATAAGTAAGTAGATATTACTAACATGAACCTTATAACTGTATAACTATATAACTCTTACAGAACTAATCCATTATCCTGGCAATTTACCAGGTAACTAATACTGATTTTCCTGCTTAGGCTTGCCTCAACCTCTTCCTAGGACCTCCTAGTAGTTGCTATTAACACTGTGAAGCCATTTTCGACCCCCACTCCCTGAACGAACCGCAGCCCTGTAAGCCACTGTCGCAGCCAAGTGATAAACCTTACCTTACTTCAGGCTACCGTTCCACACATTACAACAGGGAGGAATGCGGGACTAGACTGGAGTTCCTTAAGGAACAACAATTAGCAGGTAAGTCTAATTTCACCTTCCTTATCGTCCCTCCAGTCTAGTCCTGAATCTCTGGGGATGTAACAGAGCAGTAAATACTTTAACGGGAGGGACCTGCCAAACCAGCCTGAAACACTGCCGATCCAAACCTTGCATCCCCTTCCGCTTGAACATCAATTCTATAATGCTTGACAAAAGAATGTAACGATGACCACATTGCCACCTTAAAAAATCTCCACTGCTAGCACCAAACTAGACTCCGCCCAGGAAGCCGCTTGTGCCCTAGTCGAATGAGTTCTTAAACCTACCGGCACTGCCTTGCCCTTCAACACATATGCCGACGCAATGGCCTCCTTCAGCCACCTCGCAATGGAAGCTTTAGATGCTGGTTCGCCTTGCCTCGGCTCCCCAAACAAGACAAACAATCTGTCCGGCTTGCAAGCAGAGCCGTCCTTTGCAAATATTTGCGTAACACGCGACCGATATCCAAGCGGTGCAGTTTTCTTTCAGACTTGTCCTTGCTACTCTTCTCGAATACAGGCAAGGGCACCACCTGATTCACGTGAAAAATCGACACCACCTTCGGTAAGAAAGAAGGCACCATTCTCAAAACTACTTTATTTTCAAAAAAGGACAAAAATGGCTCCCTACAGGAAAGACTTGTAACTCCGAAATTCGTCTTGCCGAAGAAATTGCCACTAAAAACACCACCTTAAGCATAAGATCCTTCATCGTCGCTTTAGCCAACGGCTTGAATGGCTCCCGAACCAACGCTTCCAGCACTAAATTGAGATCCCAGACTGGAACCTGTGCTTGGCAAGGTGGCCTCAAAAGAGACGCTGCTCGTAAAAATCTCTTAACATCCGGATGTGACCCGAGCACAGCTCCTTGTACTTTTCCTCGATAACATGAGAGCGCCGCTAACTGAACTCTTAGAGATGCCGCCGCCAGTCCCTTCTCGAAACCATCCTGCAGGAAGGACAGAATCTGCAGGATGGAGGCCCTTAATGCCTTCAAGTGCCTCTCTACGCACCATGACTCAAAAATTTGCCACACGTGGATATACGCCATAGAGGTAAACCTACGTCTGGACTTCAATAAAGTAGAAATTACCTCTGTCGAATAACCCTTGGCCGCTGACCTTGCCCTCTCAAGAGCCAGGCCGTGAGAACCAATCCACCTGAGGCATGCTGAACGGCCCCTGCACTAGCAGATCCTTTCTGATCAGCAGCTTCCATGGACGCTCCACCAGAAGACGCATTAGGTTGGCATACCATGGCCTTCTCGGCCAATCCGGCGCAATTAAGATCACCTGTCCCTTGTGCCGCTCTATTCGCTGCAGAACTCGACCTATCAACACCCATGGTGGAAATACATAAAGAAGCTGACCCTCCGGCCACCTCTGCATCAGAGCATCTAAACCTTCTGACATTCTTTCTCTCCTCCTGCTGTAGAATCGCTCCACCTTTGCTGACGCGAACGTCGCCATAAGATCCATCACCGGTGACCCCCAGCGATGTACCAGTAAGTCGAAAACTTCCTGATGTAGAACCCACTCTCCTGGGTCCACCTTGACCCGGCTCAAAAAGTCTGCTGTCACATTGTCTACGCCGGCCACATGAGCTGCCGATAACACCTTGAGATGCAATTCGGCCCAACCTAGAAGCTCCTCTGCCTCCTCTTCGAGAGCCACACTGCTGGTGCCCCCTTGTCAGTTGATGTAGGCCACCGCCGAGGCATTGTCCAACAGTACTCGAACCGCTTTCCCTTGCAGCAGCTGCTGAAAGGACTTCAACGCCCGAGTCACTGCTTTTAATTCTAATCTGTTGATTGACCAGCTCTTTTCCAGTTCTGTCCATTGTCCTTGGGCAAACTGACTTTCGAAGTGCGCTCCCCAGCCGAACAGACTGGCATCTGTCATCAATGGCCTCCAATCCGGAGCCTCCAGAGGCATTCCCTTCTCCAGGCACCCTGGTTCTAGCCACCACTGCAGAGATTACCACACTTCCATCGGGCAGATCAGCCTTTGCGTCAACGGATCAGACTGATGCGACCATCTTCTGAGCAGAGCTCTTTGTAACGGTCTCGTGTGGGCCCTGGCCCATGGTACCACCTCGAGAGTGGCCGCCATTGTTCCCAACAGCTGCAAATAATGCCACACCGAGGGAGCCCATCTTCCCAGGAAGGCTCAGACGAGCTGTCTTAGTCCTTGGGCCCGGAGATGTGGCAGGAACATTCTGCTGCTCTTTGTATCGAAGCGAGCCCCCAAGTACTCTAACTCCTGCAACAATGTCAACCTGCTCTTTTCTACATTGACCACCCCCTCCCCCCCAGGCTCCGCAAAAATTGAAGCACCCTGCGGGTAGCCAATTCGCTTTCGCTCTTTGACTTTGCTCGAATCAACCAATCGTTTAGGTAAGGGTGAACCAAAACCCCATCCTTGCACAACGCCGCCACCACCACCACCATGATCTTGGTGAAGGTTTGCGGCGCCATTGACAACCCAAATGGCAACGCCTGGAACTGGAAATGTCCCATGGGAACCGCAAATCTGAGGAACCGCTGATGCTCCAATCGAATTGGAATGTGCAGATATGCCTCCGACAGGTCCAAAGGCGTGAGAAATTCTCCCTGTCATACCGCCACAATGACCGACCTCAGCGTTTCCATGCGAAAGTGTGATACTCTGAGACACGTGTTCACTCCTTTGAGATCCAGGATTGGCCTCCAGGTTCCCTCCTTTTTTGGTACCACAAAATATATGGAATATCGACCTGATCCGCACTGGTCTGCTGGAACTGGCACCACAGCGTTGAGTGCCAACAACCTGTCCAACGTTTCCTGCTCTGCCAAACATCTTGAACTCGTCCTGCAAGGAGATTGAACAAAAGTGTCCCTCACTGGCCATTGGAACTCCAAAGCATATCCCTCTTGAATAATCTCCAACACCCAGCGATCTGATGAAATCTGGGTCCAGGCAGGATAAAACTCCCTTAGTCGACCTCCCACAGGTACCAGTCCTGCTTGGACCCTCCTCGCTTCATTGTGACTTCTTGAGGTTCGAGGATGAGGAGGCTCCAAAACCTCTACCCGCCCCTCTGAATCCTCGAAACCCCTGGGCTCTGTACTGAAAACGCCCCCTCTGAAACTGAGTGAACCTTGATGGACGAAAATGCCAAAATTCTTGCTGCTGACTTTTTGATGGCGGTAGCGGATGGGCCTGCTTCTGCTTCTCCTCCAGCAACCTGCTGCCCTTAGACTCTCCGAGGTCCTCTACCAAGTTCTCCAAATCCTCCCCAAACAGGAGCCTCCCTCGAAAGGGGAGCTTACTCAGCCGCACCTTAGAGGCCCCATCTGCTGCCCAACTACGCAGCCATAGATATCTTCGTGCTGCTACCACCGACGCCATACTCTTGGAAAGACCTCTGATAAGATCATACTGCAGATCCGCCAAATAAGCCGCCCCTGACTCCATCCTGGATGCCTCTTTGACTGCCTCTTCTACCTGTAGTCCCTTGGCTCTTTGGGACCATCTAAGACAAGCCCTTGCCACCCATGCTCCACAAATGGAAGCCTGCATGGAAAGCGCATTAACCTCGAATACCTGCTTCAACAACGTGTCCAACTTCCTATCCTGGACATCCTTAAGTGCAGCACTTCCTTTCACCGGTATCATCGTCGTCTTGGTAACCACAGAAACCGCTGCATCCACCTTAGGAGACTTAAAAAGATCCCTATTTGGTTCTTGCAATGGATACAGACGAGCCATCACTCTGGAGCCCTTCAGCCCCGCTTCTGGCATGTCCCATTCTTCCTGAATCATTTCCCTAAAAGCCCTATGTAAAGGGAAAGTCCTCTGGGACTTCCTAACCGCCTGAAAAAGCAGATGCTCCAAGGTGGGATCCTCCGCTTGCCCCGCTGCCAGCATATTCAACGCCTTCAGCATCTTTGAGGTGAGTGCTGACAACTCCTCTCGCCTAAATACTCTAACAGCTCTCGCCTGGTCCTCTTGTTCTGCTATCTCACCTTCTTCCAGGTCTTGCTCCATCTCTGAGTCTTCCAGATTCTCTGAGAGATCCTCGGAGACCAAGGCCTGTTCTGCTCTCTCCACCCTGTCCCTAACTACCTTAGCCTTCTTAAGTGGTGCGCTACCTGCTCCCACTTCTATAGGAGTCCCAGGGCGTTTCAACCCCAGCTCTCCCTGTGCCGTAGCTATCGCTGCCCCTCCTCCAGTCCTACCCAGGGCCTGCTGGAGCAGCGTCATGAAATCTTGTGAAAAGATAGCCGCCAACCCCCCTATAAAAGGGGCTGGGCAGCAGGGACATCTGGTGCTGACGAAGTCCCTGGCTGTGGCTCCAGGGACCGTGCGGCTGGAGCAAGGGGTTCAGGAGAGACAGAGGACTCTGTCCTTTGGACCTCTCCAGATTGGTCTTCTGCCACTTCTGCTGCTGACTCTTGTGCACAAGACCTGCACACCCCCTCCTCAGAAACTGACCCTCTTCTGGCCCCACATAAATAACATTGAGGCCTAGAAGGCATGCTGGCTGGAGATAAAAACGCTGTCGTTTAAACAACTTCCCCCTTTTTTTTTTCCAAAAGGAAACGGCTCCGGCTCGCATTTGCAGCTCTTTCCCCTTAACCAGCCGAAAAAATGCTGTAAGTACACTCAGTTTCGTTCCCAAAATCAGCGTGGCAACTTTCGTGCGCTTTCCCATGCTACCGCCATGAGGCCGAGGCCTACCGGGAACCAAAAAGCCTGCCCGTTACCTTCGCGCCTCACCAGTGAACGTTCTGCGGATCCCCACAGCGATGCTTAACTTAGCTTCATGGCTAAAAGCGCTGCTCTGAACCCATGCGCTCAGCCCTGCTTTACCAGGATACGCGCTGGGTAGCAAGCCGCTTGAGTTGTTTTCCCCACACAGCTTTCTTCGCCGTGGCAGCAGGAAACAACCCACGGTGCCCAGATTCACCGGGCCGCTTCTCCACGGCTCCTCACCCGACTACCAGGTTTGGGAGCCGGAGACCCCAGCACGCAGTCCCTCACTCCTCCCTGAAGGTACCCACCGGCTTCCAGGGAGGGGGGGGGGGGGCAAGCCATGCAGCTCTTCACCAAATTAATATAGGAAGCACTCCGTTGGCTCAAAGCCTTAAAGGAGACTCAACCTTTTAATTTCAACCCTTTAAATTACCTATGTATATAATTCTATTAATATTATTAATCTTATTTTCAATAATTAAGCTATCACTAACTACTCTAACTGCCTTAACTATTCCTCTCGTGAGGCTGAACCTCTAGGCTCACCAGTCCTCCAGCTGCTTGGAGAATGAAATACTGGAGCAAGACGGCAGTCCCTGGATTATTTATATGGGCGTCTCCAAAAGAGTGACGTGTTCAGTCTCCAAGCTGCGAGAGGAGCATAAACCCCAGAGGTTCGGGACTAGACTGAAGGGACGATAAGGAAAAGCCCCCAATGCCATCAAAATACTGTCGTGGCTGGTACAGACAAAAGAGAATCCCTGGTGGCCCAGTGGCCCCGATCCCTCCACCTGACAGTATTCTGATGGCATTGGGAACAATCATGACGAAAAGCCCTGATGCCATCAAAACCCTGCTGGGGGGCCAGTGCCCCAACAAAAAGTAATTACCTGGTGGTCTAGCAGCCCCTGTATCCCCCACCCCCCACTAAAAAAATAACCTGGTGGTCTAAAAGCCCCTGAAGCCCCCCAGTCCCCCACTAAGAAAATAACATGGTGGACTAACGGCCCCTGAACCCCTCCCCCCTCACTCACACCCAAAGTAAAAGTGAAATCACCCCCAAGTACAAAAAAATTAAATTTACCTGATGGTCTAGCGGCCCCTAAATGCACATAGGTGAGAGCGCTGCCTTTACTCGCCTGCTCTGGTCCGCCGTCTTGTAAAATGGTGCACCTGGCCCCATGTGATGCATTCTGGTGGGGTTAAACTGCCATATAAGGCTTTTCACGATGCCACAATTGACCAGATATTATCAAAATACTGTCAAGGTGGGGAGATGGGGCCACAGGGGATTCTTTTTTTGTCAGGCATGGCCCCCGCCAGTATTTTGATGGCAGTGGGGACTGTTCCCGATGCCTAATAATCTAAGGAGAAGATTATCTAGGCATCAGGAAAAGCACCCAGTGCCATCAAAATCCTGGCGGGGGCACACGTTAGAGGTTTATTTCTACTCAGACCCTGCAGTAAAAAATTTTGGCACTATGCCAGATTGCAAAATCCTCTACGCCTGTCTCTACATCGGGCATAGCCATGATTTGCAATCCAGACCAGCTGATTAAAATACATTTAAATAATTAGGATTCATTTAAAAAGATTTAAATACATGTGGTGTTAATTGGGCGCTAGTTTTTCCGCCGGCATTTACGTCTATTTCCTGTGCTTAAACGTGGCATTATGGGCTCATAAAGCCCACGCTAGCTTTCTGCATCGGTCTGTCTGGAGACTTGAAGTACCAAGAAATGCAGTCACAGTTGTGGGCGTGATTAAGAAAAATTTCCAATTACACTTTGACAAGTTGCCTATACATGTTACATTTTATGAACTCCAGAAGGAGGCTGTCTCTGGCACGATATAAGAACTACAGCGAGCACTAGCTGTAAATTTGAGAGTCTGAGATCATATTTTGATTATTGTAAACTGCCATGAAGCTCACATCACTGGCAGTATATTGAATCTAGCAAATAAATAAATAAATATTCTAAAGACCCTGGCTTAGGAGCGAGGTTCATTTCTGTCATGGTATGTAAACTAGTTACCCCAATGCAAACCCTTGTCGCTATCTGAACCTTCCCAAAAAAACTCA
Organism: Ichthyophis bannanicus; assembly: GCA_033557465.1. NCBI lineage: Eukaryota > Metazoa > Chordata > Amphibia > Gymnophiona > Ichthyophiidae > Ichthyophis > Ichthyophis bannanicus. The sequence goes on along the minus strand of CM066051.1, from coordinate 21,202,657 downwards.
CAAAATTTTCAGAAAAACGTATTAAACACTCTCCCAATAATACCTTTAATCATTTTTACTTTTTACACCTGAGTTTGTCGTCTGTGAAATGAATATACCTATGATGGAGCCTTTGTAAACGATAAACGAAGATCTTTGTTGGGTATTAAACAATATGCGATTGAAGGCAGATCTTGTTGGTGATATTTGCAGGAGCTTAGAAGAAGACTTCTGTGGATAAATTTTGCAGATAAGTAATGAGAATATTGCTTCGATGGTGATAAAGGTTGTTGTAGAGCCGTTTGGCTTTGTTTTTCAGGAATATCGTAGAAGATTAATTTGGAGTAGATGTTAAGAAGAGGAAATTAAGTTGAAAAAGGTGTAAAAAGTAAAAATGACTAAAGGTAATATTGGCAGTATTGGAAAAGTACTTTTTTAATATTGGTAAGTGATTTTGAGTTTGTAAATTAGAAGGGAGAGGCTGGACCCATGATGTTACACCTTTTGTAATCCCCTATGGTGATGAATTTTGCCGCATAGAGGGACACAAAAGTAAAACCTGAGGTCATTTTCCTCCCTATAATTGATTGTAAAAAAATGTATAATTTATTGCAGGAGAGTGTTTAATACATTTTTCTGAGAATTGTGTGAGTTTTTTTGGGAAGGTTCAGATAGAGACAAGGGTTTGCATTGGAGTAATTAGTATTTTCCCCTGGTGTAGTAGTGAATATAAATATGGGCTGGAAGGACTGGAGTTTCTAGTCCCACAGGTGCTCCTTGTGGTCTTGGGCAAGCCACTTAACCCTCCATAGCCCATGCTCCCTGTAAAATAGTTATCTCCAAGTTATAATGCCCTGTTCAATGTAATTTCAGTTTGTTCAATGTAAACCGCACTGATGCAGAATAGCGCGGTATATAAGAGAATTAAAATAAATAAATAAATGTGCAAAACTAGCCCATTTGGAGAAATTCCCACAACACACAGACACACACACATGTACCCCTGCCACTTGTTGCAGTTCCATACACCAGACACACACTCTCACTGTATCGGTCTCTCACACACAGACACACACACACACACGTACCCCTATGACTTAATACACTATTTATATACTCGGCCCGCATCCACTCAGCACAATGCACCACTATGTAATAGTTCTAGAATTTACTCTCCAACTTATTTCATTTTTATTTTTATGTATTAATCATTAAAGTGGACTAACATTGCAACCACAGGACTTATCATGGCAAAGGTGGAACTACGTGCCCATGAACTTGCTTTAGGTAGATATGAGTAAGTTGACAGATTTTGGCAGATCTGGTCGAGTGGTTCTCTGAGAACTTTGGGCCAGTATGATTTTTCAGGATAGCCACAACAGAATGGACAAGGCTGCTGCTATCACCTTCATTGTTTCCATTTCAGGTCATTTATGAATTTGTTAAAAAGCAAAGGGCCCAGCAGAGATCTCTGGGTTACTCTACTAGTCACCTGTCTCCATTGAAAAAATTTGCCATTTACTGTGTCCCTACTCTCTGTTTTGTTTTGTTTTATCTTTTAACCAGTTTCCAATCCACAATAGTACTCTGCCTGCTATCCCATGACATTTTAATTTCCTCTTGTGGCACTTTGCCAAGTCTTTCTGAAAATCCAGACACACCATATGTGCTTGTAAAAGTTTTTAGCGTGAGTTTTTCCTTCCATAGCAAGTTGCTTGTCATATTTTTTCTTTGCCTGTCTTTATCAATGTCTTGCATCTAATTTGCCAGTACATATGTTGTTTCATAATTTGGATACTTTTCCATTTTCTGACAAATGATTTTATGGCTCTAACAGCCTCTAAGAGCTCACCTCTAAATCATGCCACAAGTTGTTTGACTTTTCTTAAACTGTGGAATATATCTGGTCTGGGCTTCCAAGATAATATTTTTTTTATAACTTAATCTTTATTATTAATTTTGTTATTTGTTTACATACAATATCTTAGCAGTGCACATCAACAACTGGTCATCAATAATACAGAGAACCAAGAAACCAATAAACTACACAGTGAAGTTGACCTCTTTTCAATAAGAACCTCCCCCTTCCCACTTGTTTCCCCCCTCCCCTCCCAGCATTATTGCAGGCAATTCAAATCCTACGCCATCCCCTATCCTACCCCCCCCCCCTTATATTTACTATCTATTCTCTAAGAGGTGCAAATGCAACAATAAAGGCTTCCAATGCTTATCAAATTTCTCTCCCTGATTTCTCTTAATGGCCGTTAAGCGTTCCATATTCAACACCTTGTATAATCTTAGGACCCAATGAGACAATTCAGGCACCCCGCTTTGTTTCCATTTCCAAGCTATTTCACATCTAGCTGCAATAATACATGCCCGTATGGGTTTAATCCATTTCTTGGGGAGGTTATCTGGCCACCTCCCCAACAAAAACAGCTGGGGTCATAATTCAGGTGTCATCCCAAAAATTATCCCCATTTGATCCTGAATCTTTGTCCAATACAGTTTTATCGGGGGGCAGTCCCACCACATATGTAGATACTTTCCCCGGGCTCCACAACCTCTCCAACATTGATCTGAAACCGCTGGGAACATCTGATGAAACCGTACCTGGGTGTAATACCATCTCATTAAGATTTTATATGCATTCTCCTGAATCATAGTACATATAGATGATTTTGCAGCTATTGCATATATCTCTTTCCAGCTATCCCCATCCCACTCCACCTCCAAATCTTTTTCCCATTCCTTCATATAATTAAACTTTTCCTCCGTTCCCCTGGCGGAGCGTAAACTGATATATAGCCCACGGATCAGTCCCCGGGATTGAGAATGTCCCATCCAGAGGGCCTCCATATCGTTAAGTCCCTCCTCTAGCCTTGCCCTAGTAATTTTCTGACGTAAGTAATGGATTACTTGCAAATAAGCAAAGAAGTCTCTGTTCTCTAAATGATATTCCCCCTTTAACTGCTCAAAGGTTTTAATATTGCCTGCCTCCGTCAATTTCACGAAGGCATCTAGGCCCCGCGCCTCCCAATCCCGAAATATTCCTTCTCTACCTGGTCCAAAAGCAGGAGTGGCCCTAAATGGAGCCAGCAAGGATATCCCCGGCCTCTTATTTACCCTACGCCATCCTCTCTGCCATTCACACCATAGGTGGCGTATATAGGGATTCTCTGTCCATTCCCTTTGAAGGAATCCCTTTTGCAACCACGGTATATAGTGTAACCCGTACCCTTGCACCCCCCTGTTGTTCAATAGAAAGAAAGCACTTAGAGGTCACAGGTTCCCTCCATTCCATAACTTATCGCATTTGTGCAGCCAAGTAATAGTCTGCAATCTCTGGCATCCCCAGGCCTCCCTTTTCCTTTGCGCTATATAGAACCCTTCTAGCTATGCGTGGGGGATGATATCTCCACACAAAAAGAAATAACTTCCTTTGCAGCTTTTGTAGTACAATTCGAGGGATTTTAAGTGGCAATACTTGAAAAAAGTATAACAGCCGAGGCAAGACCGACATCTTGATCACTGCTATCCGACCCAACCAGGAGATTTCCTCCCTATTCCATTTTCCCAAATCCCTTTCTATCTGTCCGATCAGTGAGGGGTAGTTAGCCCCATATAATCTGTCCGGATCACTGGTCAGGTGCACCCCAAGATATTTGACCAATCTGGAAGCCCAACGAAATTTATAACACTCTTACAAATGCCTCACCAAATCTTCTTGTAAATTTATATTCAAGGCCTCAGTTTTGTTCCAATTTATTTTGAAACCTGCAACTTTCACAAATCGTTTCAATTCTGTCATAAAGATCAGTAATGATATCAACGGATGTGTGATAAACAGTAACATATCATCCGCAAATAATGTCAATTTATGCTCAGTATCTCCTATCTTCAGTCTCCTGGCATCACAGTTTTGTCTTAATTTCCCTGCCAACGGTTCCATAGTTAACGCAAATAGTAAGGGGGAAAGCGGGCATCCCTGTCAGGTACCTCGTTTTAATTGGAAAAATTCAGAATATTTCCCATTGATTTTAACTGTTGCTACGGGATTAGCATATAGCGCTTTTATCCATTTCATCATATTAACCCCGATACCAATTTTGTTCAACACTTCAAACATAAAACTCCACTCTACTCGGTCAAAAGCTTTTTCAGCGTCGACAGCTAACACTAATAAGCCTTGTTTTTGCTGCCTTGCAACCCATATCGCCTGTAGTGCTCTCCAAATATTGTCCCCCGTGCTCCGTCCTTGAATAAACCCGGTCTGATCTGGGTGTATAATATTTGGTAGGACACTCCTCAATCTGTTTGCTAAAATTTTTGCTAAGATCTTCCCATCCATGTTCAGCAAAGATATCGGTCGATATGAACCACACAGTGTTGGATCCCGACCTGGTTTTGCCAGGACCGATATCCCTGCCTGTTGCATCGATGGACCAAAAAATAGAAAAATTACTCTATTAACAGCAGCACCTATTAAAAGGAGACAAATAATTGTGGGAGTAATTCAAAAAATTTTTTTAAGAAATTCAAAAAAATGCAAAAAAATGGCTCGGGGATGTCTCAGACCAACCGGCTTAAAACAAAGACACAAAAGTATCTAAGAGTGCCGCAAGAACATCAATGACTGTCCACCGGCCACAAGATAGCATTTTCAATACACCCACAAAATATAGCGAAACAGTGAAAAAACAATAGTACTTAACTTCAGATACCCCAACGCCAGTTATCTCAGCGCCATTTAATGCGTTTCACTCAATAAGACTGAGTTTCTTCAGGGGGATTTGTAACTGAAATAGTAAACTGTTGCTGCCAACATTTTAAAACAAAGAGTATAGCTCGTAAAGTTCCAGTGCTCAAAAAAACGCCGCACTGTAGTCACCTGGGTTGGGTTAAAGCATACACATCACATATTGTAATTCACAGTTGACCTATGTACACGTGTGTACTACATCCCCCCCCCCCCACAATCAATTTGTGCTCGGGGGTACCCTGTACGTGGGCTGCTTAGATACTACTACACCGCAAACTAATACTATTATACAACTATAGGGCACTGCCAAGCACATGCATCACTGTGAATATGGTATGACAAACAGACATTCCCTGATCAGCAGGCATTAGGATGTTAACAGAGATTGCAATAACAGGTGTGGGAGGCGTTTCTAAGCATGCCTGAGGAGACATGTCCGGAGCAGATAGGAACAGGGATAGCGTTTGAAACACATGTGAGATTAGGGCAGGAACATCGCAGTTGAAGGGGTGTGCTGCAGTACAGCGCACCCATGTGTCCCTGGCATAGGCAAATGGTTAGGATGCAGGAACAGGTGGGAGAGGTGCAGGCAGATACATAGACAAAGGGTATTGCAGACATGTGTTGAGAGCAGTAAGGTGCACATTACATATAATGATTATTGTTATTACCAAGCATTTATAAAGCGCTGCAACATAGGAAGCGCTGTACAAACATAAAAAGAGACAGTCCCTGCCCATTAAAGCCCACAATCTAGTCAGGACACAATATGAAGTACATTAGATAAGACAAGTAACACCCAGCAAGAAAAGAATACGTCTATGGAGAGAACACGAAAGGACGTGTTCGGAACAAGAGGCAATAGAGAAGGAATGGGATTTCAATCAGGATTCTAAGATGGCCAGGGAGGAGGTGTGGTGGACAGAAACAGCTAGAGAATCCCAGGAAAAGGGTGCAGCCAGTTGAAAGGAGTGAAGTCTAGCATTTGCAGTGCAAGTAAAAGGCATAGATAAACGACGACAATTCGATAGGTGGAGTAGGCGAGAGGGGGTGTAGGTGGAGATGAGGAATGAAAGGTAAAGAGGGGCAGATGAATGAATACATTTATAGGTTAGACGGGGGAGTTTGAACTGGATATGGAAGCGGATGGGGGGCCAGTGAGGTGACATGGGAAGAGGAGTAATGTGTACAAAATGAGACTGACGGGAAGTCTGACGGGCAGCAGAGTGTTGAATAGACTGGAGAGGAATGAGGTGGTTTGCAGGGAGGCCAGCAAGGGGAAGATTACAGTAATCACGGCGGGAGGTGCTTCGAGAGTGTACAATCAGTTTAGTAGTGTCATCAGAGAGAAAAGGGCGGATCCTGAAGATATTGCAAAGAAAGAAATGGGATGTGTTAGCAATGTTGTGGATATGTAGAGAGAAGGAGAGAGATGAGTGACGGATGACACTGAGGGTCTGTGCCAAAGAGACAGGAAGGATAACAGAGTCATTCACAGAAACTGCAAAAGGGGATGGGGGAGGAGAGGCATCAGGGGGAAGGGCAAGGAGTTTGGTTTTGGCCATGTGCAGCTACAAGCGGCGGTAGGACATCCAGGTAGCAATGTCAGAGAGGCAGGCTGAGATCCGAGCTTGACTCTCAGGAGAGATAACATGTGTAGAGAGGTAGATCTGAGAGCAGTCAACATAGAGATGACAGTGAAAGCCATGGGAAGAGATAAGGGCACCAAGGGATTGGGTATAGAGAGAGAGGAGGAGCGGACCTAAGACAGAACCGTGAGGTACACCCACAGGTGAAGGGTTAGAGGAAGAGGAGGAGCCAACGATGTACACACTGAAAGAGCGGTGGGAGAGATAGGAGGAGGACCAGGAAGGTACAGAGCCTTTGTAAACCGAGTGGAGACAGGGTGATAGGACGAAGATTGTCGTCAACAGTGTCAAAAGCAGCAGAGAGCAAGAAGAATGAGGATAAAATAAAAGCCTTTGGACTTAGCCAGAAACATATCATATGCGACTTTGGTACGGGTAGTTGCGGTGGAATGTAGGGGATGGATACCGGAATGTGTAGGATCTAGGAGAGCATGAGAGGAGAGGAAGTCAAGACAGCGGTGGTGGACAGCATGTTCAAGTACTTTAGAAATGAAGGGAAGGGGAGAGATGGCACGATAGTTAGAGGCACAGGAGGGATCAAGTGTGGGTTTCTTTTGGAAGGGTGTGACATTAGCATGCTTTAAGTCAGATGGGAAGGTAGTAGTGGGGAGCGATAGGTTGAGAATATGAGTGATGGAGGGGACGATAGTGGAGGAAATGGAGCTAAGGAGGTGGGTGGGCATAGGATCAGAAGGGCAGGTAGTCAGCCTAGAGGATGAAAAGAGGAGTGTTGTTTCCTCATCAGAGACTAGAGGGAAGGAGGAAAGGGAAGCAGAGGTAAGGGGGGAGGGTTGGGAATACAGGGGGAGGAGGAGGAGGTAGGGGAACGGAGGGTGATGTTATGGATCTGGTCATGGAAGCATTGTGCCAAGGTTTGCGCAGGAAGGGAGGTAGGAGCCAGAGGTGGGGGCACACTGAGGAGAGAATTGAGTGTATAAAACAGACGACGGGGATGAGAGACAAGAGAGTTAGTCTGATGGGCGAGGTAGATATGTTTGGCAAGTGCAATGACTGATGGTACAGGGAGAAGCTTGAATCTAAAGTGGAGAAAGTCAGCATGGAAGTGAGATGTGTGTCAGGCATGCTCAGCAGAATGGGCACAGGTGCACGAATAGCGCGCAAAAGGAGAGAGCCAAGGCTGTGGGGAGAACGCCTAACAGGACACGAGATGAGGGGAGCGGGAAGATCCAAAGCAGAGGAGAATACAGCAGTATAGGGGGCCACAGCCTCATCAATAGAATTAGAAGAACATATGGATGAAAGGGTGTGGAAATAGTAGAGGAGAGAGATGAGGGTACGATAGCAAGAGGGTTTCTAAATAGATTTGTGGAAGCAGGACAAGGCTGAGGTGGGGGATGATGAATGATAAGGCTTAACAGGTTGTGGTCAGATAAAGGGGGGACAGAGTCAGAGTATTTGGAGGGTGAGCAGTTAGAGACGAAATGTAGGTCAAGGCAATGATCATGCAGGTGAGTAGGAGCAATGGAAGAGAGTAGAGGGTTATACGAGGAGGTAGGAGAGAGGGGTTTAGAACATGGGGAGTGGAGGGGTCATCAACATGAATATTAACGTCGCCGAGAATAAGGGTGGGGGAGGAGGGGTGTAGAAAGGTAGACAGGCAGGAATCAAAGTCAGAGTGAAAGGTGGAGATTGAGGTATCAGGAGGACGATAGAGAACAGCTACTCGGAGTGGGTGTGGAGCGAAGAGGCGGATCGAGTGGAATTCAAAGGAGAGAGAGGAAAGAGGTTGAGTTAGGATGAGAGACTGGACGTGACAAGAGGGAGACAGAGGAAGCCCACTACCCCCACCTTGGCCAGTAGGCCGAGGAGTGTGGGGGAAATGGAGGCCCCCATGAATAGGTGCGGCAATGGAGGCATTGTCTCAGGAAGAGGCCAGGTCTCAGTTGCGGCAAAGAGGTGAAAGGAGCGGGAAACATAAAGATCATGTACAAAGGCACGTTTATTAGTGATAGAGCTAATATTCCAGAACGCACAGGAGAGGGGGGGAGCAGACAGGGAGGGGAGTGGAATGTGAATAAGGTTAGATGGAATGTGTAAAGGCCCAGTTCCAATATGAGAGAGCCGTTTAGGGAGGGTAGGAGACCTCACAGAGTGAGAGATAGATTTAGGGAGACCAGGACTGGGGGAGACATAGATCATGTTAGCCAGGTAAAGAGGTGGCCTCATCATGAGATAGGAGGGAGGAAGGGACTTACCAGAGGAGAGAGGGATGGGGAGCAGCAGCAGATGAGATGAGGAGAAGAGAGGGAAGGAGCAGAGGCTGACATACATACCTGCCCGGGGATGGGCGGTGTCCAGGGCCTCTGGAAGCCCCAGCAGGTATATTGGCCCAAGTCTCTTGGACAACTCCTGCTCCAGGGGAGTGAGGGTTAGGGTGAAGGGGCCACCCCCACCGATGCCCATGGCATGTTGCCTCTCAGCTGCCATGTGCGCTCGCACACCACACTTGATGTCATTGAAGCACTTACGGAGGCTGTCCAGGTCCCTAGGTGGCTCCCCTGCCTCTGCCACGGCCACCTGCACCTCCTCCCACACCTCTGTCCGTGTGGCCACTGTGGTGCTGTTGCTGAGCCGCCCATAGAGAACCTCGTAGTTATCCAGAACACAGGCCAGCAGTATGTGGTTCTCCTGGGGGATGAACCGCAAAGCCCTTCTCCGCTCAGCAGCAGGCACAGGTACCCACCTTCTCTTGGCAGTGGGGGGCCCCTGTGTGTGCTGGGACCACCCAATGTGCCTGCTTCCACCCCTCCAGGCCCACCACTCCCTTCCAGCTGAGCAGGTGGCCGCCCCTTCTCCACCCCAGTGATGTGCTGCTGCTCCAGCACCCTATGCTGCTCCCCCTCTCCCTCCCTATCAGTCATCCTGCTCCCACCCCCCGGGGCTCCCCCTCACACCTACTCACCGCCCCCCCCTCCCTGCTGTCTGCCTCTCACCTCTCGTGTCTCTCTCACCTGCTGCTTGCCTCCCCTCCTCTCTCTCTCCTCTGCTCTCTCACGAACCTCTCCACCTGCCTCTGCCCTCTCCAACACCTTTCCAACTGCCACTGACTCTTTCCACCAAGACTACTTCTCCAAACATTATCAAATACTACATGCCTTCTCTCTCTCTCTCTCTCTCTCTCTCTCTCCTAAACAAAACCCTCGACATGACCCAGGTGTTCAGATGTATTTATAGGTTAATTTCAGGTAATGCGCGTTGTGCATGCGCATGTGAGCGCGCGCATGCTTCTGCGTGTGTTGTGCATGCGCAGCACAGACGCAGAGGGTGCGTGTGCAGGACGCTAATGCATCAACTGGTGTCACGCATACGTGCCTTCTGCACCCCTGTGGCGCATGCGCAATGCACGCAACTGGTGCGCCCGCGTGGCAGCGCATGTGCAATGCGCACAACTGCCACGCCCATGTGTCTGCGCATGCGCATCGCGCAACGTACATACACCCTTTAAATACACCTGCGCATCTGGGACACATTTTGTGTAGGAGAGTGCGAGAGTCGGTGACGTGTTCGTGGAGGTTGAGGAGAGTCAGAGGAAGGTTCTTTGTGTGTAGTGACTGTGTTTGTGGGTGTTTGGATTGTGTGTCCGGCTGTTTGTGTGTGTGTGTGTGTGTATGTGTGTGTGCTGTGTGTCTTGGTCAGTGAGGTGGTGTCAGTGTTTCAGTGTCCTTTTCGGATGGGTTGTGTGTATGGCAGCCTTTGTGGTTGCTGCGGTTGTAGTGGGAGCTGAGGAGGGGCTGCGGTTGCCTGATGGGGGAGATGGTGCCGATGGGACTGCGGCACAGGGCATGGGTGTAGACCCACCGCAACACCGACCTGCAGCTGTGGGGGCAGGCCAGGCAGGGGCTGTACCCGCACGGGGCAGGAGATGTGCAGAGGTGCAGGCTCGCCAGCCTCACCTCTACAGGCCCAGGGCCCAGCTCCGGGGCATGCGTGAGGACCAGGTCATCTCCCTCTACCGCCTGAGCATGGGAGCTATTAGGGAGCTTTACGAGGATCTGAGACCTGGCCTCAAGCCCCTGACTGGCCGGTCACATGCCATACCGGGTTTGGTCAAGCTCCTTGGTGCCCTACATTTCTTTGCCTCTGGCTGTTTCCAGTCATCTGTGGCCGCAGTGGGTGGCCTGAGCTGCCCCACCTTCTCACACTGTCTCCACCAGGTACTGTGTGCCATGGTCAGCCGGATGGGGAATTACATAGCCATTCCACACACTAGGCAACAGTGGAGGTCCCTGAACCAGGCCTTTGAGGTGGTAGCTGGAATACCACACGTGATGGGAGCTATTGATTGCACACATGTTGCCCTGGTCCCGCCTAGATACAGGGAGATAGTGTTCTGCAACTGCAAACACTATCATTCCCTGAATGTTCAGGTTGTATGTGATGCAAATATGCATATTCTGAATGTGGTACCCAGGTTTGCAGGGTCCACCCATGACTCCTACATCCTGCAGCACTCGGCGCTTTTCACTCAATTTGAGGCTGGACAGTGTGGGGACTGTCTATTGCTGGGTGTGTATTTATCATTTCTGACATGCACATGCTGTTCATGTTACTAACAGTATGTGCAAATGTCTGTCTTGGAGGTGTATCCCTCGTGTGGGTATGTCATCTGTCTGTGTGTGTTGTCAGGTGGGGGGGGGCTCCACCTCCACCTTGCTATGGAGCATTGTGGTGATAGTTAAATGGATGCTAGCATTTGTGTCGTGGTTACTGATCATGTTGTTTCCAATCCATACACCTAACCCTTGTCGTGTGCGTCTGACCTTCACACCCTGATGCATAGTTGTGATGCCCCATCATGTGATGTCACATGTTTATGTCAGGATGTGTTATGCATTTGTTTAGCACATATGTACCTGTGTCCATTTGGGTGGACATGGGCTCATGCTCCAACATCGCACATGTCTCTTTTTGCAGGTGAGGCAGGATATGGGTGCCGCTCCTGGTTGCTGACTCCTGTGCGTCAACCACGGACACGTGCAGAGCGGAGGTACAATGAGGCCCATGCCACCAGCCGCTCCATCATAGAGTGCACCTTTGGCGTATTAAAAAGTCACTTCAGGTATCTGGATAGGACAGGTGGGGCCTTACAATACCAACCACAGACCGTGGTAGAGATGATTTTAGCCTGTTGCATCCTGCACAGCATTGGTCTCAGGCACCGTATCCCTGTTGATATTAATGAGGATCTAGAGGATGACCCTGTGTGCCCCCCCTGTGCATGCCCATGGTGACACACGTGAGGGCACAGCAGTCAGGTGGCAGCTGATTGCGGAGTTCTTCTCATGTACGTACTGCATATGTTCCCACCTGCATTTGTTTGAATATGTGTGTACAGCTAATACTAGTTACCATTTGTACTACGATATCAGTGGATGCAGCAATGCACTGACATGTAACTGAGACTGGCTAGCCATACCAGTGTCATATTTACTCATGCCTGATACACATTAGATGTGGGCAGGGCACAGCAGCAGGTAGAGGTGATATATGTGTGTGTGTGTGGTGTTAGGCTTGTGGGAGGTGTTGGGCTGACATACCTGGTTTGTGGCTGCATGTGATGGGGGCTAATGTGCAGCCACACGTTGTTAGTTTCATTACTGTGGGTGCAGTGGTGTGAACGGCATGTGGTATGGCGTTCACAGTGGGGGAGCAGGCCATGGATGGGGCCAGTTGGCTAGATGTGTGTGTTCATCAGTGAGTGTTCTGAGCTGATTGTGAGGTTGGTATGCTCTGATGTGCAGGGTCTGTGTGTTAGTTGTGTTTGTCTGGCACTCCATGTGCTACGTAGTAATATCTACGTTATCTGGGGTATGTGGATTACTGGTATGTGGGGTCCATGAGGGAGAGTACTGCGACACCACAGTGTTCCCGAATGTAAAGGTCATCATGTGGCCCGCACATGGCTACGGGACAGGGTAGGGAACCTGTGAGGTGTCCAGCCAGGTGGAGTAGTGCTGTCCCCATTGTGTGGGGTGTGGAATAGTCATGCAGTACAATGTTGCATTTTTAGAAACCGATAGAGATTATTCAGCCCAGATCAGCAAAGGTGCAGGTTACAGTAGGCAAGCTGGGGGCTACATATGGGGGTGGATTTAGGTCTTGGTGGTGATTTCAGGGGGAACATGGCAAATCTGACTGCTGACATCTAGACATATACCACTGCACTCACATACCAGCTGGTTAGGTGTGTATAAGGGAGGGGAGTGCGACCCAATGCAACTACCTTGAGGACCCTAGAGAGGGGGAGTTATGTCCACACACACATGGGGGCTCTGGGGGGGTGGACATATAGGCTATCCATGCTTTGCCATTATGGGTTTCACACAGTAGGGTGACATGCAGCCATCATGTTACGGTCACATACCCACATCAGGGTGTGGTTTGGCAGACATACCTCGGGCGTTGAGACATACATATAATTACAACTCATCATCACACAGCTGTTAACATAGGTAAAGGTTTGTAATATACACACAATGGAAATGTCTTTGGTCACAGGATGGGGAGGTGCCCCTACATAGTTCCATGTGTTACCGACATTGACAGCGGGGTATCAGACGACATTGTGACACCGTGATACACAGTGAGGGGCATTGGGGGTGATATGGGGTACACAGGATATTACTGCAGCCTTGGTGTGATGCAGGGACATGGTAGTGGTCAAGCACTTTTGTTCATCAGTTTGTACACCAACGCAGAGGTGTGGGAGGGGACGGTCACAGTACTGACCCTTGTAGTTTTGCAAAGGGACCTCAGAGATAACTCTCACATGACTCGGATCTCTACAGTGTGATGTGGACACTCAGTCTATAAGGGATCTTGGGGTTCTGGGAGCTGTGGACAGGAAGGTGTAGTGTGTGTTGCACAGCTGGAACATGACATATGTATGTTTCCTTGTGTTCCCCAATCCACAGGACATAACTCCTGATGCTGTGGTGCATTGGCAGATGACTGTAGGTCATCCAACATGCAGTGGTCTGGGGTAGGTGTTCCTACAGCTACATTGTCTGCGATGACATTGTTTGGAAACACATGTCCTCAGTGATGTGTCATCTTGTACATATGTTGTTGTTCGCCTCTTTTCCCTGTAGCACCACATCCTCTATCTTGCTGTTGGCACACATATCCCCATGCGCTCCTGTGCAGTTTTCTTCTGCAACACTGTCTCCGTGTTTCTTCAGCTGCATGTGTGTGGGGGTCCTAGGTGTTTTGGTGGTGGTCTACACGTACACCCTTTCCCGACAGGTAAAATGGGGACTGTTGTAGTTGTTGATATGGAAGGACAGACTAGATAGGCCATGTGGTCTTTTTCTGTCATCATATTTCTATGTTTCTATGTTCTATGACACTGTACCATCAGCCAACGCCAGGGTATCATTGACTTTAACAGCGCCTTTAGGTGCCCCAATCTCCAATTATGCACATACCAGCCGTATGCTTCTGCTAACACGCTCACCTTAGCATACTGTGTGGTGTGTTTCCCTGGGTTGGCTGTATGCTTGTACAGTGTGCAGTCATTTTACATTATCATGTGGTTTGAGGGGTCTGTAAACCTGGGGGGCGGTGGTGCGTGTCCTCTGTCTACCTTACTGGTGTTTACCGTGTGACCATTGTGGACATGTGTTAGGTGTGGTGAGCAGAACTGTGTCATGTGTTGTGCATTTTTGTATCACAGATATCGCCATAATGTGGACATGCATCAACAGAGGCTTGGCATGGTGACATGCTGATTCTACACATGGTGACATGCTGATTCTACACATTTTGATGGCATCGTCTCCCTTCACTGTGACGTGTTGTGGCCTTTAAGTGACTCAGGGGATCCAAGACATACACTTGCTGAACGCACACGGTAGGTTGCACCTTTTTATTTGGAAATGACATCAGCCTTTACATGTTCATGGTCTACAGTTTGTTACATAGGCTTTTATGTTGGCTCTGTGTTCACAAAAAACGGTGCACATGGGGTGGAGCTGTGAAACGCCTGTGTAACATGGGCATGGGCATGGACATGGACATTAACATATCCATGTGACAGGCGCATCTACAGTTCCAATTCCAAATTTGACCAACATGCAGTGTGTTCTGTGTTGTGCTCATGTCATGCTTGCCTGTGTGACATTTCATTATGCGCATAGTCATGTTTGACTCTCTGCAATTTGTGCTGATGTTGCATGCAGCATACCAATACATTATTTATCCTCTTCTGACACAGGGCAGTGGACAAACCGGCCACATCTTCCACAGTGCATCTGGCATCACCATCATCCACCTGTTGGGGGACACACCACCACGGAACTATCCCTGTGAGATGGTGCCATAGGATATTGGACCTCTGCGAGTGGGACACATGCCTAGGATGGACAGTGTTATTGTTGGAGTGCGACTTTGGCCCTGGCAGTCCTACCCAGTGTTGGTGCCATGCTCTGGCGGGGTGTCGTGTTCATCGCAGTGGACACACATGACCTTCCCATAACTCTGGGTACCAAAGGAGAGCAACTGGTACCTGCACACTAGATAAGGAACTAACCAAGCAGGTACACAAAGACTGATGACAATTCAATAGGTGGGGCATTATAATTAAAGAGATTCTTCACCTATTGAATTGTCGTCAGTCCTTGTATACCTACTTGGTTAGCTCCTTCCCATAACTCTGCCATGTTGGGATGTGACACTTGACTATGCATGCCCAGGGTTTCAAGGACAGTTCTGACCTGACTTATTGGATTGCAGACACACTTTGCACTTTGGACACTGTGTATTGGTCCCCACATGCGCAACAGGGTCTTACATTGTTGCTGTGTGTTGCACATTCCTCATATGTTGTGTTTTGGCCATGTGTGTGACATGGACCACAGGAAACGCTCATCTGTTTGGTTTTTCTCAAGCATACGGACATGCATGTGGCATAGGGGGAGCAATGGAGAGGTTCTGTTGTCTATGTCCACTTACTCTCCGCTTTGACATGGTATAGTTTTTGCCATTACAACACTTTGCTGCACACCAACAGCTTAGATTGCTGTTGTCACTCACCAAGGGTGTTTCAGTGCATGTGTGGCATCACTGTATCATGTCGATACGTACACGCTGCACGTGCATATGACTGACCTTGATGGGGAGACACAGCATGTGGCAATATGGCTTCTGTGTGGTTTACTGTACAATGTTTGGCGTCACTTACCATCTCTGTATGCTGGTTTTGGGTTTGCTTACTGTACAGATGTGATGCTAAACATGTATTGGAGAACCTTGCATTGCATGTCTGCATACTCCTATGACTTGTGATAAGGAAGCTTATCATAGCTCAGGTAGGAGCTATAGAAAGGATGATGTGACTCTGAACAAGCAACCTGTCAGTTCTGGTAGAAGCAAGAAAACAGAGTTTTCACATAAAAGACTACCAGTCCCAGAATGCACCAGGTTTCCAGCAGCCATGAGGGAGGCTGAAGTAAGAAAATGTGTGTGCAATCAAGAGAGCTATGAGGTAATCCCTAAGCACTCATCTCAAAGGGCAGGGCCTGATTCAACACAGCTGCGCTGTGTTAGGGAGCAGCACACATTAGGACAGAATAAGAATAGAGCTTATTCTTCAGATAACAGTTACTACAAGCTCCAGCCCAGCTTCAGGGAGAGCTTCAGCAAGGGCTACAAGCTCCAGCCCAGTTTCAGGAAGAGATACAGAGACAGAGACGGCAACGGCTATAAGCACAAGCACCAGTATCACCTGGAGAAACAGAAGCCAAGCCAAGCAGATAGAGAGAGAAGGAAACTCTCTGGAAGGAAGAGAAGAAAGGCCATTGGAAGGTCTGGGAGATTCCAAGGCAGTACTCATACTGGGAGGTATTCCAAAAGCCAGCAGAGTCCATTGGACTGGATTCAGCCAGAGGAATGGAGTGGCAGAGATAGGAATCACCAGTGGCTACCTGGAAGAGAAGACTGCATGTGGAAGGGACTTTCAGACCAAGGCCAGAAGGTATGTGAGAGAAGATCCAGCGTCCAGGGATCAAGATTGGAAGGCTGGACATCAGAATTGGATTACATATTGGCCAGGCTATACAGAGAGGAATAATGATAGCAGAAGAGGCTCAGGTATGAACACTGATCCAGACCCTATCTATAATAGAGAATGGCAGCAAGGGAATAAGCATTCTCATGATAGTGCCTTAATGAAAGACTCATCTGTGCCAATGTATGATATTGACCCTATGATTGTTGATGCAGGGGGAAATACAGCAGATGAAAATATTTATATGGACTGTTCTCTATCTAAATGCTATTGCTAGCTTGCTATGAGCAAACACATCAGCCATCACAAAGAAACCTAACTTTGTTCTTTATTTCCACTGCAAACAGCTCTTAAAGCAGGATTTGGGCTCACACAGTAGCAGCCAGCCAGCTAAAGGCTTTCAGCTGGTCCATTGATAGTAATTAGGGCTGCACCTGATTGTGTGTGTGAGCAAGGGAGAATCACTGCTGAGATCGGCGTGGAAAATAAGCAGAAGTTAACCTAACCAGCAAAGTTTATTCTTTACTTTGTGCCTTTGTATTTGGTAATTATTTGCTAAGAAAACATTAGCTAATTGCCTGACAAGCTGAAGGTTGTTTTCTGGTTTACTTTGTGACTTTTTGTTATCCATTTTAAACACTGCAAGCAAGTAACCTCATTTATAGTGCTATCAAGCATACATGTGCTGGGTGAATTAAACCCCATCAATAAAAGAAGTATTTTATTGATCGTACCACTTGGTTTCACAACTCAAATTATTGTCATCAGCTGTGTTTGGGAGTGAATGAACTACAATACCCACAATACCTTGCAAGAATCATATGAATATATGCATCGTCAAGATTGTGTAAGTTCTCACCCTAGGCAGCCGTCTGACAGACTACATGATGCAAGGTTCCACATTAGAAACCACAACCCAGAAAAAAGATTTAGGTGTCATTGTGGATAACATTTATTTATTTACATTCTCTTATATACTGTGCTATTCTGCATCAGTGTGGCTTACATTGAACAAGGCATTATAACTATTTTACAGGGAACATGGGCTATGGAGGGTTAAGTGGCTTGCCCAAGACCACAAGGAGCACCTGTGGGAGTAGAAACCCCAGTCCTTCTGGCCCAAGGTTGCTTGCCCTCTAGTGGGGTTTGAACCCCTGACCTTTGGGCCTGGAGTACCTTGCCCCAACCACTAGACCACTCCTCCACTCCATGTTGACACCCTCTGCCCAGTGTGCAGCGGCAGCCAAGAAGGCAAATAGAATGCTAGGAATCATAAGGAAAGGACTGGAGAATAAAACAAAGGATATTATAATGCCTCTTTATCGCTCCATGGTAAGACCGCACCTTGAATATTGTATGCAATTCTGGTCACTATATCTTAAAGGATATAGCAGAATTAGAAAAAGGTACAGAGAAGAGCCACAAAATGGTAAAGGGAATGGAAGGATAACCCCATGAGGAGAAGGTTAAAGGTTAGGGCTCTTCAACCTGGAAAAGAGAAGGCTGAGGGGAGATATGATAGAGGTCTATAAATTAATGAATAGAGTGGAACAGATAAATGTAGATTGATTGTTTATGTCATCAAAAAGTAGAAAGACTAGGCGACATGAAATGAAGCTACATTGTAACCCGTTTTAAGACTAATAAGAGAAAATATCTTTCACTCAATGCATTATCAAAAGATTTGGACAAGTTCCTGGAGGAAAGGTCCATAAGCCAATATTAAAAAGAACCCAGAAAATCCACCACTTGCTCCAATACAAGCATTGTGGAACCTGTGTATCTTTTGGGGAATCTGATAGGTACTTGTGACCTGGATTGGCAACTGTTGGAAACTGGATACTGGGCTTGATGGACCTTTGTCTGACCCAGTATGGCATATCTTATGTTCTCTGAAGGCTAGAATACTTCTTCATCAACATCAAACATCTGATTCCAAGCCACTAACCAGATCTTGGACAGATCCCAGCTGATTTGCATCTCCAGGGGCCACCCTTTGCTTGGTACGCTTAGCCATAGGCAATCAAACAGGCCTTCCACTCTCAGCCTGCCCCTCATGAGACTGTGCTTGGGGGAACTCAGAGGCCGCAGGGTCTGAATTTCCATGCCAGAATGATCAGGCCTGTTGTAAAAAGGAAAGGAATTCCAGGGAGGATAATCCTGACTATGGAAATTTTCCTTGTGGAAATGGCCCCCCTATACCAGGGGAACCAGTTGCTGTCGATCCCCTAGAGCAGTGGTTCTCAACCTTTTTTGTACCATAACCCCTTTTATTTATTATTTATTTATTTATTTAACGTTCTTATATACCGCACTTTTACCATCAGCGCGGTTTACAGTAAACATAAAGTACTCACAGATAGCAACAGGCTGTCGTGAGTTTACATGTAACAGGAAGTCTAACATGATACATCATAGGGGAAAAACTTTGTACATATAAATTATTTAACTATATACAGTGATATTCTTCTTGTTATACAGGAGTGAATAAAGCATTTTCAACATTGGTTTGTCTTGTTATACAGGAGTGAATAAAGCATTTTACCATTGGTCAACTTGTGGTGACCCCCAATGATAAAATCAAATGTGTCTCTCTTCCTTTACCGTTAACACATTGTTGCTGTAATCATTTGTTGAATTATTAATATATTATAGGCCTTTGCAATATGTTTTTATTTATAAAATTTAATTATTTAAACCACAAATTAATCACAATAAGTAACAATATTTGATTTCAAAATTATGATGATTTTGTAGTCAAATCACTAATATGAAATAAAATTATTTTTTCTACCTTTGTTGTCTGACCAATTTATTCTCTGATCATGCTGGTCCCGATCTGAGGCTTCTGCTTTCCTGTCTTCTCTTAGCTCTCTTTCTGTGGTCTATGGCCAATCTGCCATTTCTTATCTCTTCTTTCATTTTCTTCACTTCTTTCCATCAGCCTATTTCCAGTCCCAGTAACCCTCCCCAGTATCAGCCCCTTTCCAGTCCTCACTCTCAGTACCTTCCAATGTCAATTTGCATTGCCATGACTGCCACTGGTGTCCATTCCCTTCCAGTCCCTCTCCTTCCCCACTGACCAGTCCCTTCTAGTCCAAATACCATGGCAGCCCCTCTCAGATCCACTCCTTTCCAGTTCCATTCTCCCATCCCCTCGTATCAGCCCATTTGTAGCCTTAGCCCCCAGTTTTCTTCCAGGGCCAGCATCTCTATCCTCCCCTCCCCACAATCAGCCCATTCCCAGTCAAAGCCCCCCCCCCCCCAATCAGCTCGCCTCCAGTGCTAGTCCCCCCTCAACCCCATTACCAGTGCTAGCCTCCCCTAATCAGCCCAATACCAGTACTACCCCCCATCAGCCCATTACCAGTCCTAGCCTCCTCTAATCAGCTCATTTCCAGTGCTAGTTCCTCCTCAACCCCATTATCAGTGCTAGGCTTCCCTAATCAGCCCTTTTCCAGTCCTAACCTCCCCGATCAGCTCATTTCCAATGCTAGCCCCCCATCAGTCCATTACCAGTCCCAACCCCCCCTTGATCAGTCCATTCCCAGTCCTAGCCTTCCCTAATCAACCCATTACCAGTCCTAGCCCCCCATCTGCCCATTATAATCCTAAGGTGCACTGTCTCTGCCCCCTATCAAGCATTTATCCCCTGTCTGTCCAGTATGTCCCCCTGTCTCTTCCCTTTGTCCATGTCAGTCCCCCCTCCATCCCTCCCTCCCAGCCCCCTCTGTCCATGTCAGCCCCCCTCCCTCCCTCCATCCATCCCTCCATGTCAGTTCCCCCTCTGTCCATGTCAGCCCCCTCCATGTCAGCCCCCCTCTGTCCATGTCAGCCCCCTCCCTCCCTCCATGTCAGCCCCCCTGTCTATGTCAGCCCCCTCCCTCCCTCCCTCCATCCATCCATCCATCCCTCCATGTCTGTCCCACCTCTGTCCATGTCATCCCTCCATCCAGGTCAGCTCCCATGTCCATGTCAGCCCCAATCCCTCCATCCATCCCTCCATGTCAGTCAGTCCCCTCCCTCCCTCCCTCCCTCATGTCAGCCCCGTTGCAGGTTCTCTGCCCCCTCCTCCCCTCTTCCTGTCTGCCTGCTACTGTGCCCTGCTGTTCTTCTACAGCCATCGCTCCCTGTCTCTCAGCCTGTAAAATCATTGCGGAGCCTTTCTGTCTCTCGATGGGCGGTCTCCGTGCAGCATTGTCCCGCCTCCAAAGGAAGTGGTAAACAACTTCCGTGGCTGTAGAAGAACAGCAGGGAAGTAGCAGGCAGACAGGGAGAGGGGAGGAGGGGCAGGCAACAGTTTCGCAGGTACAGCCGTGGTTTCCTAAGAGACAGGGAGTCGTGGCTGCATTAGAAGTGAGGCGGTGAGTTTGCCACTGCTGAGAAGCGGACTCGGCAGCGACAGCAACTTGAGCGCTTTTTTTTTTTAACGGTGGAGCGAGGCGACCCCCGCTAAATCCTGTGGCGACCCCCGTGGGCTGGAGAGCAGTGCATAGCTTGGTCGCCAGTACCTCCAGCCAGCTGGTTATCCTTATCCACAGCGCCATCCATCACCTATTGCCCTTAGGCAGGCAAGGTCGGACTAACTGCATCATCCAGCTGAAATTGGCCATGATAGAAGAGCAGCGTCCAGAACCCGGAGATGAGGCACCTTGATTGCCACAGGCTAAACAATGATTCCTGGAAAAGACATAGCGAATTAAGGTAAGTATCACAGCATCGTGCTAAGGCTACAGCGGCCCAAAGGTGCGTGTTACTGTAACTGCACTTTTACTGTGGCGTGCATTAACTGTGTTTTTACTGCAATACGTTACAGGCACTAGGGTTGGAACACACATTTGAGCCACTTGGGCAGAATGCGCATACAGACCACATGTCCACCAGGAGCATAATAGGAGAGAACACTACTAACACATGAAGAAAATGGCAAGATACCCTCACACCTTGCCAGGGGTCATCAGCGATCTACCCAAATTGCATCCCACATATTTATTTATTTATTTATTTATTTTGACAGATTTGTATACCACCTTATCCTACAATCAAAGTGGTTACATGACATCACAGTTGGGGTTACATTTAACATGAGGGTGTTTAACAACATTTAGACAGCACAATTGGAGGGTTACATTTAGCATGAGGGTACCTTCGTGAGTCTAGATGGGCTGATTGGGCATTGAGTTGGCAGGGGTAGTTGTAATACTGCTCAGGTGGGTACTGTTGTCTATCTGCTCATAGGTTTCTGTGAAGAGCAGAGTTTTCAGGTTCTTGCGGAAATCTGTGATGTCTTCTAATTCCCTTAGGCTCATTGGTAGGGAGTTCCATAGTGTGGATGCCAGTAATGATGGAGCTCTTCTTGAAGTATTTTGTTTAGTCTTGTGGTATCCTGCAGGTGTGCCGATCATGTTGTCATTATTGTTCCTTCTTGGTCTATTACTGATATCTCTCATTATGATCTCTTGTAGTGCATCTGCCGATAGATGGTGGATGATTTTGAAGATAATCAGGATGGTGTTAAATTTCGCTCTGGCCACCACTGGGAGCCAATGTAGTTGTTGTAAGACTGGGGTGATGTGCTCAGATCTTGGAGTGTCAGTAATGATGCGTGCTGTAGTGTTTTGCACCATTTGGAGTGGGTGTAGGGTATGCTGGGGGAGGCCTTGATATAACGAGTTTCCATAATCAAGCAGAGGAGTGATGAGTGCTTGGCACACAGTGCGGAAGTGGTCTTGGCAGAGTAGTGGTTTGATCTTTCTTATAGTCCTCAAATGTTGATATGCCTTGTTTGCAGTTTTGGTGATACGGGATTTCAGGTTCAGGGCTCTGTCCATTGTAATGCCCAGGTACTTAACTTCATCTTTGACTGCTATGTGTTTGTTTAGAATGCTGATAGTCTGTGGTGGAATGAAGGAAGGATTTGGGGTGATGAACATTGCCTCAGTTTTATCGTAGTTGACCGGCAGGTTATTGGCTGTGAGCCAGGCATTCATGTCTTCAAGGCAATTGGTTAGTGTTGAGGTGTTAGGTGCTAATAGGTTGATTGGAGCATACACCATAATGTCGTCAGCATAGATGTGATAGTAGAGTTTGTGTTGTTTGATGATGTTGCATATGGATTGGATGTAAATATTGAAAAGCATCGATGACAGGGCTGATCCCTAAGGTATTCCCTGCATTACAGGGAACTGCAATGATTTCTTTTGGGTGCATTTGACTTGTTGCATTCGATATTCGAGGTATGAGGTGAACCATTTCAGAGTATTCTTGCGTAGTCATATATGTTGAAGGCGCTGCAATAATCTGGCATGGGACACTGTGTCAAAAGCTGCTGAGATGTCCATGAACACTAGCAGGTATCCATTTTTTATATTATCTATACCTCTTATGAAGTAGTCAAAGAGGGAAGTTAGTAGCGTTTCCACACCATGCTGGGATTTAAAGCCATGCTGATGGATGTCCAGAGGAGCATTCAAGTCAATATTTTTATTTTATTTTTTTTATTTATTTACATTCTCTTATATACCGCGCTATTCTGCATCAGTGCGGTTTACATGGTCTTGAAGTTGTCTTTGCACTGTTTTTTTCAATGATTTTTGCAAGGCATGGTAAGCTGGAGATAGGACAGTATGATTTTGGTTCAGATGGACTTAGGTTGTTGCCTTTAAGTATTGGTCATATCATGGCGTGCTTGAGGAATTGCGGCATATGTCCTTGTTGGAGTGAATCTTTGATGATTTTGTGAATGTGCTGGGAGAGATAGCTTCTTGTGGCTTTGATCCAAGCCACTGGGCAAGGATCTGATGGTGAGGTTGTTGTGTTGAGTCCATGTATTCTGTCCTCTACTTGCTGTTTTGATGGTATGCTGAAGTCTTCCCAGGTTTGAAGATGCTCTATCATTTCATGGTTGTCTATTTGTAGTGTGATGGAGCATGTCTGAGTGGTATTTTTCATTCTTATATAGTCCGCAAATTCCTGCGGGTCAAGGTGGTTGGTACAGTGCTGTGTGGTATCCCCAGTGAGCTTTTGGACAATGCTAAAGAGTTCTCTTGGTTTGTTGACTTAATTCATGATTAGAGTGGTGTGGTGATGCTGTTTGCGCTCATTTATCAGATTGTTATATTCCAGAAGCTTTGCTCTGTATAGATTCAGGGAGTTATGCGACTTGTTGCTCCTCCATTTTCTTTCCAGTCTTCGTAGAGTGCACTTTGCATTTCTGATATCGTTTGAGTACCAGGGGGCATTGGTTCTCCTTCATGCTTGTGGTTTTGAACTCGTAGGGGCTGATGCTGCATTGGATATTATGGAGTTCCATCTCTCTATATTTAAGTCAAGGGTGTTGCATTCTTGCTGTAATTGTGGGTTGATTTCTTCTATGAATGAGTCTTTGTTGAAGGCTCTTTATCTCCTGGTTATATTTTCTTCTTTCATGTGCTGGGTAGAGTTTTTCAGGGTCAGGGCGAATTCTATCACGTGATGATCTGACCATGGGACTGGTGTGATTGTAGGTGTTGTGACCATGCCCTGTTCCACCAAGTGTATTGGCATAAAGACCATATCCAGAGTTGTGCCATGCTGGTGCATTGGGGTGTTGATTGGCTATATTTTAGTGACTCCATGGCTTTTAAGAATGTTGTGGCTTCCTTGGTGGATGCGGAGGTCAGGTTGTAGTCTCCTAATAGAATGAGGGGTTTATGCTTTGTGCTATGTGCACATATTGCTTCAAGTACCGTGGAGAGATGTTCAGTTGTGGCTCCAGGACGTCTGTATGTGAGGGAGATGCTTAAATACTTGTTGGATATGGTAATTGTGTTGGATTTGATCGTATTAGTGGTGGAGATTGTTTTAAATCTGTATTCCTTTCTAGCCAGTATTAGCACACCTCCTCCTCTCTTTTGTTCTCTGATGCAATTGAATACTGACTAGTCTATAGGAGTTACTTGCTTTAATATTACCTGGTCTGAGTCATCTAGCCAAGTTTCAGTGATGCAGATTATATCCAGTTTTTTATCAAGGATAAGGTCTAGGATAGTGTTTGGTTTGTTCCTGATTGATCTTGCATTTATTAAAGCACACCTAATTTTGGTTGTTATGATTGGGTTGATATGTACACTATTTGTGGGATTAGTGGGTGTGGTGTGTGGTGATTTGTGATTTGTGCTTTGTAGGCTTTTATTTATTTATTTATTTATTTTATTAACAATTCTTATATACCGCACTATTTTTTTATAAATTTTTTATTTATGAAATTTTATAATATAATCAAGAAAGAAAACATAGTTCTTTCCTGCGGAAACAGGTTGACAAAAAGAAAACAGAACAAATATCAAAATAGAAATTATACACGGCTCTACTACAAGTCCATGCCCAATAAAGAAAATATACATAAGATGCCAACCCCACTAGCCCACCATACAAGGGGAACTCTTATTAACATTATACTATACCAAATGCGTAAGAAACAAGGCAGCAGTCAAATTCAGAACAATTCATATTGTGAGCTAAGGAGGATCACTTATAGAGTCTGGCCGCTTAGCACTAATGAAGGCTACCAGCTGAGAGGGCTCATAAAAAATATAGGAAACCGCCTGGTATCTCACCAGGCATTTACAAGGGTGCTTAAGAAAGAAAAGCCCTCCCAGCTGTAAAACTCCAGAACGAAGCAGGAGAAACTCCCTGCGTCTTTTTTGGGTGTCACGAGCCAAGTCAGGGTACATACGGACAGCCATACCCCTGAAGGGAAGCTTCCTTTTCCTAAAAAATAACCTCAACATCCACTCTTTATCTGACAATAGAGCAAATGTAATAAGTAAAGTGGAAGACTCCTGAGAGTTAATCCCAGAATTCTCTATCAGATCCGTGATATTCAAAACTTCCCCTTGACCCAAGCCAATCCCTAGATCCCCACCAGGTATTCTCTTCCCCTTAGGGAGGTAATAGATCTTAACCAAAGGGGGCATTAAATCAGGAGATACCCCCAGTATTTCACGTAGATATTCCTGAAACATATCTCTTGGAGAAACAGAAGGAACCCTGGGAAAATTTACAATACGCAAATTATGTGCCCGAGAAAGATTATCCAAATGTTCCATTCTATATTGTACTGACAGAAAATTCTTCTTAAAGACATCAACTTGATCCTCCACATTAACAACTCTATTTTGTAAGCCCCCCACAGTCACAGTAACTTCTGAAAGTCTCCTTTCTAAGTCCGTAACAGAGGTCGTCACAGATTTCACCTGAGAGGCCAAAGAGGAAAACTGAGGGAGTAAAGCTTCACCCAAAGAGGCTATAGCGTTCCATATTGTTTCTAAAGTAAAGTCAGTAGGACGGTGTAATGTAAAAGTCAACCCTGAGTCGGGATGCGAACCTTCAGCCTCCATAGGCACCAGCAGGTCGACTCGTCCCGCAGAGACAGCTGTTCCCTCTGCCGAGGCACCTCCGATTCTCGCCGAGATTGGTAAGAAAACACTCACGCCACCAGATTGCTGATCGCGCTCCACCAGCCCTCCCTCTCCTGGCCCTCGTGAAGATTCACCGTCTCCTGTTGTCGCAGAAGAGAGCACTTCCAGGAAGCCTTCCGGCAATAGGGAGCTGCGTGGGACCTTCGGCGCAGGACTCAACACGGGGGAGAAGGATATCGCCGAAGCAGACGCCGAACCACCCGATTCCGGTGAAACCGCAGCTCGGCACTCTCCACCCGCTTTAACTGAATTCGGAGCGGAACGCTGTAAGTAAGCGTCGATAGGGCCAGTTACTGCAGTAACAGGCGTCGAGGCACCCAGGGGCAGTGAGGGCAACGGCCCCGTTTTGCCTTTACGTTTCCTGCCCATAGAAGAAAAACGTCCTCACACCGCTAAGACTGCTGCCGCCATCTTGAAAGGGCCCCCATATACCGCACTATTAGACATCAGCGCGGTTTACATTGAACAAAAAACATCCGACAATTTACATATGTCTGGTCAATTACATTTAACAGGAGATATAAACTTGGGAAATAGGGGAAACTATATACAAAGGTGTGTTATCTGACAAGAGATATCATGGTTAACTATATACAAAGGTGGTGCAATAGTATATGGAACTGTTTGTATTTACATTGTGTAGTTGGCCTGTTGCGATGGTCTGTCTGTTTGGCCACTCCTGCTATTCACCTGGAGGTTATGTTCTGAGCTGTCATTGAGATATTTAAGGAAGAGGAAATGTTTCAGTGACTTTCTGAACTGACTCAAATTTGGTACTGATCTGATTTGTGCTGGTAAGGTGTTCCATAAAGTGGGGGCACAGAGTCGGAATGCTCTGTTGGCTGTTGATCTGGCACATCTTGTGGTGTCGTTTGGGATAGTTAGTGTGTTCATTTCTGCTGTTCTTCTTGGCCTGTTTGGTGCGAGTGGTAGTATGAGGTTGGAGAGAGAAGAAGAGGTGAGCCCCTTGGTTGCTTTAAATGTTAGCAGTACAGTCTTGAAACTGATCCTTGCTTGAATGGGAAGCCAGTGTAGCTGTTTTAGGAGTGGTGTCACGTGGTCTCTCCTAGATGCCCCGAGGAGTACCCTCGCTGCACTATTCATGGCCAGTTGCAGGGGGTTCAGGGTGGACCGGGGGAGCCCCTGTAGAATAGAGTTTGCAAAGTCGAAATGGGGAAGTATAAGGGCTTGATAAATGGTACGGAAATCATCTGGTTCAAGTAGTGTGCGTAGGTGTCTGAGGGATCTAATTTTAAAGTAGATTGCCTTGACTGTGTTGGCTATGTGACTCTTCATGTCAAGGTTTTGGTCCAGTGTTACTCCAAGGTAACGTATTGCAGGTTTCACTTGGAGCTGGGCATCCTTTACATTAATACAACTAGGAGGAGTGAAGTTGGTGTTCCTTGAGACGAAAAGGACTTCAGTCTTTTTGTGTTGTATTCTCAGGTTTTGGGATAGGAGCCACTCTGCTACGGCGTCAAAACAGTTAGTCAGCGGTGTGAGATCCAGGCAATCCAATGATATTGGCATATATAGTAGCACATCGTCTGCATATATCATGTAACTGACATTAAAGGATCTGATGATGTTGCAGAGGGGTTGAATATATATTAAACATCAATGCAGATAAGGAGGATCCTTGGGGTACACCTTGACTTTGTTGGAATGGTTCAGATGTATCCCCGTCAATTCGGATGTGCTGCCATCTGTCGGACAGGTAAGATTTGCACCATTCAAGTGCTGTTCCGCAGATGCCTTTTTCCCTTAACCGGCAGATGAGAATTTCATGGCATACCGAGTCAAAGGCCGCTGCTATATATATTATATATATTATTATGCTTGTGTTCTTTAGGGAAGGATGAGGCTGGTGTCCTTACCGGCTGGATGGTATGTAGGTGGGGTAAGGGGATTTGTTGGTTGGGACCGATGCCAGGTGAGCAGGGTGCGAATGCATGGAGGAGTGTAAGGTAGGCAGTGAGGTAGTAGTGTGTGTAGTGCATTTTTGTATATTACTGATATGGGGTTTGATTGAATTGTATGTCAGCTGTGGTAGTTGTTTGATCTTTCTCTTGTATCTCTATACTTGCCTGTTCTCTTTGGTCGGTGTCTTCTCCTCTCTTGTGGATCTAGACTGGTAATAGATTCTGTACACTGTGCAGTATGTTATTTTATAAGCAGTGAGGTAGTAACCAAGTGAACAAGCAAAGGGATATTGCAGCAATGGAGTCAATAGGCTATGCAGCATATGTTATACACAGAGTGGTGAGTTATTAGTGAGGTGTCAAAGATGTGTAATTGGGATACACACTCTAAGAACATAAGAACATAAGATATGCCATTCTGGGTCAGACCAAGGTCCATCAAGCCCAGTATTCTGTTTCCAACAGTGGCCAATCTAGGTCATATGTACCTAGCAGTTTCACCAAGGGATACAGGTTCCACAATGCTTGTATTGGTTCAAGCATTGATATCCTGGGTCCCTTCTTAATAATGGCTTATGGATCTTTCCTCCAGGAACTTGTCCAAACCTTTTTTAAATCCAGCTACACTAACAGCCTTTACTACATCCTCCGGTAACAAATTCCAGAGTTTGATTACCCGTTGAGTGAAAAAATATTTTCTTTTATTAGTCTTAAATAGTTTTACCCTGTAGCTTCATTGCATGTCCCCTAGTCTTTCTATATTCTGATAAGGTAAACAATCGATTTACGTTTACCCGTTCCACTCCGCTCATTAATTTATAGACTTCTATCATATCTCCCCTCAGCCGTCTCTTTTCCAGGTTAAAGAGCCCTAACCTTTTTAGCCTTTCTTCATAGGAGTATCCTTCCATCCCCTTTACCATTTTGGTGGCTCTTCTCTGAACCTTTTCTAATAACCCTATATCCTTTTTAAGATACGGCGACAAGAATTGCACACAATATTCAAGGTGTGGTCTCACCATGGAACGATATAGAGGCATTATAATATCCTTTGTTTTATTTTCCATTCCTTTCCTTATCATACCTAGCATTCTATTTGCTCTCTTGGCCGCCGCTGCACACTGGGCCGAGGTTTTAACATGGTATCCACAATGACGCCTAAATCTTTTTCCTGGGTGGTGGTTCCTAATGTGGAACCTTGCATCGTGTAACCGTAGTTTGGGTTGTTCTTCCCTAGGTGCATAACCTTGCACTTGTCCACATTAAATTTCATCTGCCATTTTGATTCCCAGTCTTCCAATTTATCAAGATCCTCTTGCAATTTTCCACAATCCTCTTGGGTTTTAACAACTTTAAATAGTTTTGTGTCATCTGCAAATTTGATAACCTCACTCGTTATTCCACTTTCCAGGTCATTTATGAATATGTCAAAAAGCAGCGGACCCAGCACAGATCCCTGGGGTACACCACTATTCACCTTTCTCCATTGGGAAAATTGGCCATTTAGCCCTACCCTCTGCTTTCTATCTTTTAACCAGTTCCTGATCCACAATAGTACACTGCCTCCTATCCCATGACTCTTTAGTTTTGCCAAAAGTCTCTCATGAGGGACCTTGTCAAAGGCTTTCTGAAAGTCCAGATACACAATATCAACCGACTCACCTTTGTCCACCTGATTATTCACTCCTTCAAAAAAAACATAACAGATTAGTAAGACAAGATCTTCCTTGTCTAAAGCCATGTTGGCTGTCTCTCATTAGTTCATGACTATCTACATGCTGAGTAATTTTATTCTTTATGATGGTTTCTATCATTTTTCCCGGTATTGACGTCAGGCTCACCGGTCTGTAGTTTCCCGGATCACCCCTGGAACCCTTTTTAAAAATTGGTGTTACATTGGCGATCCTCCATTCTTCAGGTATTAGAGATGATTTTAATGATAGTTCACAGATTACTAATAGCAGGTCTGCAATCTGATATTTCAGTTCTTTCAATACCCTTGGATGTATACCATCCGGCCCAGGTGATTTGCTACTCTTCAGCTTATCTAATAGTTGTAATACATCTTCTCGATGTATCGATATTTCCTTCAATTCTTCTGCACCTTTAAATACCACTTCAGTCATGGGTTAACATCCCTACATCTTCCTCAGTAAGTATCTTCCTCTAAGCAGTAT
Organism: Ichthyophis bannanicus; assembly: GCA_033557465.1. Taxonomy (NCBI): domain Eukaryota; kingdom Metazoa; phylum Chordata; class Amphibia; order Gymnophiona; family Ichthyophiidae; genus Ichthyophis; species Ichthyophis bannanicus. Next base: position 21,172,680 of record CM066051.1, on the reverse strand, counting down.
ATATAATCTACAGCGTTTGAGCGGTATTTGTTATCTACAACACATGTTATTTACAGCGCAAATCTACAGCAGGTTAAACAGTATATATTGTTTACATATACAAACATCTATAGCAGGCTATGCATTACATATTATCTTTATAGCTAAGGGTATTAGTGAGTCTACAGTCTATAGGCTGTGCAGCAAGCAATGAGGCAGCAGAGTAGTCCATAGGTTAGGTAGGAGATGCAGATTCGCAAGCAGCGGTGCAGTAGAGGAGGTGGTAGTATTTTAGCAGCGGGATCCTAATGGGTTTGCCATGCATTACGTGCTCCACCTACCAGCAATGCATCGGTGCAGGAGTCGTTGACTCCCCGACTTGGGATCCCCTTCCATTGCTGCAAGCTTTACCTGCTGCAACTGGATTGCCCCCGCGAGAGGGCTCCCGCCGAAGGGCCATGCCAAAGGGCCCTCTGGCGAGGCCCTCCGGTGTGGGCCCGCCCATCGTGGGCGCGCCTCCAGCGGCATCCTTTTGAGGCTCCTTCCTCTGTCTTACACAGCCCCGATTGAGCTGGAGCCTCTGAGCGGGAAGGTTTTAAAGCTCCTGCTCAGGCGCTCGACCACATAGAGGAAGGACAATGACGAGATCAAGCCTTGGTACATACCCCCTGAAAGCCCCAGGCAGAGAATCCGTACCAGGCTCAACTCTACTCTCCTGATACTGTTTCACTGGCTTTTGCAGCACTGTGTTTAAGGTGACTGGCAGTCAGATCTCTCTGCAATATTCAGGAGAGAGCAGGGGGAAACAGAAGAGGAGGGAGGGGGCATTGAGGTTGAATGAGGCTGCTGCAGTCTTTCAGATCCTTCCAATTCTGGCTGTTCAATAGGCTCTTATCATAAATGTGTGAAACTGAACCAATTTTCCCTTCTCCTTTGGCTACTGAAAAGACAGCAGTCTAGTGGAATCTCCCATATCATGCTCATGTGAGTGAGTCACTCTCAAGGTGGTTGTTTAATCACTCTTTCCTCTCAAATCTTCAGAATTTTCTTTCGAAAATCCGTCCACCATTTGCTGGAAACAAAGAAATACTGATGATTGAGACGTATAGAAGAATGGGAGTGATGTCACTGAAACCTGGGCTTTTATTGGTTCTTTGTCTCCACCAATCTGCTTGTAGTGGAATACAACTCACTTGTCTGGACTGGTCTAGCAGGACGCTATGGAACGGTTTTTTTAATGGTTTAAAAAAGTTTTATAGCCTTGTTTCCTGGATCATGGGAAGATTTTCCAAGGGCTGCTGAGCATAGCTGGTTTCCACCTGTTCAAGAAGGTGTGTGCATGAAAGCTTGCATGCATGTGACTATGTATGTGTATACATGTTATTTATATGTCATACGTACACACATAGCAACACTCCCCATGACACACATACATACATGCACCCCTGACACTTCCATGGCGTGCGCACACACACACACATACACACACACACACACACATGCCCTCACATTCTCCATCACACACACACATATGCTTGCATACATCCACAACATTCCACATCACTCACACTCACACACATCCCCATGGCACACACACTATATGCACACAGCAACACTCCACATGATACATACACTCATGTACCCCTGACACTCCCCTGGCACACACACACACACACACACATGCTTCCATGCACCACCCAACACTCCCGATGACAGATACACTTGCACACTCCCCAGCACTCGCCATGATATGCACAACCAGCGATACTCCCCATGGCACACACAAGCACACATGCATGCACCACCAAACCCTCCCCATCTCATACATACACATACACATATGCTCACACACTCCAGTACTCCCTATGACAAATGCTCACGTGTACCCCCAGACACTCCCCATGAAACACATACACATAATGCATGTGTGTGCATGTATGCAACCCCTGACACTCCCCATGCAATACAAACACCTGTACACCCCTAAACCAAGGAATGAGGAGGAGTGACCTGCTCGGAGCGGCAGGTGCACCTATCATAGCCGCCTTGCTGGGCAGACTAGATGGACCATACTGGTCTTTATCTGCCGTAATATACTTTGTTACTAAGTATACTCAACATGCCTGATTCTGAAAATGGAGGAAACAAGCCATTGTGTCACACTGCAAGTATACCCTGTTCAATTTTTTCGCTTGTTCAGTTTGGTTTTGTGTGAGTTTTATTTCATTAGCAATGTAGGCCAATCCTTGAAGAAAGCCTTTTCCTAAACATTGCAAGGGGATGAGAAAAAAAAGCCAATTTAAAGAAGTCTAAATGCAATCTAGCAATGCTTTTGATTTAACAATAATTAAAATGCTGTATTGCTGAAGAAGACCGGAAGAAATGTTTCTATGGGTAGTGACTTCTGCGGGGCTACTAGCTTCTGAACTTGTAAATATCTTTTTTTAACTTTTCCTTTTTTTTCTGTCGAATATAGATAAAATGCACAAAGCATACTGTCAAATTAATACGAGTATGTGTCTCTCAGATAATGAAGACACAGCTTCTCTAAGGTCATATTTTAAAACACAACCTATCTTTAACATAAAATGCACCTCTCAGGAAAGAGATATCCCTTGAGACTGAAACTTTGAGAAGTCAGTGTCTATAAAAACCACACGGTGCCCTCAATGACTTCTGAATCCCAAATAGTCAGAGTCTTCCTCAACATGCCTTGGCTTTTGAATGTCAGTGGGCAATTTGAAAATGTTTGCTTCATAAATCATCTTTCTACTTTAAAAAAACAGCTACCATTTGTTAGAATCATGAAGATATGTAGAACATCCTCTACCATGCCAAAGAAATAATCACAGTCACAGAATCAGAAGAGCAGGTATTTCATAGGTTCATCTTTTTCACAATCTGAAGATGGGAGCTTATCCGGTTCTAATTTTATTGATGCTTTTTGACATCCTTGGGAAGAACGCTGAGTGCCAATATGTACCATATCGCCACTGGAAGTCAGACCCAGGATACCACAGGGATGGAGACATCACAATTGGGGGAATCGTAATTCTGCAAAATGTCTATCTAACTAAACCATTTTCCTTTACAACCTTACCCAGACATGAAGGGCGTACGGAGTAAGTACCATTGGTGACTTAGTGCCTATCAGTGATATGCTTGAAAGTTATATTTTGGATGGTAACTGGCACGAACTGTAGATATGACTTTGAACCTGCAAGAGGGGTATTTAGATGTTGGACACCTTATTGGGATTTTGTATTTCCCTTTCACTACTCTGAGTTAATGATCTAAGGGTTAATTGTTCCATATCATTTTCACTCATCATTAAAAGACATAGCTGCCCAGTTAAAGAGAGGAGTCATTCTCCAAGATGAATTTGTGTAATCTGTATGATAATATCTGTCAAGCTGCTAAAATTTATTTAGAGCTTAAACATTATTTTGGTAAAAGCCATAATCTCTAACTTAAAGTAAAATAGATGTTTTCCAATAGCAACCACATGGTCTACTCAATCTGCTCATTTGTGCAAGGTTACTGTGATTGTAATCCAGGCTACAATATAATATAATCCAGGCTACAATAACCCCTGCATTTTGATTTTGCTAACCTAATTCTTCTAGGAATAAACAAACCAAAATATCAAAGAATCCAACTAGCACAAATGCAGCAGCTAGAATTATAATGCAAGCACACTCATTCCAGCCCATAACACCAATACTAGCTTTCCTTCATTGGTTGCCAATTCAAAGCAGGATAATATATAAAACTACAAATAACTACTTTTAAAAGCATTAAATCACATGGCCCCAATCCCACTAAACAACCTAATCAGTATGGAACCTCAAAAAACTACACACAGAAAAGGACACTCAAATAAACTAAACTCTCCTCATGATTTCATAAAAGCAAATAAATTAACTAACAACAGAGCTTTCTCTCATGCAGACCCATCCAACTTGATTTCCCTTCCAGAGGACCTACGATCTATAAACGAAATTATGGAACTCCGTAAAAAACTAAAAACCTATCTATTCTCCATGCACTACGGCAACATAGATAATCCCTCGATATACTCAGATAACGGCTAAAATCACCTGACTGAGTAATACTAAATCATACAATTTAACAGAAAAACCACTGAACTAAAAAACGCTATGATTAAACCCTAAAGTACCACTACTTGTATCTGTATATAGTTTATCTGTATATAGTTTATTGTACATAGTTTAAAAGCAAGTTTTATGCTGTATGTATTAGCCTATGCTGTTAAACCAATATATTGTTTATTGTTACATAATGTTCGATGTAAAACCGAGCTCATGCGTTGTGGATTTTGTTTTATTGTAAACCGCAACTGAACTCTGGAAGATGCGGGATATAAATGATTGTTAAATAAAATAAATAAAAACTGATCCCACTTGGTCCAAGGGCTTCTCATTCTCTTCCCAAACACAAAATCCCCCTGTATAGATCCAAAACCTGTTTGAATTCTGCCATTTTTTATATATCCGAGGATCTCAGGCATCTGTAAGATTCTGAAAGAACCATATTCTCAAATTACTTTTCTATAGCTTCTCATATTCCTTCCTGCAGAATCAGATGATAATTCTGATCCCTCATTCAGACAAAAATGCTACCTATCATTTGCCTAAGAACATAAGATATGCCATACTGGGTCAGGCCAAGGATCCATCAAGCCCAATATCCTGTTTCCAGCAGCGGCTAATCCAGGTCACAAGTACCTGTCCGGTTCCCAAAAAAGTACACAGCTTCTATGTTGCCTATTCCAGGGGGAGCAGTGGATTTCCCTGGTCCTCTTTAATAATGGTTTATGGACTTTTCCTCAAGGACCTAGTCCAAACCTCTTTTAAATCCAAGCTACACTAACCAACATTTACTATATCCTCTGATAACAAATTCCAGAGTTTGATACATGTTGAGTGAAAAAATATTTTCTCTGATTAGTCTTAAATGGGCTACATTGTAGCTTCATTGCATGTCCTAGTCTTTCTACGTTTTGAAGGAGTAAACAACCAATATATGTTTACTTGTTCCACTCCATTCATTATGTCATAGACCTCTATCATATCTCCCCTCAGTTTTCTTTTGCCAAGTTGAAGAGCCCTAACTTTTTAAGCCTTTCTCCGGAGACAGACAAGGGGTCTGCAGCCACACTGTAAGTGACTCTCTAATTGTGCACAGTGCACTGCTGTCCCCAAAATCAGAGAGTCTTTTGGACCTCTCTGAGCATATGCCTGATCTTCCGCCTTGTCAGCCCATGTTCCTGCACCCCAATCTTTTCTTACCATAGCTATCATGTGCCACAACTCTCCCCTCCTTCCGTGCATTATTGGGGTTCGGCAATCAGCAAAATTCTCGCTTCACACTCCCATTTAGACTATTACAATCTCCTTGCTGATTACCTTTTTCTCTTCCAATCCATTCAAACTCAGCTGCACAGCTAATCTTCCGATGGTGTTGCTACGCTCATATAACTTCTCTTTTCAAGTCACTTCATTGGCTCCCTATCCATTTCTGCATACAGTTCAAACTTCTCCTACTGACCTCTACGTGCATTCACTCTGCTGCTCCTCATAGCTTTCCTATCCTTTCTCTCGGTACATCCCACCTCAGGAACTCTGCTCATCAAGCAAATGGCTTTTATCTGTGCCCTTCTCTTCTAGTGCCAGCTCCAGTCTATACTACTACTATTTAGCACTTCTAGAGTGACACACACGCAGCGCTGCACAGCTAATCTAACCTACAAGAGGTAGTCAGCATACATGAGACAGTCCCTGCCCATCAGCGTCATGCTCATCGGAGCTTACAATCTAGTTAGAATAGTACATTAGTTAAAAACAGAGCAGAGCATTAATCTACGCAAGGTACGGTGTGTTACAATGTGGTCTGAAGTTGGTCATAAACGTTGAACGGGAGGTTAGGGTGGAGATGAGGAAGAAAGTCAGGGATCTGAATGTCAACGGTAAAGAGTTGGGTCCTTTTCAGTCTGGACTCTTGAAGAGGGGGCCAGGGGAGAGGTGCCTGGCACACAGCACATAGGTATGGCTGTTCCAGGCGTGAGGTTGCAGCAAAGTGAAAGGGGAGCAGCTTAGAGACAGGAGGTTGCGGGTGCAGGTGAATGGCATTGGATAGAAGTAATTTGTTAGCGGAAACGCCAAATTGTCGAGAGGGGGGACATAGGGAGAGATAAGAGATAAGAGGTAGTGAGGGGCCATAGAGTGAATGCATTTATAGGTCAGTCAGGAGGAGCTTGAATTGGAATGCGTGATCTGGACAGGGAGACCAGTGAAAGTGATTTGAAAACGAGGAGTAATATGGGCATGGCGAGGCTGGGCAGAAGATTAG